>OZ034800.1:62457186-62950253 GCA_964028335.1 Altica lythri | reverse complement strand
ATCCTTTGCTCCCAAGTACCCAACACTTTTGCTAGCCAAGTGCAATACCCTACTTGGTTATGCCGCACTGATGACGGCTAATGAGCCAGAAACATGCATGTCTGCGGTTACCATTCCTACTCGTGGCCTTATTGATCCTTTTTGCGTACATGCCCAATAATTTTCCCCTTTTGTATATATATATATATATATATATATATATATATATATATATATATATATATATACAAAAGGGGAAAATTATTGGGCATGTACGCAAAAAGGATCAATGAGGCCACGAGTAGGAATGGTAACCGCAAACATGCATGTTTACGGCTCACCAGCCGTCATCAGTGCGGCACAACCAAGCAGGGTACTGCACTTGGCCAGCAAAAGTGTTGGGTACTTGGGAGCAAAGGATGTTGGGGAAACATGTGTAAAGAAACATAAAAACACAAAAACAACTTCTAGCTTCTGCTATATATATATATATATATATATATATATATATATATATATATATATATATATATATATATATTTATAGAGCAGAAGCTATTCATTTTAAAAGTAAAATTGATAAGACCGTAATTAAATGTTCGGATGCTGAACATATACACTTTAATAACTATATTAATGTAACTGTAAATATTGTAAATAATACAAATATTTAAATTTTATTTATTAACAAAATTTTGTTGTTTGTTATGTTTTTTCATGCATTTAAGTTAATTTAATATTCTATTGTTTTATTTAATTTCGTACAACCTTAGAAAAAGTATAGTGTTATACTTGCAAGGAATGATTCCCGCAAGTACGATTTGCAGCATTCGCATGTGGTTCATGCCGTCGCGTCGTACTCGTGTGAAATGAATATCAGTCCTTACTCTTACTCGTAAAACAATAGACTATTTCAGGCCTACTCCTCAGTAAAAGATAGCATCAGAATTCTCCGAGTTCTATACGCTTTTTGACGTGACAACGTCTTATAATCCGATGGAGCCGGCTGCACGTACTAAAAAAAAACATGACTCATGCGGCGTTACCTCGCTCTGAGGCGTTCCATTTAAGGCTTGAAATGCAAGCGAGAGCTATCTCTCTCCTACTTGAGTGAGCGATGAAAAATGAATAATGAAAAATGATATCCATACAAAATATCTATCAAACAAATAAAATTAAAATTTTCTTTTGAAAAATGCAACCATTCCATCAGTATTTTCTTATGACGTTGTCACGTTCAACTATCGTCAGTAAACCGACTTTACAGACAACCGATTTTTTTTATTAATAGTTAAGATGAATGATGGATAAAGATGAAACCATTCTATTATCTCTGGACGAAACTTTAGTTTTAACCTCTATTGGCTCTCCCAGAGTAATATTATTATTCTTTCATGTATGATGACGGTTAGGCATAAAAATTATGTTGATGAACGTGGAGAGGGATTAGGGATCTCTGGATTAGGGTAAGTTTCAATTCAAGTTTGAGGGGTTGCCACCCTTGTCCCGTGACCGTCAACTTGAAAAAAGGGGTGCAAATGGTTTTCGCGCTTTATCTGCCAAACTATTAATCCAACAGGAAATTTTAACAAATATATATTTATTTGACGACGTAAAATCAAATATCATAAAGTTATGACCGAAAATAGTTGAAAACTAATGTTTATAGTGACTTAGTATTTTGTGTTGCCTATCTTCACGGCTCATTAGTTTTATAGAATGAGGGTTATCGTAGTCCTTAAAGAGACAAGGCTCCACTAAATTTTTTTCTATGTATTTTGACCCCCTGATTACAAATATCAAGGGTGGATTCCCGAGAAATGGTTAGGAAATTTGTTATTAACAAATAATTTGTTACTAATAGAAAAATTGTTTTTTTGAAAAACAAAAAATATTACCGTAATCCCTGACTGATTTTAAGCAAAAAAGCTTCCTATGTGTTTTTTCAAATTAAAAATTGTTAAACATTTGAAAAATAGCATTTTTGACATTTTTCAAATTTGCATAACTTTTTATATAATTATATAATATTCTTCAACTCTGCGATGACTATTTGACACTTAGGATCATAAAGTATAAGATGAAACCGGTTGCAATACGAAAATATAATCTTTTTGTTACTTTTTACCGCTATAAACAATATGCATTTAATCTCCTGTAACGTACGACGTATGAAGGGTATGCATATTGTTTATAGCGTTAAAAAGTAATAAAATTATTGCATTTTCGTATTGCAACCGATTTCATCTCATACTTTATGATCTTAAGTGTCGAATAGTCATCGCAGAGTTTTTCAAATGATTAAGGATTTTTAATTTGAAAAATACATAAGAAGGCTTTTTGCTTAAAATCATTCAAGGATTACGGTAATATTTCTTGTTCTGCGAAATTTTTTTTATAAAATCTCGCAACAATATTTTTCAACTCTGCGAAGACTAGTTGGCACTGAAGCTCATAAAGTATGAGATGAAACCGGTTGCAATACGAAAATACAATCTTTTTGTTACTTTTTAAGGCTATAAACAATATGCATTTAATCTCCTGTACCGTACGACGCAGGGTGTATGAAGGGTATACTAAATCCTTATCTGAAACAAACACTAGAAATGATTTTCCTAATTTTACATCCCAACTAAAATCAACTGATCAAGTGAAGAAAAAGAATATCAAAAGTACCTGTTAGTGACATCCAGAGATTTATATCATTAGCCAATGAACGAAATTTCCCATATCATTCATTGTTGCAATATGACTTATCGTATGATAATGCTTTATTTGATGAAAATGATTTCATAAAAAAAAACAACAACAAAAGTCTTTTAACTTGAAAATTCTTCCCTCTCATTTAGAGGAAACATTAAATACTGATGAAACTGATTTGTTAAATAATTGATCTTATGTTATCATCATGTACAATATCATGGAAAGAAATGCAGACATTTGAAGATGTTGCCAAAAAATTTATAAATTTGATACAGTGGATGGCAGCATTTCAAAATATATATAGAATAGGTCTAATATTTGACTCATATTTCGAAAAATCCATAAAGACATCAGAGCATCAAAGATGAGTAAAAAGTGAATCAATATGCTATATAATAAAATTATTTCTAACACTCCAATACCGAAACAAGAAGAAAAATTTTGGAGTAGTTCAGAAAACAAATGATTTTTGCGAGATTTTATAACAAAAATTTCGCAAAACAAGAAATATTACCGTAATCCTTGAATGATTTTAAGCAAAAAACCTTCTTATGTATTTTCAAATTAAAAATCCTTAATCATTTGAAAAATAGCATTTTTGACATTTTTCAAATTTGCATAAATTTTTATATAATCAATATTTTTTAACTCTGCGATGACTATTCGACACTTAAGATCATAAAGTATGAGATGAAATTGGTTGCAATACGAAAATGCAATAATTTTATTACTTTTTAACGCTATAAACAATATGCATACCCTTCATACGTCGTACGTTACAGGAGATTAAATGCATATTGTTTATAGCGTTAAAAAAAAGTAACAAAAAGATTGTATTTTCGTATTGCAACCGATTTCATCTTATACTTTATGATCTTAAGTGTCAAACAGTTATCGCAGATTTGAAGAATATTAATTATATAAAAAGTTGTGCAAATTTGAAAAATGTCAAAAATGCTATTTTTTGAATGTTTAACAATTTTTAATTTGAAAACAGTGCGTCTGATGAAAAAATACATAGGAAGCTTTTTTGCTTAAAATCAGTCAAGGATTACGGTAATATTTTTTGTTTTGCGAAAAAACAATTTTTTTATTAGTAACAAATTATTTGTTAATAACAAATTTCCTAACCATTTCTCGGGAATCCACCCTTGATATTTGTAATCAGGGTCTCAAAATACATAGAAAAAACTTTGGTGGAGCCTTGTCTCTTTAACGGCTACGAAAACCCTCTGGGCTCCCGAACCAATAATGATAAACTCGACCTTGATTCTTGATTCTTGATTTCACGAACTTGATTTATTTAATATAATTCCTTCTGCTTTCTACATTGTCTGCGTCGTGATTGAGCACGTGTGTTTATTGATAAAAAAAATGTAAAGAAAATTAATAAGTTTACTGTTAGGAAATTGAACTTATTTGGGTGGTAAGTAGATTTCATTTAAAGTATAAAATAGAATGTTTGTGCTTTTTGAATCCCACTGGGTGTTGTCCTTGTTGAATTTACTTTTTTACACTGTTTTTTGTTAGTTCTTTTTTCATTACTATTGCTATATAAGTAGTAAACTATTATTTTGAGATATCTCCCATCGGATTTTTAAAGTTTTAGACAGTATATGAACAATTATTTCACTTAACTCCTTATTTAATTTTATTGTCATTTAATATATTTTTATTTGTAGGTATATTTTCTAAAACTGTTGCTAAATGTTGTTAATCGAAACTATCTGAAATTATTGTTTGTTTTATTGTTTACTGTTTTAATTAGAAAATAAATGTGAGGTTTTTGTTAGGGAATTTGATTTATCATAATTGGTTTTAGTTTTATATATTTTGAGATATTAAAAAAAATCTTAAAATGCTTTGTTTATTATTGAATGCCAAAATTTATCGTTATCTCTATAAAAATTGTTGACTCGTCAACATTATTATTTATATCAGTTTTTTAAAATTGTTTTAAACATTTCTTGTCTGATATTTTTATGTCAACATTAATATCAGCACAATTTATGCCAGCATTCCATAAATTTTCGATATTTTCTTTTAACCAATATAAATAAAAAGTTGCAAATTTATACAAAAATCTTTAATTTTTCTATCATGATTTTAACATTTTTAATACCGTTTACAGTTTTTAAAATATACAGGGTTAAACTAGAAAGTTGAAGAAAGTCGTAATTAAAAGAAAAAAAACATAGTCTATCCCTTAAATTTTCGATATTTTTAATAAATTAATATTAACAAAAATTGGCAAACTTAGAGAAAAATCTTTAATTTTTCCATATAGCTTTTAACTTTTTTAGTACCTTTTATGGTTTTTAAAATATACAGGGTTAAACTTGAAAGTTAAAGAAAATCGTAAATCAACAAAAAAATATATATTAGGCAGTTTCTCCCTTAAATTTTCGATATTTTTATTTAATCAATATTAATAAAAAGTTAAAAATTTATAGAAAAATCTTTAATTTTTCTCTAAAAAATTTCATTTTTCTGAAATCGCTTGGAAATGTCTAGTTTCTCGGATCAAATTCAAATCGCAAAATACACTATTCTTGTATTTTAGTCCGTTACTGGGCAACCAACTGTACGGGAATATTTTTTCCGTACCTGTATACGGGAATGATCCATAAAACGTATATACCTAAGCAAATTCATATTTAGCGCCTTGATTTTATTTGACAATAAATTTAATATCACATTAGTAGTAGTGTTTTAGTAACTCTGGGGGCGTTTTGGACCTCTGGACATCATCGTCACTGTCCATTTTAAATATAATTTAAAATATTTTAAGCAATATGTAACTAACCGAACTGACAGTTTTGTGACACTAATCAACAATGATAAACAAACAATGTCAACGAAACGGTTTCATAGAAAATACGATGATATCAAAAACAGTTATGCATTCACTAGCAGCCCGCCCCGGCTTTGCACGGGGATTAAAGAAAAATAACAAAAGCCACTAAATATATTGGGTCAACGCTTCCCTGTAAACAATATTACATGTTGTTTTATTTTCTGGCAACAAAATAAATTGATTTTCAGGTGCTCAACCCGCCTTAGGCGGTTGGCCATGAGAAAAACCGATCCCTACTAATTGGAAGGTTTGACCTTGAGGCTAATATTTCTCAGCGCACGCGATGTAAGGGTTTTAAGGTTATTTTTGGTTACATTAATGGCATTTTAGTAAGGTTCCCTATTTTTTTGGAAAATAAAACATAGCCTATGTCACTCGGGAATAGTGTAGCTTGCCAACGGTAAAAGAATTTTTAAAATCGGTCCAGGAGTTTCGGAGCCTATTCATTTCAAACAAACAAACAAACGAACCTTTCCTCGCCACTAAATATATTGGGTCAACGCTTCCCTGTAAACAATATTACATGTTGTTTTATTTTCTGGCAACAAAATAAATTGATTTTCAGGTGCTCGACCCGCCTTAGGCGGTTGGCCATGAGAAAAACCGATCCCTACTAATTGGAAGGTTTGACCTTGAGGCTAGTATTCTCAGCTCATGCGATGTAAGGGTTTTAAGGTTATTTTTGTTTAAATTAATGGCATTTTAGTAAGGATCCCTATCTTTTTTGAAAATAAAACATAGCCTATGTCACTCGGGAATAGTGTAGCTTGCCAACGGTAAAACAATTTTTAAAATCGGTCCAGTAGTTTCGGAGCCTATTCATTTCAAACAAACAAACAAACGAACCTTTCCTCGCCATTAAATATATTGGGTCAACGCTTCCCTGTAAACAATATTACATGTTGTTTTATTTTCTGGCAACAGAATAAATTGATTTTCAGGTGCTCGACCCGCCTTCGGCGGTTGGCCATGAAAAAAAACGATCCCTACTAATTGGAAGGTTTGACCTTGAGGCTAGTATTCTCAGCGCACCCGATGTAAGGGTTTTAAGGTCATTTTTGGTTACATTAATGGCATTTTAGTAAGGATCCCTATTTTTTTTGAAAATAAAACATAGCCTATGTCACTCGGGAATAGTGTAGCTTGCCAACGGTAAAAGAATTTTTGAAATCGGTCCAGTAGTTTCGGAGCCTATTCATTTCAAACAAACAAACAAACAAACAAACAAACAAACAAAAAATCAAACCTTTCCTCTTTATAATATTAGTATAGATAAAACTTTCTTAATTTACGATTATATTTAATGCGATTTCAGAAAAAATAGTATGTGTATCTCGTAGTAAAAGCAACTTCCCGGACTCTCAATGTTTGTTTACATTGTCATCCGGGAATGTATCGCTTTTCCTACTAGATACACAATATACTATTTTTCTACAAGCATGCGTAAAACAACACTTTCCTGCACGCATTTTAATTCAGAAAATATCTCTTTCCCGCACGGAGTGCGGGAAATACTTTTTCCCGTTTTCCCGCACGCATTTTTTTTTATTAATTAGAGATGTTTTCCGATAACCTTTTTGACAAATTATTGTATTATTATCTTTATCTTGTTGGACTACATACAAATAGTAAAAAAAATTAAGATTATTTTACATGAAAATAGGGACTTTTAAAATGTTTGTTTTTAAAATTTTTTAAAAAAATCATAATTTATTAAATCACCCCTGTAAACCTTACTCAAAGCAACAACAAACTCACCTGTTTAAGTAGGGTTGCTATAGCTACAGTCGTGTATTTATTGACACTATGAAAGATTTAATTGTCACAATCGCATCTTTTCAAGTATCTAAATAATTTTCGAGGTGATTTTGCTTGTAGAAAAAATATTGATCCTAACTCTTGCGGAAATTAACTTTCCCGCACTTAACTGCTTGCCCGAACTCCGCTTCGCGTCGTTCGGGCATCGGCAGTTCGCGTGCGGGAAAGTATAACTTTCCGCACTTGTTAGGATAATAACTATTTTTTATCAACGTTTGCAGTTTTTGAGATATACAGGGTTTAACTAAAAAGTTGAAGAAAATTGTAAATCAACAAAAAATATATTGTGTTTTTCTAAATTTACTAAATTTATTTTTATTTAATTAATATGAATACAAATTTGCAAATTAATATAAAAATTAGTTTCTGTATAAGAGAAATTTTTAATTTAGAAAATTAAATTTACAAATTTCAATCATTTTTTTCTTTTCAATATTTACGATTTATAAAAATTTCAAAAATTTGGAAGAGTAAAATTAAATTTTCTATAAAATGTCAAATATTAAAAATTGCATCTGTTTTTGTTTACGAAATATCCTATTTTTAATTTTGGAAAATTATAAAAAGCAACAATTTAAAAAATATAAAATTTTGGATCAATAATTGTTTTTCTATAAAAAAAATTGCAGGAATCTGAGCATTTATAAATAATCAAAAATTCGCTTAGGGTTAATTTTTTTTTATAATATTTTTCATTTTTTTAATACCGTTTATGATTTTTGAGATATACAGGGTTAAACTAGAAAGGTGAAAAATCTTTGGTCAACAAAAAAAAAATAGTCAGTCTCTCCCTTAAATTTTCGTTATCTTTTGTAAAATGTAATTTATAGAAAAATTATTAGTTTCTTCATAATGCTTTTAACTTTTTTAATACCGATTATAATTTTTTAGATATAGCATTTTGAATTTTAAAAAATTCTCATAGTTAAGCGAGATACGAAGATTAATTTTTAATCATTTCTCAAAAATCTCAGTATTAAGAAAAATTTATTACCAACTCTAAAAACAAATCCTTAAAATTTCGTCTTAGTGAGCAGATACGTCCTAAAAAGAACCCGCACACAAAATTTAAAATTCGTTTCAGTTGTTTCTGAGATTTCAATATGAATGAGTCAGTGAGTGACCTTTGATTTTGTATATTTAGATAAAAAAAAATTGATTTTAATTCTTTTTCAGCATTTTTTCTAATATGGCAATAGTAATGTCGGATGTAGTTTTGGACGAACTTACATGCGACATATATGTGAAAAATATTTATCGGTTTTACCGATAAAAGTCTTCCAAAATCGTCGTTCTGTTTGCGGACGTTGCACGAAGAAGAACCCAGATTGGACTGGTGCTAATTCATCTTACAATATTATCGCTAAAAAATTCCTTTTTAGATGTGTTAACCGCTATGACGGATGTCGAGAAATACTCCAACACTCCGATGTGGTGGAACATGAAAATATTTGTTTAGAAAAAAAATATGTTTGTCCTCTTTGTCCGGAATCGGACGAAATTCCGAAGTTTCTGCTCTGGAAACATTTTCAAAGAAAGCATAAAGAGTCAGTTTTAAACCATCCGATAATTTTGTGCAATTTGAATTCATTTTCTGATAATTGGTATGTTTTTATTTATCGTTTGGAAGATTATTTGTTTTATTTTTATGTAATTTTGAATCGTGTTGAAAATATTATAAAAGTTAAAGTTGTTTTCATCGGAGATGAGGAATTGGCTTATTTATTTCATATAAATTTCATGTAAACTTACTTGATGAAAATTTGAAAATTTGTTCAAAAAAATTTAATTGCGAAACTTATAAAAACGATAATGATGGATTTTACAAAATAAATATAAAAGACAATAATAATTTTGTTTGTATTGAAGTTACTTAATTTAAATTTTATTGAGAAATCATTAATAAAACTAAATATTAATAATATGAAAGTCTCTCAGGGAAACTCTTGTTTAGTTATAAAAAGATGTGATTATTTCAATTTATTTGAAAATATTAAATTTGTTCCAATTACAAAATGTTTAACGTTTAGAAAATTAAAACTGAGTTCAGATTTTATAAGCAGATATCCAAAATATTCTTTAACAGAATGTAAATTTGGTTTCATTAAAGAAAACAAAGTTTTTTTTCCAGTTTGTATTAATTGTAATCATGGAAATTTTTATGATTTATATTTTAGTAAACAATACAAACATTCACTTTGTAAAATTTGTTTTCATTTTTTGTTAAATCAAAATTTAATTGATAAAGTTGACTACGAAAGATTTAGTTGCTTATATAAATTAGAATTAGAGTATTTCTGTAATTGTAATTGCGGCCAAACTTTCAATTATTCCGATTGTTTAAGGCACGAATGGGAAATGAAAAAAGACAAAATTGAGCAAAAATGTTTTAAATGTGATGAAATTCACAATTTAGGAGAATTATTTGATCATATGACAAATAAACTAAATATTAATAATATGAAAGTTTCTAAACGTTTCTAAACATTTTGTAATTGGAACAAATTTAATATTTTCAAATAAATTGAAATAATCACATCTTTCTATAACTAAACAAGAGTTTCCCTGAGAGACTTTCATATTATTAATATTTAGTTTAATAAAATTTTGTTCACGTGCCATCGTTCCAATTAAAATCAACTCTTTATGATTATTATTTCTTTCTACAGTAATAAAATTTTCAAATTTTAATACATTTAAACTTGTATTACAATATTGATACAATAATCCGATATTTTGTTGATTACTTTTGTTAAAATACAAATGAACATAAAATTTATTAGAATGTTCAATTTGTTCAACAAAAATTAACTGATCTTTAAGAAAAACTGGAAAATTAGTAGGTATATCCTTTTAAAGCAAAACAAAAATTGGTTTTGAGTATTCCATTAAATAAATGTTTATTTGTCATATGATCAAATAATTCTCCTAAATTGTGAATTTCGAAACATTTAAAACATTTTTGCTTAATTTTGTCTTTTTTAATTTCCCATTCGTGCCTTAAACAATCGGAATAATTGAAAGTTTGGCCGCAATTACAATTACAGAAATACTCTAATTCTAATTTATATAAGCAACTAAATCTTTCGTAGTCAACTTTATCAATTAAATTTTGATTTAACAAAAAATGAAAACAAATTTTACAAAGTGAATGTTTGTATTGTTTACTAAAATATAAATCATAAAAATTTCCATGATTACAATTAATACAAACTGAAAAACAAACTTTGTTTTCTTTTATGAAACCAAATTTACATTCTGTTAAAGAATATTCTGGATATCTGCTTATAAAATCTGAACTCAGTTTTAATTTTCTAAACGTTAAACATTTTGTAATTGGAACAAATTTAATATTTTCAAATAAATTGAAATAATCACATCTTTCTATAACTAAACAAAATTTTATTACTGTAGAAAGAAATAATCATAAAGAGTTGATTTTAATTGGCACGTGAAACTTTTCTAGTTTCTTCTTTTATTAATTTTTAATTTAGTTTCACTTTATAATTTTCAATGTTTCATTTTATAAAAACAAAAACTCTTTCAATATATTTGTTTTTTTAAGTTTTCCAGTTTTCCGATAATTTCAGATTTCTCAATGTTTGTTACACTTTTTTCTTTATTTATATTCTTGTTTTTATTTCAGTATTTAATTTATCATATTTTTTAACTTTTTTAAATCTTTTTTTTTATTTTTGGTGTTAGATATTTCAATTTTCTTAAGTAAATTTGTTAAATATTTTTCAAAACTTTTCAGTGTTTATGGTTTATTTTAATTTTTAGTCAAAAATTAATATATAAATATATAAAAATGTGAAATTTGTCATAATTGCAACATCAAATGTCAAAATGTGACATATAAGTATACCGAATATCATAATGATTATATTTATGGCTGAAATGTCAAAATTGTAGTCTTAAAGGTCAAAATGATGCAAAAATATCAGAATCGTCATAGTTGCAATGTCAAAAGGTGACATATAAGTATGTCAAATATAAAAATTATCATATTTAAGGTGTCAAATGTTAAAATTAAAGTGTTAAATATTATAAATTATTATATAAAACTTTAAAACTGTAAAAACTGTTATAAATGTAACATCAAATGTTAAAAAATAAAATAAAAGCATGTAAAATCTCAAAATTGTAGTTTAAATCTCAAAATCGATATCAAATTATGAAAAATGGCTATATTGTCATATTTAAAGTAGCAAATATTAAAATGTGACATATAAGTATTTAAAAATGTCAAAATTGTCATATTTTTAATGTCAAATGTCATATTTATTATATTAATGTGAAAATTATCATGTTTGTATCGTCAAATATCAAAATTATAATATCGAATGTCAAAAATTGATGTATCAATATATGAAACTGTCAAAATTATAATATTTGCAATATCAAATATTAAAAAGTGACATAAAAGTATGTGAAATATCAAAAAATTCTATATAAGTATATAAAAAATATTAAAAGTGGCATAACAAATGTCAAGAAGTGACATATTAATATGCAAAATATCTAGAGCATTGTGCGGCATAATGCTCAAGTTGATCGTTCCAACTACAGCAGCGCTTGAGCGCTTCGTACAATCCAGCAATTTAAAAAGTACTGCTTTCGTCTGATGTGCGCAAGGGATACCAACTTAGTAGCAGGAAATATAAGAAATGTTTGAGCTTTAAGTTGGCGTTAATAAAAATTTTATTTACACTATCGTCTATTGCAAGAACGTATGCCTATTGTTAGTAATATTCTTTATTATTGAACTGATCTATTAAAGTTTCTACGTAATCTGTTAAAAAAGTGGTTAAAGAGTCTGTCGCAACACCCCTTACCTGAGCCCAGTAGGGTGCTAATAAAAGAGCAATAAAAGAGACCTTTTCGCCTACCCTCACCGCATGTGGTTGTATGAATTCACGATTTTACAATCTATTGTTTATATTTAACAAATATATGTGTTTAATTTTTTATAAATTAAAATAAATAAATATCAGAAACGTAAAGATATTTTTTTTCTGATTTCAACCATATATAATACTTACGGAAAATTTTGTAGTTTACAGTTATGTCAGCAAAATATTCTAAATTACACTGAGAAACAAACAAGAGATAATCTCATAATGTGGTACAAAAACACCCAATGATTATTAAATTTAAATCCAAAACAGCAAGGGATAACTTATGCGTTGGTTTTGTCGGCCAAAAATATAACAAAGTCTTCTGCCGATTATCACGAAGATATGACAGCCGATTTATTTGAAAAGTAGTTTGTCGAACAGTTCTCGCCTAACATATCGCCGAAATCGGTAATTGTTATGGACGATGCGTCGTATCATTTCCGCATATTAAACAAAATACCTAATAATAACACGAAAATGAATCAAATTTTAAGATTTATGGCAATCAAAAATATGACTGTTCCTAAAAAGGTTTACAACTATCGTGATGTATCTTGAAAACTTGTTTTCAAAAACAAACTAATTTTATATTCTTACTAACATACCCAACCCTTTCCTTTCCAGGCAAGGAAGGCTCATACCTCCTCATGGTCCTTGCTGGACAGACAATCTTTTAAGATTGTCTGATAAAATGAGTATTATTTGTAGACAATTGTTATAAAAATATTATGAGTTATGTACTATTTGAATAATGAGCCAAATGTTCTTATTAATAACTAAAATTAACAAGTTTTAATTTGAAAGAATTAATTTGTTATTTGACAATTTTCAAATCACTACCGAACAATCAATAGGATGATGTATACCGTACGTAAAACAAGACACAAATAATTGTTTGTGAATAATGGCTAACATTTTATATATTTTCTGTTATTACCCAACAATACAAATTGATATTAAAAAACATTAGGATGTTTTGTAATGCAATAGCATTTTAATTAGTGTAAATCTCTTTCAATCTGATTGTTATTGGAATTGTTAAAGTTTATCTATTTTCAACACCTCATTATGAGATTATCCCTTGCTGTTTTGGATTTAAATTTAATAATCATTGGGTGTTTTTGCGGGATACACGAACTGCGAACTTGGGTTCCCAAAAATATGGATTAACTGATAACCCGATAATCCCACACACGAACTGCGAACTCAAGATTTTTTACCTGCCGCTACCGGTGGCCAGGGCGGGCCGGTCATCGAAACTCGTCAACAATCAAATTAGGAATTTCCTTCAATTACGTCTTGGAAATAAGGGTAGGGGAATGGGGATGCAAATATGATATTGTTTTTATTTTCAAGTTTAGTTTATCAGTTTAGTCTAGTCTATCAGTTGAAGTTGTCAGATTTAGATTTATGTTAGTTCTTGTCATTTAAAAAAAATCAACTTTCCTTAAAGTAAGTATATTCATTTTTAAGTGATTTTTTTCATACATTTTCATACATTTCTAAAAATGAAAAATTTCATACATATCTAAAACATATTATAAATATATTATTTTTATCTAAATTTTAGCATCATGGCTGAGACTCTGCAGACAATGTTCAGCCAAAGAGGTACTATTTTGGTAGTTTACGAAGGATTTAAGTTTAGAAAAGTAAAAGAATTGATGTCAACTGGAGAAATTCTGTGGCACTGCACAAACAAAAACTGCAAAGCAAGTTTACATACAATTGGTGCTGATTTTTTGTTCTCAAAAAAATCAAAAGAACATAATCATACACAAATAAGTGAAAAAGTATTAAATAGACAGAAAATCAGCAATTCCGTCAAGAGAAAAGCTGAAAACGATTTAAGCGAACGGCCAACAAAAATTATTCATAGAGAATTGGCATCAAATAGAGAAATTTTAAAAACCTTTAACGACCGAGACATGACCTACGTACGAAATAACGTCAATTATACAAAATTAAAAATTCTACCTAAATTACCGAAGAACTCAATAGAAGTACAAGAATATTTAAATTCAATTGAAATAAATACACACTCCAACGAATCATTTCTTCTTTATAATGGAATCGACGAAGAAATTATAATTTTTGCTACAAATAATAATCTGCGAACGCTTTGTGCAGGAGAAACAATTTTTATTGATGGCACTTTTGACTACTGCCCGAAATACTTCTTGCAGTTATATACCATTCACACGTATCTTGAAGGAAATTACATACCAGTTGTATTTTGTCTCCTAAAGAACAAATTGAAAAGCACGTATGAACATATGTTAAACATTTTAAAAAACAAATGTTCAGAGGCAAGATTTGATTTTTCTCCGTCAAATGTTGTTGTTGACTTTGAGATTTCGGCTCATAAAGCTGCAAAAGCAGTATTTCCTACAGCTAATATAATTGGTTGTCGGTTTCATCTTGCGCAATCTTGGTATATTAAGAAAAAATAATAATATGTAACACGTAATAATTATTGAATTTTTTATATAGGTGGCGTAAGATCCAATCTCTTGGTTTAGTTCAAGACTACCGAAATCAGGAATCACCCATTGGAAAATGGCTTCATCATTGTTTCGGGTTGATGTATTTGGAACCAGAATGTGTTGGCGATGCATATGTTTTTGATCTTTATGAAGACAAGCCTGAAGATGACCGGTTAGAAGCATTCTCTGATTACATTGTTAACAACTATATTAGTGAAGAATCAACATTTCCCCCAAAGATTTGGGCTGCATTAACAAGTTGTCCAAGAAGAACAACTAACTCTTGCGAGTCATTTCACGCTAAATTCAATTCTTACTGCTGTTCTCCTCACCCCAACATTGCCATTTTCTTAGAATGTTTAAAAAAAATACAAATAGATGTTCAAATATCTATAAATAATTATGTTCAACGCCAAAGAAAAACTGTTCCAAAAGTGAGAATGCTAAAAAAACAATATTTAGATTCGAAAATAGCGTTATACATTTCTAAAACAATTACTAGGTACCATTACATAAAATGTGTTTCATACAAATTTAATAATTTTTAAAAGTTTTTATTTTAAATTTTAATATTTAATAATGTGAAATAGTTTTTTATATATTATATTCGTTCGTTAAATAGAAACTTACCTGTATATAGTTTGTGACAAATACATATTTTTGTATTTTTTAATATAAATGTTTTTTACAGTTTTTATTTTAATTTTTCTTTATTTTAAATTTTATAGTTTTTAATTTGAATTTTGAGTTTATAAAAATTTTTTGTCAATGTAATACAGCCAATATAATTGTTATACAATACAGAGTTTATGACAAGTACATATTTTTGTATTTTTTTAAATTAAATATTTTATTAAATATTTCAAATTTAAATATTTCTTTATTTTTTTATTTTCGTTTTCCACTTTATGACTTAAATTTCGACACTTAAATTGAGAGTTCGCAGTTCGTGCAAGGGATTAACGCAAAGGGTACAAGGACGTTCGCTCAGTTGGTGGTACCATTTAATTACCTGACCATGGTTCGCAGTTCGTGTATACCCTGTTTTTGTACCACATTATGAGATTATCTCTTGTTTGTTTCTCAGTGTAATTTAGAATATTTTACTGACATAACTGTAAACTACAAAATTTTCCGTAAGTATTATATATGGTTGAAATCAGAAAAAAAATATCTTTACGTTTCTGATATTTATTTATTTTAATTTATAAAAAATTAAACACATATATTTGTTAAATATAAACAATAGATTGTAAAATCGTGAATTCATACAACCACATGCGGTGAGGGTAGGCGAAAAGGTCTCTTTTATTGCTCTTTTATTAGCACCCTACTGGGCTCAGGTAAGGGGTGTTGCGACAGACTCTTTAACCAAAGTAAAAAAGTGAATTGAAACTGTCTTACAAAACTAAATATAAGTATGAATGAAGGTACGAACATGACAAATTTATTTTTCGCTATTTATATACTAAGTGAAAATACAATTTTATTGTATATCATTTTGTTTATACATTAATAAGATTGCTAAGTTTATTAATGTTTTTGTCTCACAACACTGAACCTTGCGCACTCTGTCGGTGCACTTGAAAATGAAAACCAATGCACGTTCCAATAAAGCGTTAGCACATTTCGGCATTGTGCGTCACTGAGTCGCATTATGCTCTGTAATTGGAAAACAGGGACTATGTCAAATGTCAAAATTAACATATTAAAAGTATCAAATATAAAAAAAATGACATATAAGTATATACAAAAATGTTAAAAGTGACATATAAGTATGTCAAATGTGCAAAAATGACATATAAGTGTGTAAAAATATCAAAAGTAACATATAAGTATTTCAAATGTGAAAAAGCAACATATATCAAATGTTAAAATTATCCCATTTAAAGTGTCAAATATCAAAAAATGACATACAAGTTTGTCATATGTCAAAAAGTGACATATCAATATGTCAACTGTAACATATAGGTACCTATATCAAAAAGTGACAATAATTATATCAAATGTCAAAATTATTATATTTGTAGCGTCAAATGTCAAAATTGTAATGTTAAGTGTCAAAAAGTGATTTATAAATGTGAAAATTTCAAAATTGGTATATTTGCAATGTCAAAATATGCATGTCAAAATTACCTATCATATTTTTGTATTGTTAAATATCACAATTGTAACGTTAAATGTCAAAAATTGATGTATAAATATGTGATAATGTCAAAATTGTTATATTTTTAATGTCAAACAGACACATATTATGTCAAATGTTAAAAAGTGACATATAAGCATGTCACATGATTATATATCATATTTGTAGCGTCAAATGTCAAAATAGCAAAGTTAAATGCCAAAAATTGATGTCTAAGTATGGCAAATGTCAAAAAGGGTCATTTGAATATTAAAAATGAAAAATTTATCATATTTTTAGCGTTAAATATCAAAATTGTAATATCCAATGACAAAAATTGATGTATAAAAACGTGAAAATGTCAAAATTGTTATATATTTGCAATGTCAAATGCCAAAAAGTGACATATAAGTATTGAAACACTTATTCTCAAAATTATAACAAGATATACAAAACTTAGCTGGATAACGACTAAACTAAATTACATCAACAATGAACTATTCGAATTATTTGAACTGCCCATACATCCCCTTATATAGAACAAATGAACATTCTAGAATTGACGAGAAACATGATCGAACCTATCAGTACACACTAGAAAGAGTAAGAATATTCTAGACATCTAGACCAAATAATCTGAAAATAGTCTTTCAAGTAAATAAAGGTCCTTTTCTTAATCGGTTATCCCGTTACACTGCCCCCTCCTTAGATTCATTCCTCCTGGAATGTTATTTCCTAAATCGAAATCCCGCACACTCCTTGAGCCAGCCAAACCATCTTTTTGGAGCTGCTGTAGGTACATCTCCACTGTGGTTTCTCTGGTAAAACACCAACTGATCATGATGGAACACGACGGGTTTCCCTCTGGGAATTTTCACGATCCGATAAATAACATCGTTAATCTTTTTTTAATGGTGTATGGACCTTCCCAGTTCTTCTGTAATTTAGCACAAATGACTCGTCGCCGTCGGGGGTTATAGAGCCAGACTAAATCTCCAACTTGGTAACGTTTTCCATTGTCCGCGTGTCATAGTACCTCTTCATCCAATCACTAGATAATTGAAGTGTCCCAGGCACCAGGTTGTGTATATTCTCTATTCAATTCTGAAGATTGGCAACATATTCTTCACGGGTCACTTCTTCACCAGGTTTACAACCAAACAGCAAGTCAGATAGTAATCTCATTTCTTTACCGAACAGGACCTTCGCAGATGTTTGGACTGTTGATTCTTTAATGGCTGATAGAATTACCATTAGGAATAGTGGAATATGTCGATTCCAACCCTTTTGATACCACTTTTGACAGATAGTTGGTTATAGTTCGATTCATTCGTTCGACCATTCCATCAGACTGAGGGTGCATCGCTGTGGTTCTCGTTTTGTGGATGCCTAATATTTGGCAAACTTCTTGAAACAGCTTGCTCTCAAAATTTCTTTCTTGGTCTGAATGTAATTCTAGTGGTACCCCAAATCGGCTTATGAATTCTTCAACTAATATACCTGCTAAAGTGGTGGTTTCCTGATTGGGTACTGCGTAGTCTTCAACTCACTTAGTGAAATAGTTCATTACAACAAAGATGTACTTATTTCCTACATCGCTTTGTGGAAGTGGCCCCAATACATCTACTGCGATTCTTTCAAAAGGACTTCCGACCCAGGAGTATGAAAAATAATTGTACCAAGTTTCGTTAAAATCCGTCGAGTAGTTTTTGTTTCTATAACGGTTATACAGACAGACAGACAGACACACACACAGACAAAATTTTACTGATTTCATTTTTGGCATCAGTATCGATCCCTAATCACCCCTGATAGTTATTTTGGAAATATATTTCATGTACAGAATAGGGATGTGGACTATTTTTGGGAAAGTGTTTAAAACCATGCATAAGTACCAAATATAACCCAAACTATTTATTATTATTTTTTAATACAACTAATACCTTTAAAATAAAATTCCATTTCAAATTTCGCGCCAAAACGTGGATACCTGTGAAACGCCCGCAGTGACGTCACTTGTTCCTAAACATTGTCGAAGTTGTATGTAATAGAAACTTATTCGTAGTTTTGTGTTAATAAGATGGATTCTACATTTTATAAATGTTGTGCGGTGCCGCAGTGTGAAAGTACTACTATTAAAACACCTGAAAAACTATTTATTCAAGCTCCACGTACAAAAACGATGCGGAGAATTTAGCTTCAACTAGCCCGTCGGAATCCGGCACTTTATGTTCCGGGCAAATTTTGCACTTAACTGTGCACAATCTTGCATCTCGAAGAAGTTGGACATATCCCACAGCATCGTCTCCATATGACTGCCTCGAGGAAGTAAAACGAAATGAAACAATTTGTTAAAAAGATAAAATATAACCTCAAAATCATATTATTTTATTTGATTATATTCAATTTAACTTTTCGAGTTTATAAATACCTACGATTACTATTATAATTGCGAAGAAATAAGCCACCGTAACGCAATCAATTCTTGGCAAATTTGAACTATCTGCCTTAATATACCCAGTTTCCATTATGGGAAAACCTTTAAAAATTTATCCAAAAAAAAATTGTTCAAATTTCGAAGAAATTTCACGGGAATCACAGTAATAATACTATCCAAATATCAACAGACACCATATTACTTGACAGCGAAAATTCTTGTTTGGCAACAAGTGACGTCACACATGATTGGTGTTCATTGTCACGTGACTTGAGAGTGAAATATTTAATTACATTTTATTTAATAAAAAATTAATCCCTTGTTTATTGAAGAAAATATTGTGTTTTTTATTATTTTTATTATAAAAACTAACTTTTCGTTGTAAAATTATATACTTATTTGAGTACAGTCCACATCCCTATTGACCTCTCTACACATTTATTATAATAAGTTATAAGTATAGATTTTGGAACAAATTTTCTTTGCGGCGGAATATATTTCTTTAAATTATTTTACAATAAAATGAATTTAGAGCATTTTTATAGAAGAGGTTTTTAACGAACAATGTTCACTATAATTTTTTATAATTTCGTTTATTTATGTTTTAGAGAGCGCCGAATTTGACCGTATTCTCAAATACTCCTTAGGATACATGATACATGTAAAAATGAACAATTAGGCTTAGTTTTTTATCATCCATATAATTTATAATTTTTTTCACATTATTGCTATTTTATTATAAGTACTATCAGTACTTTATAAGAGTGGCTTGTGTGTCCCTCAGTGCACTAATAACTCTTGAACGAAAGGTCACAGAAATTTGGTATATAGAATCCTCATGTCATGGTAGAACCATATTGATTTTGGTTCAAATCGGTTAATCCTAACGGTTTTCCGTAACTTCTGTATTGTAACGAGCGAGAACCCCTTAGTACGCCTCTGTCGCCCTCCAGGTAAACAACGCGCTAATTCTCGAACAGAACGATCGAGAGACTTCCTTCACTATGCAGACTTTCTAGAAATTGTTACCGAAGGACGTTCTGGAAGCTGTGGACTGGTATATAAGCGGAGAGCCACGACCCACGAGAAGGAAAAGTAACAGCGACAGTCGAAATATTCGAGCGACCTACGAAGTGAAAATAAATAGTGAATATAAATCGAAGTTAATTGTTGTACATAAATTAGTGTGTTATAGTTAGTTTAGTTATTTAGTTATAATTCGTTTAGTTTAAAGTGTGTAAATAAATTAGACATTTTCGTTCAGCAGTGATTTTATTTTGAACCCCTAGAACGTAACAATTGGTGTCAGGTGTGGGGTAAATTAAACTGCTGTGTTAATTTAAATTGTGGACTTCATTAGTGAATATTTTGTATGCCAGTTACGAGATCACAGACGAAGAAAATGGATCAGGCGACAATGGAATTTTTCAAGCAAGCCCTTGAAAAAATGGAGAATAAAATGGAAGAAAATACTAGAAAGATAATGGATGAGAATACCCAGAAAATGGAGAAAAAAATGGAAGAAAATACTAGAAAGATAATGGAAGAAAACACTAAAAAAACGGAAGATAATTTGGGAGATAAATTGACATTGATTGAAAATGAGTTAAAGAATAATTACTCCAAGCTGGAAAATGAGATTGGAAGCGTAAAAGACAGGGTTGGAAACATTGAAGGCAGATTGGTTAATATGGAGGAAGAAATGCAGGTAAAATTGGAAGAACAGGTGAAAACCATGGAAGAGCGTTTGAGCAAGAACTTCAACAAATATTGTTCTGTTAAGCTGGGAGAACGGGGTGAGCCAGGGCGAACAAAGATCAAACCTCCAACTTTTGATGGCAAAATACCCTGGAGCACATATCATAAACAATTTGAAGCAGCAGCCAACGCCAACTGCTGGGACGATGAAGAGAAAGCAACTGCCTTAATTGTTGCATTAAGAGGAGACGCACTGAATATCCTTCAGACCATTCCTGCAAGTCAACAAGGTGATTATAAGACTCTGACAAGTAGACTGCAAATGAGATATGGTGATGCACATCTCCAACAAGTGTATCACGCACAAATCAAGAGTCGCCATCAGAAGAGCGCAGAAACCTTGCAGGAATTCGAAGCAGACATAGCAAGGTTGGTAAGGCTGGCCTATCCTTCAGCACCGGACAGCTTCCTAGAACAACTTGCTGTCCAGACCTTCGTCGATGGGTTGAGAGACACGGAGACTCAGCAGACGTTGCGGTTGGCCCGGCCCAAAACTCTAGATGACGCCCTGGCCCATGCCCTAGAATTTGAAGCTGCTAAACAAGCTTCTCACAGAGGACAGAGCAAAGTGAGACAGCTTGATGATTCGCCAGTCTGCGACGAGAGTATTGAAGACGTAGTTCGCCGAGTTCTCCAGGAGAAACGTAATGGTGGACCAAGATGCTGGAACTGCGGCGAAAGAGGACACATTCGGCGTAACTGCAAGAAGCCGTTTAAACCAACACGGCAAGAACAGGAAAACTAAAGCGGGTTGGCAAGAAGGGGCATAAACCGACCCGCCACGACAATGCCCCTGAAGTTGTAATTCAGGCCATCTCTTCAAGTGTTTATGTCGACGGTAAAATTAATGGGAGGTCCGTAAAAATGTTAGTCGACACTGGCGCAACCCGAACTATAGTTAAGCCGAGTGTAGTTGAAGGAAATGGAAAAACCTTACCAGCGATGGTTCGTTTACGGACTGCAACTGGAGAAGACGTGCCAATACATGGAAAGAAGAGGATCGTCATCAACATTGGGGACAGGTCTCTCGAACATGAGGTGCTGGTGGCAGATATCATGGAGGAAGTCATCTTGGGAATGGATGTCATTAAGGGTTATGGCTTCCAGATGGATATGAGAAACGATGTTCTGAGGATCGGAAGTATGGAAATTCCATTCCTGGGATGTGAAGATATCACGACTCGAGTCTTACTCAGCGAAGATGTTCACCTACGTGGACAGGCAGAAACCATAGTGAAGGGGTATTTAGATAGAGACCTTCGAGATAGCTGTATAAGACTCATCGAACCAGCCAGTGAGAGTAACCTCGGGAAAGGACTGTTAGTCGGAAAAACCTTGGTGAGAGGCGGAAACGAAGTTCCTGTGAGAATGTTGAACACCAACATGTACACTGTGATCTTAAAGAAAGGTACGATCCTGGGAGAAAGCTGTTCCGTGCTTTGTGTGACAGGAAGCGTTCAGGATGTGAAGAACCCGCTACCAAGAAGCGAGAAGAGTTCGAAGAAATTATTTGGGACATTGGCTTCTTCCTGCACAAAACTTGCACCAGAACATATTAGCAAGGTGAAGAAACTAATTCATGAATACAGTGACGTTTTTGCTATGGACAACACTCAGATGGGTAGGACGAATGTTGTGAAGCATTCTATCAATACCGGAAGTTCAGATCCCATACGCCAACAACCGCGAAGGCTTCCCATAGCAAAGAGAGAAGAAGCAGAAAATATAATCAAGGACATGCACGAACAAGGAATAATAGAGCAATCTGATAGTCCTTGGTCATCACCTGTGGTTTTGGTGAAGAAGAAAGATGGCAGCACCAGATTTTGTGTCGACTATCGTCGTTTGAACGACGTCACCAAGAAGGATTGCTACCCCATTCCAAAGATTGACGACACTTTGGACACGCTTTCTGGCTCGAAATGGTTCTCCACGCTGGATTTGAAGAGTGCCCAGATAGCAAGCAAACTTGGGGCAAGTTTGATTTTTCTTTGCTTCTTAATTGCTGCGTCAAATATGACGAGACGAGTTTGTGACAAAATCTCTGTAATATTGTTAAGTTAAATATGAACTTTCAAGTTTGCGACAATATTGCTCGAATATTGTTATGACACAGATAATAGGTCAAGTATGTAGCAACATTGCTGCAACGTTATCACTGCACACACGCGCGCAGGTGACGCGGGCGCCATCTGCTGACTGAACTTGACATGCTGCTGACTGAACATTACTGAGTTGACTAACGTCAACTAACGTGACGCGGTTAGAATACATTTTTACTTCTAGTTTTTTAACTTAGATTGTAATGATTATGATGTCTTGTTGGTGTGTTAATTACTACCTACTAAGCTGAAACTTCTACAATTAACAATGTTCAGCTTAAACCCGATTAGTTTGTGCTTGTGGATAGCGTCTTTTTTGCTTTCGAGTAGTTGAGGTAAGTTTATTATATATTTTTTGTAGTTTCTTGCTGTGTTCACACATTCACTATCAAAAATAAAAAGTCCCTGGTTATTGATATTCACAGCCATATGGGATTTTAATTAATGTATCTTGTTTAAATTAGAAGATATTTCACGGATACACATCGCGGTTTTGCAAAGACTCCGAAATGTCAGAATCAGATATAATTAAAAATTGCGATGTATATCCGTGAAAAATCTTTTAATTGAAATAGGTAGGTATATAGGTAGTCATCACCAAACCATGATAATACAATGTCTCAAGTTGTATAACCTCAAAATTTTTTTGTCAGAGTGATGATGCACAGATAGGTAGGTATTTACTTAAACTATGGAGGGACCCTCCATAACTTGAACATTAACTCCTTTAGTTTTAAGAGTTTATAACAATTTGTTTGTTTGTTTCAGAGCTGTTAGACAAACAAAAGCATCGGAATCTGAAACTAGCGAATATAATCTGGGTGCTAATGCCAACGACGAATAGTTCTAGACTACCTATAATTTTAATTTGATACTTCTACTAACGTTTTGATTTATTACTGATGATTTAAGTGATTAATAAATAAGTTATATGATTATAAATTGGTTTTATTCTGATGTGGTTTCGAACCGAACAGCCTGGATAAAAAATAATATTTCCGTAACAAGGTTAGGGCAAGTTTGCCGTAACAAGGTTAGGACAAGTTTGCCATAACAAAGTTGTTGTAATATTTGTAAAACAAACTTGCATGCAAGTTTGTCACACTGAAACTAGAAAGTTTGATTTAAACTTGCTGCAAGTTTGTAAAGTTGCCACGGCAAACTTGAAGCAAGCCTTCTTTTTTGATGTATCAAACTTATTGCAAGTCTGAAACAAGTTTATATTGTTATCTGGGTGGATATTGGCAGGTGGAATTGGATCCCAAAGATAAAGAGAAAACAGCTTTTACTATTGGGACAGGATTGTGGCAGTTCACAGTAATGCCATTTGGTCTTTGTAACGCACCTGCAACTTTCGAGCGATTAATGGAAACCATTCTTCGAGGATTGTCATGGAAGACGTGCCTAGTTTATTTGGACGATGTCATAGTATTTGGCCGGACATTCGACGAACACCTGGAGAATCTAAGAGACGTCCTTGAAAGGCTACGCACTGCAAATTTAAAACTCAGTCCAAAGAAATGCCACCTCTTCAGGAAAGAAGTGAAATATCTAGGACATGTAGTATCTGCAGATGGCATCAGTGCTGACCCAGATAAAGTCAAGGTTGTACGAGAATGGCCAGTACCACGGGACAAGCACCAAGTAAGGAGTTTTCTTGGCTTGTGCACGTACTACAGGAAGTTCGTCTTTGGATTTGCTGACATCGCGAAGCCTCTAACAAGACTGACGGAAGATGGAAGGGACTTCAAATGGGATACCGAATGCGAGGATGCTTTCAATCGACTAAAGCAAGCACTAACAACAGCTCCTATATTAAGTTATCCTCAGACTAGTGGAAGGTTTATATTGGACACGGACGCAAGCAACACGGCCATAGGAGGCATATTATCCCAAATTCAGAATGGCCAAGAGAAAGTTATAGGATATTTCAGCAAGGTCCTGTCGAAGCCTGAGCGTAACTATTGTGTTACGAGGAGAGAACTTCTCGCCGCAGTCAAGTCCATGGAACATTTTTATAAATACTTGTACGGTTGCGAATTCCTTCTAAGAACAGATCATGCTGCTCTGAAGTGGCTTCTACAATTCAAGAACCCAGAAGGTCAGGTTGCGAGATGGATAGAAAGGCTGCAGGAATATCATTTTTCTGTGGAACATCGGGCCGGGAAGTCACATGGCAACGCTGACGCATTATCTAGAAGACCTTGTCCTTCTGACTGCAAACACTGCAGCAAAGCAGAAGAGAAGGAATTCTGTTTAAGAACAACCGTCGTGGATCTAGATTGGCTGCCAGAATCCCTGAAGCGAGACCAAGAATGTGACACCGAACTAAGGCACTATAAACATAGGTATTATCATCAGCCATGTTTTGTCCAATGTCACTATATTCACGTGTTAGACCATAAACAAATTAAAGTGACGTGCAATCATATTTTGTAGTGGTAAAAATAGGAACTAACCCAGCTGGTAGCTCGAAAAGCGGAAAAGTAGTTATAATCGTATAGTGCCTTAGTAAGTACTAGTAGTGTTGTTTTAATATAAATTTAAGGTACTTTAAGCATAAAAAGGGTGTAGAAGTATAGTGAATAGTTTTAAGCATGGTGCGCTGAAGTCGGAACTTGTTGCCATCTTTATATTAGCATCAACACATCTATTCTATTATCTCTGGTTTTGTGGTTGACATTGGACAAAACATGGCTGACGATAATACCTATGTTTATAGTGCCTTAACCGAACTAAAGATGTTGCTTGACTGGAAAGCAAAAGGACAGAGACCAAGATGGGAAGAAGTGAGTCACCTGAGTCCTAGGGTCAAGTCCTACTGGGCGCAGTGGGACTCCATCATTTTAGAGGATGGATTGTTGAAGAGGTCCGTCGAGAATGACGAGGGTACTGCAGCTAGGACTCAGCTGATAATTCCCCGGAGTCGGACGACAGAAGTATTGGAGAAACTTCATAATGGGACCTCCGGTGGACACTTCGGCATCAAGAAAACATTGGAAAAGATCAGAGAACGTTTTTACTGGGTCAACTGCAAAGAAGACGTCAAGGACTGGTGCCGAAAATGTAGACTTTGTGCTTCAACGAATGGCCCAAGAGGAAAACGACGAGCGCCAATGAATCAGTATAACGTAGGCAGTCCTATGGAAAGAGTTGCTATAGACATCGCAGGCCCATTCCCAGAGACCGACGATGGGAACAAGTACATATTGGTGGCGTCGGATTACTTTACCAAATGGGTTGAAGCACATGCCATCCCAAACCAAGAGGCCTGGACAGTGGCAGACGTGCTGATAAAAGAGATGTTTAGTCGGTTTGGAGTGCCACTGGAGCTACATTCTGATCAGGGACGAAATTTCGAGTCTGGCCTTTTCCAGAGCATTTGTGAAATACTCGTAGTCAAGAAGACCAGGACAACACCTCTTCACCCACAGTCAGATGGCCTAGTCGAAAGAATGAATAAAACTGTGGGAAAATATTTGGCTAAAGTGGTCTCTGACCATCAAAGAGACTGGGACCGGTACCTTATCTGTTCACCATGGCCTACAGATCAGCCGTGCAAGAGTCTACTAGAGAGACACCAGCTTGTGTCATGTTCGGCCGGGAAATAAGATTACCCTGTGACCTAGAGTTTGGATGTAAGCCCGGAACAGGGATAGCTGGTGAGGACTACGTGAGCACATTGAGGGGCAGGCTACACTACATTCATGAGAAGGTCCGACAAAATATACAAATTGCTAGTGACCGAATGAAGACCCGCTATGACAGCAAAGCTACAGAAGGTGGTTTCAACGCTGGAGATTTGGTCTGGCTGTACAACCCCCAGAAGAAGAGAGGATTATCACCTAAGCTACAGAGGAATTGGGAGGGTCCATACAGAGTGGTAAAGAGGATCAATGATGTAGTGTACCGTATACAAAAACTACCAAGGGGCAAGAGGCGCGTGGTCCATGTAAATCGGTTGGCGAAATACGAGGCGGACTACGACGAACAAGACGAGACCCATCTGAGAAGGACGACCAGCCCAGAGCATGTTGAGATGAGTTTCGACCAGTTCATGGAGAACTATGGTGGAACTGGGAAGGCACGATTCGGAGTTACCACCGAGCAGCAGCAGGACCTCTTCTCTGTGCCTGGAGATTATTCCCTAGCCCATTGTGTCGCCGAAGATCTGCGTATGTCCAGGGGAATAGCATTAGTCTTCAGGAAGAAGTTTGGCCGTGTATCTGAGCTCTTCAGACAACAGCCCCATCCCGGAAAAATTCTAAGTCTCACTGACGGTCATCGTCACCTCTTCTACATGGTGACTAAGAGGTTTTCCGATCACAAGCCCAGCTATAGAAGTATGTGGAATACCCTGCTGAACCTAAGAGACGAACTTACCAGGTTGGAAGTGAAGAAGCTGGCTGTGCCTAAGTTGGGTTGTGGTCTAGACCAACTGAACTGGAGAGTCGTCCGGAACATGCTCGAGGTGCTTTTCCATAAGACAGGAATAGAGATACTCGTGTGCATTTTCAACCCGAGCGGAAACACAATGAAGGAGAAGACTGTGGATTGCTATTTCGAAAAGCAAGGGAGCTGCAAAAAGGGAGATGCCTGTAGGTTCAGACATACCAACCAAGGTGTTCGGGGACCGAACGTCTTAAGGAGGGGGCAGTGTAACGAGCGAGAACCCCTTAGTACGCCTCTGTCGCCCTCCAGGTAAACAACGCGCTAATTCTCGAACAGAACGATCGAGAGACTTCCTTCACTATGCAGACTTTCTAGAAATTGTTACCGAAGGACGTTCTGGAAGCTGTGGACTGGTATATAAGCGGAGAGCCACGACCCACGAGAAGGAAAAGTAACAGCGACAGTCGAAATATTCGAGCGACCTACGAAGTGAAAATAAATAGTGAATATAAATCGAAGTTAATTGTTGTACATAAATTAGTGTGTTATAGTTAGTTTAGTTATAATTCGTTTAGTTTAAAGTGTGTAAATAAATTAGACATTTTCGTTCAGCAGTGATTTTATTTTGAACCCCTAGAACGTAACAGTATATTTATTTTGAGCATTATATAATTAAAATTTCTGATCTAGCCCGCTGCGTCGGAAAGCACAGCTCGGCGGTGCTCGTCCATTTAGCTGCGCGCCTTCCTTCGCTACATGAGAAATGCATCTCTTTTTGGTTATTAGTCACGGCCTTCCAAAGTTCACGCTTTAAACCCCTTCTACGTCATACAATTTTAATGACAATTTGACTAAATTGGTAATTTGATTGGATCGTGTAGAGGCAAATTGGCCAACTCAAGGGCATTGGATGGTCGGGACCGTACCATTTGATTGACTCGAAACAAATCGGGTGGTGTGGATGCTAATCAGCCAATTTTGAGTTTAGTCTGCATTCAGGAGTGGAACAGTGAACTACTTTTAAGTTGAGATTTTACAAACAC
Organism: Altica lythri; assembly: GCA_964028335.1. Lineage (NCBI taxonomy): Eukaryota > Metazoa > Arthropoda > Insecta > Coleoptera > Chrysomelidae > Altica > Altica lythri. Next base: position 62,921,652 of record OZ034800.1, on the reverse strand, counting down.
ATTGTTCCCAAATGGCTAAAGAAAATACATTGATTTGTACCAAAAGAGAAGTTATGGAAGATTAATACAAAGATTTGCCATTTCTATGGGATGTAGGACACACAATTTATAAAAGTACGCAAAATGCTCGGATGTGTTGCTTGATAAATGGAAGATTATCGATAAAAATATAACCTTTGAAATAATGAAAAAGAAACTGGAGAACATGCGAAGACTACTTTTTTCGCATTACAGTATTTTGGTTTTCTATATATGATTTTCTTAAATTTAACAATAGTTTCGCAATCCATTCTCATAAAATTTCGATAGTTATCACTATTCCAATTCCCTAACAATATCCACATGGCTAAATTGATTTCTTTTCAATAGCCATTGTTTTGTGCACATTCTCCTGTTTTTTCTCGTTTAAATTTGTAGTAAGTGTGATAATCAATCCGTTTTTTTTTGTTTGTTTTTTACTTACCGAAGCGATTTTAAATATATGTCCGTCAAGTGCGCGAATCACATTCAAAATAAAATTTACTTATTAGATTGGTATGTGTGGACGAGCAATCACATTGTGAGCCAATTTAATTGTATCGTGTGAAAACTCATGTTTTATTAAGCAGAAAATATATTTCATTGGGCGGTTCTATTAGTGTACCCCTATACAACACTTTTTTAAATTTTAATATTTTTCCTTGGAATGGATTTATTTTACTTTTAACCTATAATCGTAAAGTATCGAAACACGTGTTCACTCGTTGTTGGACTCGGCCCGAGTTGTATCAAAAAAATATTTAAAAATGGGTTTTAGAAGTGATAGTACAAAATAAAAACGCATTTTATTTTCTTATTTTATTCACAAATAATATTTATTTACTTTACATAAAATAGTGTTTTAAAATGTTTAGGGGAAACGCCTTCCATTTACAGTTGATGGCGTCTTTTTTTAGCTAATGCATGGGCGGTGACCGCACAAACTTGGATTTAAGCTTACCCTAACCCACTCCCCTATACATAAAAAATAAAATTGCTTCCTCTGAGAAATGTTTCCTAAGGACTAAAAAAAATTAACATTTTAATGGACTACAATGCTGTTCTTCAAGATCGATAAACAGAATCCCAATCTGTGAATATTGATTTTTACAAAATCTCAGTCTTATTGATCATACAAGGTCGCATGGCTAAACAAAATCAATATTTATGTGACATTCCTAAACACAAACCAGTATATAATTTATTAGAAATTTATTACAAATAAAAACAACTACAGTACTTTAACCTTTATTAGATTATAAAATAGCAATCATAAACTATATAATATATGCTATCTTTTAACATTTAAACTGTCATAAATAAAAATAATTGTAGATATTACACTAACATAAAGATATATGGGTATTGCACAGGATATGTAGGAATGCTAGCAATTCTGATCGCCAACAGAAGACACTGTTGAGATTGTTGACGGAGTACCTGTACCGGAGTTAGATTTTTGATCCCCATCACAAATATATTTTCCAGAAACAAATCGTCTTTTAACTAGTGACAATCGGTAACCTGGACCCATTAGCTGGAAATCAATTCCAGATAAAGTAGTTCCTTCACAATTGAACTGTGTTAGAACTGTCTGAGAGGTTCCCGGACCATTTTCCAAGTCATATCGAGCAGCTACTGATCCTACACCATGATTTTCCGAATGTTGTGATAGCTCAGTAAATTTCCACATGATTCTATTATTGGTAGTAGGCCTAAAAATATATGAACAAAATTGTCTATATTTATATTAAACACAATGACAACAAGAACATATTATTAAAAATTCATACCACTGAGCCGTAGGTTTAGTTTGCATATTTTTTACAATTCCAGTAACAGGTACGGCTACGGTTACATTCAATAAAGGAGTTGGCGAACTCATGGCATGTGAATTGTACTTATAATTAATTTTTAGATCTGTATGAACATTTGTACATTTCCAGTAAGCAACCAATTGAAAAGGACAAGAATTGGCTCCTGGTTTTGGTTTAATCTATAAAAAAAAATTAAATAAATCTACTTATCTGTTATCCACAAAATTTGACTTTTATTTACCTGGTATTTTAAAATGTCAACATTAAAATATGAAGCATTAGGGTTTTGTTCAGATTGTTTTTTTAGCAGTTGACTTAAAGCAAACATGTTAAATTCGACAGTTATATACTCGGAAGTGGATTGTGCACTATCCCTGAAAATGAAAAATTGTAATACCACGAAATGTTTATAAATTTAAAACTTACAAATATACTAATTGATTATTTGGTAAAATACTTGTTAACCTATGAGTATTCTTGACTCGAAACACTAATTTTGCAGGATTCGGATTGTTTGCCAATATAGTTACTATTCCAGCAGGAAATGATAGCATCATTTCCCCAGACATTTTCACTTGAATTCTAAAAATGGTTAAACAAATAGTTGAAAAGTTTCTAGGTGTATGACAATTTCTTTACCTTGATTCATCGGCACCTCTAAAATAAGAATGAACTATTTCATGGAAAGCAACAGCAAGTGGTATAGTATCAGCCATACCAATAGTTAATGGAGAAGGCCCCCTTGAAACACCTATCGGAACAGAAGCAGTACGAAATTCCAAACTATTTATACTATCAGCTCGTGATATACTGCTCTGATTCATCAGAGTTCTAGATGGATCAGATCGGCGCGAAGGAGGACGTGGAATTGACATGTAACCAGATGTAGGTGTAGGCGTTTGACGTGGCGGGTACTTAGAAGGAGGCTGTGGAAGTTCTCCGTCTTCAGAGAATATTTCACCTAGTTCTAAAATAATATTCATTTAACGTTTACAAAAAAATACAGGTAAAAAACGAACGGATTTTTATAACTTGTAACCATGATATGTATATAAAATTTTAAAACTGTTTATACTAACCTGCATACCTTGAAGATACAGATAATGTAGGCGAATTAAGTGCAAGTTGGGAAGGGCTTTGTAAAGGAGCGTAAGGATGAGAACTAGTTGGTGTTGAAGCATTTGAAGCTGTTGGACTTTGCACAAAATTTAGGCCTAACAAATCACTACTAGGTTTACCCAGTTGTTGCGACACTGACTGTGATCTTTTCATAGCAGGATCTTCCATATTTGAACCACGTCTTGCAAAACCTCCAGTTGGTGACAAATATAAATTTTCAACTGTTGCTCTAAGTTCGTCGACTGAAGCCGACATAGGCGCAGATCCATTATTCAGTGGTTTAATTTCTACGTGTATTTTACGTTCGCGGTCATCATCTAAAAGATATACGTAATGCAAAATTTTTATAAAAACACAATTATGAAGCTTAACTATAAATTCAAATTTAATCAAGTTTTGCGAATGCCTGGCTACCTGAATCGGAATCAGATGATGAATAAAAACTTCCTTTTTCACTGTTCCAATTATGAGAAACATCAGGTCTTATTATGTAACCATCTTCATCAACTTCTTGAGTAGATGGATCTGTAGTTTCAGTAGTTCTTTGACTTTTTTGAGAATCATCTTTCTCCTCCCTAAAATAATATAAAGTTAAAAATAGTTTGCTATATAAAATAATTATAATATATAAAATAATTATAATCTATTTTTAATTACAAATTAGTTCCCGAGATTTGAGTTTACTGTACTGCAACGATGAAGTTGTTTTAAAAATCAATAGATCAATAACTGATTTCAGAACATATTAGAAAAGTTCTATAATCTCATTAAAACTTACTATAATTAAACTTACAGATCAGATTTTTCCTCTTTATTGCTTTGGTTATCGACACTATCCTTGCTTTTCTTTTTAGCTTTCTTCTGTTTAGTCTTATCTCTTCTGCTTCGCAAAAACCCTAGTAACAGATTTAGAGTTAATAAACAATGTTACACAGATATGAAACTAGAGAATAAAGCTGAATATCAAATACATAATGTACGACAACATAGCCGAAACTAGATATATGTGCTAAGAAGCTGCTACAATTAAGTGTTAACTACAGAATTGTTTTGTCATATGTGACTAGATTCGGTAGTGTTATACTGTATATAAAGATACCATTAAATAAGATATTGATGCAACATCTCAAGACTTGCCAACACAACGCCATAGAATAAATAAAATGTATATGCCATGCGTCTATATAACAAAAAAAAATTAACAATGTACGGAATATAAAATTACAAGCCCACTATTTAGGACAATACCGCTGAAAAATAAAAAATAAACCTCCACCATAGATTAATAAAAGTTAGGGCCCACTCATGCTGCATTGATGTCAGGAATGGTAAACATAAAAAATCCTTGAAATCAATACAAAGACAAAAATGGCCACAGAATACACTAAATAATATCTATTGCCTTAAGAGTTTTTGTGTACACTAATCACATTTTCATTTAAAATTATTAACGAAGTTATTGAAATAAAAATAATCAAGCTTGTTGGAGCGACAGGTCTGTGGCCATTCAAATGCTTATGTATTTAATAAAGTGTGGAAATAAGGAATTTTATAGTGATTATCGTCCAGGTAACATCTAAAGGAAGAAAAATTTACACTTGGATCCTCTATTGGAATGTCTGGTTAGCTGCTGTTCACCGTCTGGGGTCGTTGGACTTGAAGGTGCGCTGCATGGACCCGCTCGACTCTCTCGTGACCCTAAAAAATAGCCCCAAGCCCCCAGTTAAATAGTGATATAGCCACCGAAGGCCTTAAAACGTACCCTGGGAGTTAGACATGAAGAGGTTTAGGAGGGAGGTGGTTCGACGAGATGTTTTGGCATGTGTTGGCACCGATGATTGTTCACTTTGACCATTACCTTCTCTCTTTGCTGGCTTTGGATCTGCTTCTGTCATAGTGGGCGAAGTCAACGGGTCTTCCAAATCCAATACACCTAGATAACAAATAAATAACTGTAATTTTTTGTCGTCGTCCTCTAAATATAATTAGTTAAGCAAATCTATATATTTATATAAAAAAGGATGTTTGTATGTATGAAATCGATAGACTCAGAAACTATTTGACCGATCATTATGAAAATTGGTATGTACATGTATTTTTCCACGGAGAAGGTTTATATGCTATGCCCATTGATGTAACTCTCCGCCAGGCGGCGCTGTAAAGTATCGAATTCCGTCCGTTCAACCGATTGTCATGAAAATCAGTATGATGATGATGTATTTTTAATGGGTAAGATGAATATGATATTCGTATTAAAGGAAGTTACCACCAGATGACGCTTCTATTAAACGAGCAACCACTACTCACTACTTATTTGATTACTTTATATCACACCACCGTAAGGTGGCGCAGTTAAAATCACTTATATTTAAACGAGAAATTCTTACTAAATTAAGTATAGTGATGCATCTAATATATTTTATCGATAAACTACAAAATATAACGAAAAAAAAAAGTATAAACCTGATAACTAACGAGAAAATATGATGAAAACGATAAAATCAAAATAAATTGAAAAAACGAAAAATGGAAGAATGACGTAAATGATTTGCGGTACGAAGTCCGCCTGGAGTAGCTAGTGCATATATAAGTTGGAAGAAAACTGTGACGACCACGACATATTTTGCTAAACACTTTGAGAATATTGTAATGATAATGTGCAGAATTAAATAACACTCTGGAATTTTTCATTTTCAATATTTTCGAATTTGTTCACAACCGACTTCATTGTTATATTTTCCTTCCACTAGATACGACCATGTGATACATAAAAATGAATAAAACGTAAAATATTTTCACTTTTTGCATTATTAAAAACCAGTTATAACAAATGTAACGTTCGATCATCTCAATATATGACTCATTATTTTCAAATAGGTATGTAAAGTGATCAGGTGCGACAAAAATTGAAACATAATTATTGAAATATTTTCTAAATGAAGCATTTCAAGTTTGTTCTAAATACTTAAGCATCGTCAAAAATTCTTATTAAAATTACTGTTTAATAACAAAATAATTAAGATTGCATTAATACTTTATTTCCTAATTATTGTCACGAAATAAAAATGTATTTTAACACCGACAGGTCAAACTCAATTCTTTAAAATGCTTTTAAAAATCACGATATTTTTAAAAATTGTTACTATTTTAAACAATATTATATTATCATTACATTTAAAGGTGTAAGAATACTCTCCAGATAAGTAAGAGTACTGAAAACACATTTTAAGCAAGATTAGTTTAGTTAGAGTTCCAGAAAAAGATTTATACTCAAACTTAGTAATTTAACTTGTTAGAGAAATGATAGAAAATACATAAACTATGTAATTAGTAAATTTTTGGGTTTTCAGATGGTAAGTTACTTACATGGCCTTTCTAATCCCGTTGACTTGTTTTGAACAAATTGCTCAAGTAACTGATCAACAGTTAGTTCAACGCATTGCTGTTTAAATTCCTGATGTACAGTACCCACTTGTTGGTGTGCCCAATCAATAACCTCGGCATATTTGTTTAAGAACTCCTTCATATGTACCAAATGATTTATTTCCAAATCTTGAAAATTTTTACACGTCACTGACATCTTCTTCTCAAAATCTTCTTTTACACTACTGTATTTATCTACAAAACTTTTATAATCCTCTTGTGCTTTCTTCAGCTTTATTTCAGCTTTTTCTAATTCTTTGGCTGAAGCACCTTCTTTACGTAATTTTTCTAGTTCTAAACCTCGTTGGGTGTAGGTCTCTCGCGATTTTTGAACATTTAATGTTACGGTTTGCATTGCTTGAACTGCTTCCAGAGTTCCTGATTCTTCCTCCTTTACCTACAATAAAAATCTATTATTCATTTCTGCCGCACGGGTTTTCAAATTTTTACTAGTAATTAAAATAATTAACCCCAAACGTTTAAGTACTTTAATAATTAAATACTTTAATTTTGATATGTTTATACATTAAAGGTGGCTAGTAATGTAGATATCTTAATTAGATTATAGGACACATACCAATTTATGTTTTTTGTGTAATTCGTCTGCATATTTACTAACTTCTTTTACTAAATCGGTTACTTTCTGGACCATCTGTAAATGTAACGCAGATAGTTTTTCTGCAGAAGTCTTTAACACTTGCCATAGCGGTGCAAATGTACTTTGTACACAATAACTCCCTGGTTGTTTTGCTAATTTACTTAACAATTTTGAATTATTCTCTTCAATATTCGATCTAAAATTACATATAAGATATACATGTTGGGAAATATATTAAACAATAATATAGTATAAAAGTTATGTTATGTAATATACGACATGCAAATTGTAATTATTTTAAAATTATTAAAAATCTATAAACTGCAAATATTCTGACAAATCCTTGAGCTGTGTTGTATTAAACAAATTGCCCATAAAAATAAGTAAAAATAAATTACGATTACATAATTTACAAGCATTTAATCCTTGTTAACTTGAGTAAATATTTGTTAGATTTTTGACAAACACAATAAATTAAGTAAGTAGTAATAACGGTTATATATGATCTACCACCCTTTTTTAATAAAGAACAGTATTTTGTGAACTTATAGCAAAAAATTACAGTTAATGTGTTATTTTTTAAAAATTTCAAGATAACTTACCTCTCCCTAAGAAACTCTGTAAATTCTTTGCTAGCGCCTAGTCCGAATTTCATGTTATGGTATAAAACATCAAATCCATTGTTTTTCTCGCCCTAATAAATATCAACAGTTTTTTGTTAAAATTAATTAAGTACAATACTACATTTTAAGTACATTAAATACGAACTACTTACCCAAAAATAATCATTAAAATCAACCGTCATTGTAGATATGTAATCATACCAATTTAATTGAACAATAAAGCTTTAACAGAGGGCACAACTGAGTTCAATGTAAAGTTGTAAACAATTAAGTACAACCGTTGGAAATCTAAATAATTTACTGGTTAACCAAATCACATTCTATAAATAATAAGCTCGTTGTATGGATTATTGGAGTAAAAACAAACTGACGCACTGAAGAAATACTAATATATACACAAACACTATTTTCGAAATATTAGAGAGCCTTAAAATTTTGATAAATTATTTTAAAACAATAAAATAAAAATAGGGGGCGGAACTCCATACGACTTTTTGGGTTAATAATCACAAAGAGTATAAGGAAATCGGGTTCCGTTGACTTTTTAATTTTCATCAATCTATTCTGTTCGCTCATAACCTCTCTTTGTTATTACCACTACACTAGACAAAGAGAACATATGATCCCTTCTCACTTATCAAACCTACTTCACAGATTTGACATTTATCCAATGACAATGAGAAAGTATTACCAACAGTACAAATTTAAAATATAATAAAATGTTGGTTGCCTAAAGATTGATTTCAAAATGTTTGTTTATTTATTTTTATTATTTACCAATTACAAAGTAGTAAAAAAATAAGAGTAGAATAGATAATACTAAAATATCTAAATGATATGAATTTGGAACTGAATTTTCATAAAAAAAAGAAAACAGTAAAGAAATTAATTAAGTAAATAAAAAAGTTAACAGTAATAAACTAAATTACCACATTCAGTAAAAAAGTATTCACTAAAAATTTAATGTTCTCTTTGATGATATCAAAACATCATAGGTATATCGTATAGTACGTAGAATTGAAAAGAAAAAAACTAAGCACAGCTCGAATTTGAAATCATCGATAATCTATGTACAGGAGAATGAAGCGAAATGTCAGATTTAAAAGTTGTAACAGAGAAATATTTATCAATTCTCCTCAAAAATCGTCTAGGCACATGGACGTTAAAAGAAGACATCAACGAAGTACACTTAATGATATTATTAAACTGCTTGATTACAAAAAGTAAGTCATTTCTATTTCTCGTTGAGATAAGTTTGGTATATGGCGGTATGTCATGATAATCGATAAAGAGACATTGGACTATTAGTCTTAACTACAACGAATCGAAGAAATTTATGATTGATACTTTCATTCTTATCTATCTGATATTTTAGATATTGATTCCAGACAACAGTACAATAGCTAAGAGTAGGATAGATGAATGAGTAGTACAAAGTTCTAAATGTTGTCGGATTCCTGAAGTCTTTAGAGAATCTCTTAACAAAATTTAGTTTTTTCAAAGCACTGCCTAAATCGCAATTAATACCTATGGTGATTTAACGATAATTCTGAGTCAAGAAAAATACCAAGGTCTTTTATGCTGTTGAACATGTTGCACAAGATAAGCATCCATTGAGTACCTACAAGGAACCATCATTATATGTGTTACCAAAGTACATTTCATACATTTACAACTCATACCCTTATAAGAGCACCAAGCAATTAAATTATTCAATTCACGTTGCAACAAGTCTTGGTTGTGGCTTTCCTTAACAACAGAAAATAATTTTAAGTAGGTATAGAGTAAAAAACGAGATGTCTTAAAGACTGTACATATATTATCATTAATATACAACGAAAAAAGAAGTGGTCCCAAGTGTGTATCTTGACCCTTGACCAACACCAGATGTACGTATATATTATCTGATACAGAATTTTTGATTTTAACCCGCTAAATTCTATCACTTAAAAAAGATCTAAAATCTAGTAAATTACCAATAATACCATAAGCAAAGAGTTTCCGTACAAGTAACTTAACATTGACAAAATCTTTGCTAAAGTTTGTATAGATAGAATCGACTGCATGAGCATCACCATTCAGCAAAGCATTCTCTCAATATATTCAAGATAACCGGTAAGATTAGTATTAGTCGTGGGACCAGATATGAAACCGTGTTGTTCATCAATTTAGTAAACAGAGGATTCAATCTATTACACACAGCATGATCAAATAACTTAGCAAAAACACATGGTTTATTTGTAGGCCTGTAATTGTCAATATCTGCAATTATACCACCTTTATGCAAAGGTGTGCCAAAACTAAGCTAAGGAAAATATCCTTTAAGTAACGAGACATTATATATAAATGTAATAGAAAGCCTAGAAAGGTACTACAAAATGGGTGCACTGGATGTACATTATCGGGACCAGGACTATACCTGGATTAACATTCACATGGCATTGACGTCATTTGACGTATATGCAAGTAGAACCAATACCCGGTAAGTCTTTCTAAGTTAAACCTGGCAACTACGCTTCATTCCTACCACATATTGGTTCTACTTGCAATACGTCATAGTCCGGGTTCCCACGTGGAAAAAAAGGCATAAAGAATAACTGGCTGAAACTTTCAGAATCGCTTAATTGCACTTAGACCTACAAACTTCCATAGCGACAATATCGATGGATGGGGCCTTTTTTCTGCAGCAGCGGTCAAACGTGTCAAAGTTATGACCCTTCCCGGAGTGATGGATAACCGATTTATTTTTTGTGAATCAACAGTTTTTTATTATTATTACATAATAAAACATATGACGTACAAAAAGAGGACGGCGTTTGGCGGGGCCTACGCGCTCAAGATGTAATAGTTACGACTGCCAACGAATTAACAAATAACCAGTTAATTTTTTCAGAATGTATTGTCTTTTTATTGTCCAACCACGTAATCATATTGACCTACAATTTGAAAGGGTCGTTTTTCCTAACCTACTTCCTAAACATGTATTACTTTTGGGGGGGCGGGTCGGACTTATAAATAACTGTAGGCCAAAAATGTCATAACGTTTTGAATAGTATTTGGTAACCAAAAATTGCATTGACCTACAAAAAACAAGGGCCATATTTCATAACCTACAAAAAAATGAATCTAATTATCCAGGTGTAAGGTATAATAAAATTAGTATTATAAGGTTTAAAAAATTGGTATAATAAAATTGGTATAAGAAGGAATGATAAATAAACAATATTTCAAATTTAAAAAAATTCAGTGAACTTTTATTTATTCCGAATTCCTGGGCGGAATAGGTATGAATTTAATATTTAAGTCGAAATCATCGACAAATGTACTGATATTACCCTCTTCATCGTCATCAGTATCGTCACTTCCTTCAAAATCATTGTCTGATTCGGCATCAGTGTCAGCAATATTCAATTCTGTAAAGAGATCACATTACATTCAAGAGTTTATATAAAATACAAAAAATATAACATACAGCTGCGGCAATTTAATGGTTAGAAAGGAAAATAATACCTTCCATTTCTGTAATTTCATGAAATCTGTGACTTTCACTTTCAGGGCCTTCAAACGAGAAAAACTCGTATTTTCCATCAATAATGGTCCATCAAAATTCTTCTGGTTTCAGAGTTGATGGATGTCTCGATACACTCGAAATATAAATTGTTCTTTTAATATGCTGCAGTAACTTATTTGCATCGTACCCAAGAATTATCTTTTGTATAACCGTTTCTTGTTTGCTTTTGCATTTGTAAGTCTTCTCGAACAATTCAAATCTTGCTTTGTGAACATCTTCACTTTTAACTGAATATACTTTACATAGAAATTTTTCAATGTTTTTGTTATAAAATAATAAATCTTTAATTATTAACAAATATAATGTAATATAAACTTAATCAGTAGCCTCAATTTAAGTAATAATTGGCTTGTGAATTTTTAATTTTTTAGAAAGTTTTTTATATTTTCGCCGTGTTCTGTGTCTCTGTGTCATTCCGTGGAATTTGTAATCGAATTTAAACCTATTTCCCGACTACCTATAGCTCTGAAATTTTCAGGATAGCTAAGAACTGGATGACAATGCATGTTTCAAGTGTGTTTAGGCATATACATAGATTTCGAAATTTATACCGAATTGATATTAAACATGATCTAAGTTGTGTATAGATAATATTATTTTGAAAGTTATTAAATAAATCGTTCGTAGCGTAGTTGGTTAGGCGGCGGATCAGTCCACTTGTGACAGTTCTGTTATGTTATCATAATGGGATCGATTACGCGACAGAGAATTTTTTTTTCTTTTTTTTTTTGGTTCTTACATGTGAAAACAGTAATTATTATTTTAACTGGTAATAAAATAAACTGTTTTAGAAAGTTTTTAGATACAACTACCCTTGATTTTGTTAACAAGGAAACAATCTTCTCTATGATCAATCACAGCGTTGTATGACTTAATATTTTTGCAAAATCAGGGATGCTGTGCATTGTTGAGATGACACAAAATATGACCTATAAATCAGTAAAAAACTTTCTATTATAAAAAGTTCTTTTTGTAAATTGTGCTTATTTAAATAATATTTATAGGTGCTAGGTGCTTATTTTTTTTTTCTACAGTATTTTCTTTCTAATGTACATTTTCTTTTTAATTTAAATTAGTGTCTTTTAGTGTACTTTTATTAATATTTATGTATATTAGGATTTCCTATTTAAATAAAGATCTATCTATCTACCTATGAGAGAGAGACAGAGAAACATGCGCACGCCGCACGGCCTAAAAGTGTCGTGACAACTTTTCCTCTGAATCAGGAACTTCGTATTAGCTCAGACTGTTTTTTGTATACCTATCCCTTTTCAATGTACAAAATTTTCAAACGGTATTCAAAGGACTTATAGTTATGACTAACAACATGGAGTAAATATTTCATCTTTTTTTACCGACCAATGTACCTTATATGTGTTTCTGTCTCTCTATTACTCACACCATTACATATGTAATGATTTTTGCATTTAAACCCACACAAATTTCTTCCACCGAGTGCACAAATAGAAGTATAACTTCAAAAATTCAAAATATAAGATCAAAAAGTTATAAACAGTTTTATTGTTTGAACAACAGTAAAATATTCAATTGGGAATGTAAGGCAAATAATAAATGTAAAACTATTTCAGATAAAACTTATTAAACGCAAAGATATTAAGAAAAATATAGTATACCAGCTGTAGCCGGCGCGCGTTGATACGCCAACAACTGAAATAAATTTAAGAAAAATAAAAGAAGAAGAGATAGAGAAGGAAAAAAAATGTGTAGTTTTGTTTTACTTATCGCATCAACAATATACTTTTCGAACTTATATTTATACAAATTCGTATAGATATCTATTAATCAGTATTGAATTTGATACATGGAAGCGCCATCTGGTGGTAACTTCCATTAATACGAATATCATATTCATCTTACCCATTAAAAATACATCATCATACTGATTTTCATGGCAATCGGTTGAACGGGACAGAAGTTGCTACTCTGTAGCTCCACCTGGTGGCGAGTAGCATCATTGAGCATATCATACAAACTTTCTACGTGAAAAAATACATATACATACCAATTTTCATGACAGTTGGTTGAACAGGACAGAAGTTTGCTACTCTGCAGCGCCACCTGGTGGCGAGTGGCATTGATGGATATTATACAAACCTTCTCCGTGGAAAAATACATATATATATTATAACATATATAAGTGAAAATACCTATATATTATAACATATATGAAAATACCTTGAAAATTTTTATTTTAATATAGATGTGGATAAGGTAAGATTCAACTTAATTTCTTTTATTTTAATGATTGTTACTTTAACGTAAGTTCTTATCTATTCTCTTTCTAAGGGTCAGAGTTCAAAAAATCTCAACTAATAAATGGATTCAAATTTAACTGATATTGAAAATTTCAAAAAAAAATTATACCAAATTATGTTTTTGTATTATAATTCCAATTTAACCTTAACCTCACTTTTTCTTATTGTTTTGTGCGCATAGACACATTACCTTCAAATTCCAAACATCGTTAAATCAAGGGTTATGAAAAATTCTGAATTTTGTAATCAATAAATTAAATTAAACTTATTAAAAAATGTAAAAACAACTTATTTAAACAGTGAAACAGTGTACAAGTGAAATCAAACGTTCATCAACTACAGAAAAATCAAACACAGGAATGTTCTTTATTTTTAAAAAAATTGGAAATAAATACCGTGTTTTGAAGCTTTGGTATTCTCTCTGGACAAACGAAGGCACAGGCTATCATTTCCTATTGGAATCCAACCATTTCCCAGGAACATCAATGATATACGGACACTTTATAGATGTAGACGAATAAATTTGCTTTATCATCCGGAAATAATTTGCTCTTGCATCAAACGGTGAGTAAACTAATACTCTCTTTCTTATTAGAAACCAGTTTTACTTTAGTTAAATTACTCAGGAAGCATTCATATAACTGAACTGCTCAGCACACCATTCCTAACATTTATTTCTCCATATATATGAACTTTAATTCTTACCAGTGGCTATCAGGAGTTGTCTTATGGCTTTGTTAACACTTTTTACTACTTTTATACTTTCTTTTATAAGTATTTAAATAAAAAATCGAAATTTTAACGGAGCAGAATTTATTACATGCTATCACTTCAAAAGCCCAAAAACAAGACTCAAACACAATGAGTCCGTTTCGCCAACGTTGCGACGCTGGTTGCTAGCCGAAAACCCATTGGCACAGCTGGCCGAAAGCACAAAATGGCGATAGGACTCCTGTGTGAGCGTTCGTTGTTTTTGTGTTTTTGTGTTTCTTTACACATGTTTCCCCAACATCCTTTGCTCCCAAGTACCCAACACTTTTGCTAGCCAAGTGCAATACCCTACTTGGTCATGCCGCACTGATGACGGCTAATGAGCCAGAAACATGCATGTCTGCGGTTACCATTCCTACTCGTGGCCTTATTGATCCTTTTTGCGTACATGCCCAATAATTTTCCCCTTTTGTTTATATTAATACGCGTTTTCTTGGCACTTTGTTTATTTCATATCCTGGGCTTAGAACGACTCAAACACAATGAGTCCGTTTCGCCAACGTTGCGACGCTGGTTGCTAGCCGAAAACCCATTGGCACAGCTGGCCGAAAGCACAAAATGGCGATAGGACTCCTGTGTGAGCGTTCGTTGTTTTTGTGTTTTTGTGTTTCTTTACACATGTTTTCCCAACATCCTTTGCTCCCAAGTACCCAACACTTTTGCTAGCCAAGTGCAATACCCTACTTGGTTATGCCGCACTGATGACGGCTAATGAGCCAGAAACATGCATGTCTGCGGTTACCATTCCTACTCGTGGCCTTATTGATCCTTTTTGCGTACATGCCCAATAATTTTCCCCTTTTGTATATATATATATATATATATATATATATATATATATTGTTATGGTATCACTGTGTCTATTATGTAAATAAAATATGTTACTGTAAAGTGTGACGACATAGACCAGTGACTATTGTTTTTGGGATTGATATAAATAGGAAAATGTTATGGAAACGAGGATGATTTTTGGTTATTGATTTTTGAATTTGATTAATTGTAATTCTTTTTAAAAGATTTGTCATTGATATTTAAAGTTAAAGTTAAATAAAAGGTTGAATTAAAATTGAAAATTGGTTTGTGTTGAATCATCAATAAACAATAAAAAGGAACCCATACCCGAAAGCCGGAGCTAAAAAGTGTAACCATCACAAAATTGTCGAACCAACGTGGGGCCCACTACAAGCACTGCAAATTCGAGACACCTACAAGCACCTAGAACTGCAAATTCGAGACACCTACAAGCACCTAGAACTGCAAATTCGAGACACCTACAAGCACCTAGAATTTCAAAATTTGAGACACCTCCTACAAGCAACTAGAACTTCAAAATTCGAGACACCATCAAGGCACCAAGAAAGAGAAAAACCCGAAAAACAAGAAAGATTAAGAGGGAAGACAAGGACTTTGACAGACAGGACTGACAGATAGGTAAGATATTTGCATTTATATAATAGAGGCAGTGATTTGTGGGGAGAATTTTATTAAAACAACATAAATCATAAAACTAAAATTATTTAATTGAAAACTAAACATAAATTGTAAAACTAAAGTTATTTAAAAAAAAAATTATGGAAACAAGAAGACAAAGACAGGTTAAGGATAATGAGCAAAAAGGAGATCATCAAAAAGATGATGATATAAATATTATGGAAATAAATAATGAATCCGGAGATGAAAAAGAGAATATCACAATTATTGAAGCAATTATTGAAAGCAATGGTAACAAACATGAAGAAAGTGATATGGAAAGAATGTTTAAATTGTTAGAAAAAATGAATAATAATAAAGAAGACATGAAAAAAAAATTGAAGCAATAAACAAAAATACGGAAACAATAAATTTAAATATGGATACAATGAAAAAAGAAATAAAAGAAGACATGAACAAGAATATGGATTCTATAAAAAAAGAAATAAAAGAAGCATTCAAAAATGAAATGAAAAATATTTTTAAAGAAGTAATGAACAAAAATAAGGATGAATTAGAAGATGAAATGAAAACATTAAAAGATATGAAAACAATTTATGACAAATCAGTAATTAATAAGGATTATGAAACTGAATCTCCTGAAGAAAAAGCTATGGGGGAGTATAAACTTAGAAATGAAGATAAATCTGAATTAATATAGAAATGTATGAAACAAATAAAAATGAAAATAAACCTATGAGACGATATAAAGAAGAATATATTGATTGTACAGAATGGAAAAAGTAAAAATAATTATTATAAAGAATATGTTACATATAAAAACAAAATGAAACAAGAATATGAAATTATGAAATTAAAATTAAATGATGAATATGACTATGATAAGAAGAAAGATAAAGATAATTATTATACAAATGAAGAAGCAAAATGTGAAAATAAAGTGTATGAGGGTGATAATAAATATAAAAATAGATTAGATTATGATAATGACAATAAAATTAAACATAAAACATATAAAGAAGATGATATAAATTATTTTGAAATTGATAACATTAATAGAAAATTAAGGAAGATTTGGATGAGCATTGTATATAATTATAAAAAGAGAAAAAAATTAAATAGTTAAATAAAAGTAAATAAGATTAAAATAAAATTAAGATTAAAATAATAGAAGAAAATAAATAATGGGGAAATATCAGAAAGGGATGAGAAAAAAAATATATAAAATAAATAAATAAAACTGTTATAAGTTGTTTAAAACAAACTGTAAAAGAACACTGAATAAAGAGGTTTAAAAAAAAACATTATAATAAAACAAAAAAATTAAAAGTAAATTTAAAAAAATAAAATATGTCTTTGGAGAAAATTTTAATTTTTTTAATTGTGGGGATTTGTTATGGTATCACTGTGTCTATTATGTAAATAAAATATCTTACTGTAAATTGTGACGACATAGACCAGTGACTATTGTTTTTAGGATTGATATAAATAGGAAAATGTTATGGAAACGAGGATGATTTTTGGTTATTGATTTTTGAATTTTTTTTATAAGATTTGTCATTGATATTTAAAGTTAAATAAAAGTTTGAATTAAAATTGAAAATAAACAATAAGAAGGAACCCATACCCGAAAGCCGGAGCTAAGAAGTGTAACCATCACAATATATATATATATATATATATATATATACAAAAAGGGGAAAATTATTGGGCATGTACGCAAAAAGGATCATAGGATTACGAGTAAGAATGGTAACCGCAGACATGCATGTTTCTGGCTCATTAGCCGTCATCAGTGCGGCATAACCAAGTAGGGCATTGCACTTGGCTAGCAAAAGTGTTGGGTACTTGGGAGCAAAGGATGTTGGGGAAACATGTGTAAAGAAACATAAAAACACAAAAACAACGAAAGCTCACACAGGAGTCCTATCGCCATTTTGTGCTTTCGGCCAGCTGTGCCAATGGGTTTTCGGCTAGCAACTAGCGTCGCAACGTTGGCGAAACGGACTCATTGTGTTTGAGTCGTTCTAAGCCCAGGATATTAAATAAACACAGTGCCAAGAAAATGCGTATTAATATAAACAAAAAGGGGAAAATTATTGGGCATGTACGCAAAAGGGATCATAGGATTACGAGTAAGAATGGTAACCGCAGACATGCATGTTTCTGGCTCATTAGCCGTCATCAGTGCGGCATAACCATTCTTACTCGTAATCCTATGATCCTTTTTGCGTACATGCCCAATAATTTTCCCCTTTTTGTTTATATTAATACGCATTTTCTTGGCACTGTGTTTATTTAATATCCTGGGCTTAGAACGACTCAAACACAATGAGTCCGTTTCGCCAACGTTGCGACGCTAGTTGCTAGCCGAAAACCCATTGGCACAGCTGGCCGAAAGCACAAAATGGCGATAGGACTCCTGTGTGAGCTTTCGTTGTTTTTGTGTTTTTATGTTTCTTTACACATGTTTCCCCAACATCCTTTGCTCCCAAGTACCCAACACTTTTGCTAGCCAAGTGCAATGCCCTACTTGGTTATGCCGCACTGATGACGGCTAATGAGCCAGAAACATGCATGTCTGCGGTTACCATTCTTACTCGTAATCCTATGATCCTTTTTGCGTACATGCCCAATAATTTTCCCCTTTTTGTTTATATTAATACGCATTTTCTTGGCACTGTGTTTATATATATATATATATATATATATATATATATATATATATATATATATATATATATATATTGAGATGATATGAGTTACTATGCTATATTAAATAAGTACATATAAAGAAAATTAATGGAAATAGAGAAAGGAAAATATTCTTATTCCAAGGCAGAGTGCAAATGCAGTAAATTTGGTATAATTTGTCATCATCTTCTTCACAATTCCTAAAAAAGAAAAATAAAACAAAATAAGAAATTAAAATATACAAGTACATCTAAGAGATATTTATTTTAAAGATTCAATATAGTTTAATCTATAATATATAAAATTTTAATGATCATGTATTAGATAGATAATAAAAGTAAATATTTAAAAGTTGATAAAGTTTACAATACTTTGGTAATTAAAAATTATCTTAAATCAGTTAGAATAGAATTAAATTAGAAAATTAAATGACGAAATATGAGAACTCATAAAAGAAATATTAAAAATTTTTACTTACTTTAAAAACACACAAATTTGTTTTTCAAGCCATATTGTAATTTATTATAGTTTAACTTCCAAATGAAAAATTCTGAAAATAAAAAAAATATTAGTTTATAGTTATGCAAATTAAAAAAAAAAAGAATGATTATTATGTTCAATTTGAATAATGAATTAAGAATTAGATTGTTTGTAATTTCATTTGAAATAATTAGTAGGCGAATAGGTAATATGAATGTATAGTTTAAGTTTGTTTAAAAATTCAGTTGTTTAATTGTTGATTTTGGAAGTTCTCTCTTGTTTTCGACCTTCTGCAGAGGACAGATGTAATAAAGTTTGCTCCGTTAAAATTTAGATTTTTTTTTCAAAATACTTATTAAAGAAAGTTTAAAAGTAGTCAAAAGTGTTAACAAAACTGCAAGGAAGTTCCTGATAGTATCTGGTAAGAAGCAAAGTTTATTTTTATGAAGAAATAAATGTTAGAAATTGTATGCTGAGCAGTTCATTGATATAAAAGCTTCCTGAATTAATTTAAAGAAAGTAAAACCAGTTTCTAACAAGAAAGAAAATTATTAGTTTACTTACCATTTGATGTAAGAGCTGAGTGTATCCTGATTTGAAGAAATTTTATTAGTCAAAATCTCTAAAGTGTCCGTATATCATTGCTGTCCTGGGAAATGGTGGATTCTAATTGAAAAGGAGATCCTGAGCCTTAGCTGTCCAAAGAGAATACAAGATCTTCATAACACGGTATCAATTTCCAATTTTTAAAAATAAAGAACTTTTCTGTGTTTGATTTTTTTTACGTATTTAATGAACATTTAATTTCACTTGTACACTGTTTCACTGTTTAAATAAGTTATTTTTCATTATTAGATAAGTTTAATTTGATTTATTAGTTACAAAATTCAGAATTTTTCATAACACTTGATTTAACTACATTTGGTTTTTGAAAATAGTGTATAAAATCTCACAACACTATAAGAAAAAGTAAGGTTAAGGTTAAGATAGAATCATCGTTCAGAAAACATAATTTGGTACATTATTTCTAAATTTTATAATCGTTTGTCAAAATTTTCAACATTGGTTGAATTTGAATCTATTTATTATTTGAAATTTTTGAACTCTGACCCGAAGAAAGAGAATAGCCAGGAGCATATTTTAAAATAATAATATTTAAAATAAAAGAAATTAATTTGAGTCTTACCTTCTTCACATTTATATTAAAATTTAAAAAAATTCAAGGTAAGGATTACTTTATAGCATGGTGACTTATAGAATACTAATAGTATAGTTATCATATGTTATAATATATATATATATATATATATATATATATATATTGACATGTTTCGGGACATTTTATTTCATGTAATGGTAACTTCGACGACTTTTGGTGTTTACCGGGTCTGGTCCTGAAATTTTTATGTGTTTTACGTTGTATTCCGGGTCGGTACCGGAACAAACTTTTTAGTATATTTTACGACTCATTCCGGGTCAATCTTGAAAACGATTTGTTTTCTCATAAGAAAATAAAAATTATTTACATTTAGCGGATAAAGAAGATAATATATACAATAGGTACATGGAAATATAGCATTTAACCTATTACTGGAATAAATACTTTTAATTTTAAAATTTGTTTTTGTAAACTGACCCATATTTAAAAACTATTATACATATTAGTTCACTATTATTTTGAGACATCTTTCATGGGATTTAATGTTTCAATTGTCGATTTGACAAATATTTTCTATATTTATGTGCTTAAGAAGGAATTGAGTAAGTGTCATATTCGACATGAGTTGAAAAAAGATATGATCAGAAACGCCAAGTAATTCATATTGCGTCTGTGGCTGAAATGCTTAAAGCTGGATTTATAAACTTGACGTCGCCGTTGCTGTTCCCGTTGCCGTTTGCAGTTGACGTTACGTTTGCAGTTTGCTGTTCACAGTTCAAGTTGGTGTATTTATAAACCTAACGGTGGTCTAGTGCGAATGTCAAAATCATGTCAAAATGTTTGAAAACATGACAACTGAGTTTACTGAGTTTTGTTTGTTTTTGGTTTATTTGTTATATGTTAAGTTATTGGACATTTGTTACAGACATTTATTTAGTTAGTTTTGAAGTTATTTGGACATTTATATATTTGACAGTGTAATGATAATGATAATAATAATAATAATAATAATAATAATAATAATAATAATAATAATAACGTAAAACACTATAAATAAAAAAACGATCAGCAAACGAACCAAACCCAAAAAACGCATAATAAAAGTAACAAGTACCAACACTGCCATTCCTACGAACTTAAAATAGTTGACAGTTGTCTATTTTTAAAATAGCGAGATTTGATTGGCCCATTGCCGAACTGCACGCCAACGGCAACAGCAAAAGATAAAACTTGGTCATCTTCGAACGACACCGAACGTCAGCGGAACGGAATCCAACATGCGAACGTCAACGACTACGGACTTTATAAATACGAGTTAGAAATACCTTGTTTTCAACTTTAAACGGTAACGGCAACTGCAAACTGCAGCGAACGGCAACAGCAACGTCAAGTTTATAAATCCAGCTTTAAGGCACTACCGACCACTTATAATCGAGTTGAGTCTTGCCGGTTGTGACATTATTTCGATTCATCCCTGTTTTTTTTTGTTTGTCTTATTTTTAAACTTATTTTATACATATTGTTAAAATTAATGTGATGTTACAATGCACATACCCGAAATAAAAAGCATCTGGTTCATATTTTAAATTAATAAATTTTTTCGTAGAATGATGTCTTTGGGGTCTTCTTAATTTTTTTAGTTTACGATGTGTTTTAAATTAATCTAAACAAAATACATATCAGACAAACTAATATATCGGTCAAAAGTTCAGGTACTTGTGGTAACTAAACCTTTTTACAATGGATTTTAAAATAGTGATACTACTACGAGCAGCGAGCAGCTGTAGTTTGGACTCTAGTAAAAGTACCATAATTACAATTACTTTTAGTGACGTTTAGTGAAATGAAAGAATATTGCATTTTATAAAAAAATTTCACTTTTTTTCTTTGGATTTCCAATATTTAAATTAAATCCAACAATCAGGTGGCGGCGTCGTTGGGTTAAGATTTGAGATTTGCCGCAATATATTCTTATTTTCAGAACCATTTTATTGGATTAACACAGTTCGTATAGCTTCATGCCGTACTTTTGTTTTGTGTTTTTTATATATTAACGAAAAAATATTCTACCGCGCCAGAAGATCATTAATTCATCAAGTCATTAGAATATATCTGGAATATAATGTTCTTTCATTATTTTTTTTTAAATTACTTGGGACTGGCCTTATTATGTTTGTTCCGAGTTGTCAGCAAAATGCAAAAAAAGTAAAAGTACCTGAAATCTGTTTCTACTCATTACTTATCCCCAAAATAGCATTTTATAAATAATATTTTGAGACCAGTAATGTTTGATTGATGGTAAAGTGCATGGGTTCATATGTACAGAGGGTAATAAAAACTCGCTGTTTATTTTTGTCAGCTTCAACCCATCTAGTCAGTCGAGGTGACCTTGTATACTCTTTCCAATCTAAATGTGAAATTTTTTGCTCTTTGTCGGTTTTTAAATGCCTTTGATAGCATTGCCGACCATTGGCGTGGAATTAAATAAAAAGGCTTCATAAATTTTTATTAATTTTTGTTTTAAATTTCAAAAGAAAAACGTTTTTTATATATTTGTAAATTTTGTATCAATTTGAAAATTGTCAAATAACAGATTAATTCTTTCAAATTAAAAATTGT
The DNA here is from genome assembly GCA_964028335.1 of Altica lythri. Taxonomy (NCBI): domain Eukaryota; kingdom Metazoa; phylum Arthropoda; class Insecta; order Coleoptera; family Chrysomelidae; genus Altica; species Altica lythri. Next base: position 62,899,053 of record OZ034800.1, on the reverse strand, counting down.
TAATTTTAGTTATTAATAAGAACATTTGACTCATTATTCAAATAGTACATAACTCAGAATATTTTTATAACAATTGTCTACAAATAATACTCATTTTGTCAGACAATCTTAAAAGATTGTCTGTCCAGCAAGGACCACGAGGAGGTATGAGCCTTCCTTGCCTGAAAAGGAAAGGGTTGGGTATGTTAGTAAGAATATAAAATTAGTTTGTTTTTGAAAACAAGTTTTCAAGATACATCACGATAGCTGTAAAGGAAATTGGTTGGAATGACTAACAAGAATTGTCAGAGTCTTCTGAAGTAGAATCGTTTCCAGGTTGAATAACTAATGGTGCTATTGGCGGTAAAACAGGATATTCCTTTTCTATTTTTATAACATGTGTTTCGCAATTTTTCCATACATCGCTATTAATGATTAATGCCACTAATTACCTCTCAAATATTATCAAGAACAACTGCGCTTAAGGTTGGTGACTGATTATATTTTCGTAAACGTTTCTTTACAGTACTCCAAACCATTTCGATTGGATTAAAAATACAGTAGTAAGGAGGTAAACGCAAAAGGGTATGACCATGTCTGCTGCAAATGGTGTCAATGACGTATTCATTTTTAAAATTCTGAGTTTTGATCATTCTTATTAATTCCTTCTTTACTGGAACCTTTTTAGGAACATCGATATTTTTGATTGCCATAAGTCTTAAAATTTCATTCTTTTTTTGTGTTATTAGGTATGTTGTTTAATATGCGGAAATGATACGACGCATTGTCCATAACAATTACTGAATTGTAAGAAACCCAATAGATGGTGTTGAATTTCGATTTATAAATAAATAAATAAATAAACGAAAAACTAAAAGAAAGTGGAAAATTAAAATCAGAAAAAATGAGAAAAAAATAAAGTCTTAAAAAAAATACCTTTCTAAATCAAATAATATAACGCCACCGTAAGGTGGCGCAGTTATTATCTTAGATATTTTAACAAGAAATTCTTACTATATTAAGTACTATCAAGCCACCGTAATATATAATATATCTAATATAAAAAATCAATAAAAATCAATCACGCTACTGTGTACTGTAATGGGGAAGAAGACTATTGGCGGTATTTGACTCTTGTCGCATTTTGCAATTTTCCTCTTTGAAGTTTCGTTTGATGTACAGCGCGCCGTCGGCATTTGTTTACGTTAATATCAATGGGTTACGAACCGACTTGAAAATCGGACAGTAAATACACAATGTTGCCGGTATTTAAAAATGTCTTTAAGTATAAGTAATATATACAAAAATTGATATCATTAGAAGTGAAAACTGTTTAAATATGAAGAACCTAGTTAATTAATTTAAGTATATATTTTTATATTATCTTTCTAAGAGCCATTGACGAACAATTGAATAAGTAAAGTAGAGATAAAATTTTCAAAATATATAATATTCGGAAATACATCTGGCAACCTAGATTCGAAAGTCGGTTCCTTTGTTGAGGTAAGAAGGCGTGGTTGTCTTTTCACATTAACATTAGTTAAACTATAAGTGGATGTTTTTGAATTTCTTGGGCGGGATGTAAATTTTTTTGTTGAACCAAGATGTTCAAAAATTTATTAGAAGAAAACAAGTGAACCAGATAGTCCATAGTTAGTTGAACTTGATGATTTATCCCAATATTTGGTGCCAAAAAAATTAAAAGTTGGTGAGTCATTCTCAACATCATACCAATCTACTTCGTTGAATAATTCAGCGTTTGGCTCTAGAGTAGGTTAGTCCAATTCTATTTGTGATAAACATTTCTGATCGCTAGCTTTACTACTTGTTGTACCCTGATCATTAATTAATTCATAGTCTGTGTAGTTATCTAAATTATCCTTCAGGAACTCTTTTCATTAAGACTTATTCATGTTCACATAATTTTCGTGTTTCTCTAAAGTTTCGTTTTCTGGACATATTGCATAAAAAAAGAGGAGGATACAACGAATTCACCAATAAAATACACAAAAGACGCACAGCTGTATGGCACGATAACTCAACAGTGATACTAGACAGTCTAAACACGTGGTTCTGCTTAGTTGTTAGAGCGTCAGCGCGTAGAGCTGAAGGTTGCGAGTTCGAGTCTCGCTAGGTGCGACATTTTTTCAATTTCTCCTTAATGTCATTTAATATATTCTTGTTTGTATACTTTCTAAAATTTTCAATATTTCCAAATTTTCAAAAAACGTGGTTCTCCTGTCTTGGTTGTCCTACCAAAGGTATGATGAAGAAAACGACCAAAAACTAACGAAGCCTGTAAAGCGCACGTAAAAATTCGACACAAGTTATCTCGTGTTTTTTTTTCTATATAATTTGTTACCTATTATACGGGGTACGGATTGCTATTCTTGGCTTATGGAATCGTCGTACTCAAATTCCACTAGCAACCCATACCATAGTTATTGTAATCTGTAGTAGGTATAATTACTTTCTAATAAATATCCAGATACATTATACAGCATAAGTTTGTACTAATGTACTGTCATACTCAAACACCTGTATCTGTTGTAAAATATTTTTTACCAAATCAAAGTTTTAAGTTTTTTCTTTGTTCTAAACTGTTAATATTAATTAATTTTTTTAGCTTTGAGTATTTAGGATCGTATTTAACAATTTCGAAAATGTAGATATAAAAATCTTGTTAGTAATATTTTTAAGCTAAGAAAAAATAAAAATAATTAAAAGCTATTAGATTATTTTCAATATTTAGTTCCTAAAGCAATTGATGAATGTAAAACGATTTTATATTTTTGTATAACGCGACTGCTTTTTACCAAATCGCCCCATCCATCGATATTGTTGCTATGGAAGTTTGTAGGTCTAAGTGCAATTAAGCGATTCTGAAAGTTTCAGCCGGTTATTCTTTATGACTTTTTTTCCACGTGGGAACCTGGACTATCAATGCCATGTGGATGTTAATCCAGGTATAGACTGAGTATTGACACAGTTTATCGCTTCAAAGACTTCATCGTGTGGTAAAACAATTGAACTTAGAGAGCACTCATAATCAAAAGCAACATCTTGAAAAAGAAGATCAACCTTCTTATTAACAGATCCAAATTTTCTAGTAAACAAATTTATCGACAACTTCATTACCATAGTACGTAGAAGATGGATATTCGTTACTAGAGTTAACGCTACTTACATACCGAAAAAGACATCTAGGGTCTACTGGAAAAGTCGTTTAAGCACTTTGAGCATAAAAGAGAAAGCGAATTATTAAAGCTAGCTAAATAAAAAGATAAAGCTGCGAAAGACATATCTGCCATTCGACAAATAAAGAAGAAAAAAGTAGAATTTTACAAACCTATAAGAGTATAAAAGGAAGGTGGAAGGAATATTGCGAGAATCTGCTCAACGAGGAAAATGAGAAGATATATTTGAAGAATTTTGGAATAGTGAGAGACGTGTCCAGGAAGGAAGTAAAGAGTGTATTGAAAAAGATAAAGAATGGAGAAGCCGTCAAAGGAAAATACTGAGTGAGTGGAGGAAAAGCGTGGTTGTGCCATTCTATAAAGGAAAGTAGGATGTGCAAGAATAAAGGCATTAAATTGATGAATAGTTGAGAAAAATGAAGAAGAAAGGATGCATTAAATAGAGAGAATGCTGACCCCAACTAGGTTTGGGATTAAGTAAGTTAAGAGAAAGAAGAAGAAGAAGAAGAAGGCTTTAATAAACAATAATTTCGATGAAAACAATTTAGGTTTATTTAAACAAACTTTAAGAACATACTTTTGTTTGAGCAATCGTTATTTGTAAAATAATAGGCAATCCAAAAGACAAAATACCTTTAGAAAACCAAGGCGTATACAGCATCCCGTGCAGTAACTGCGACAAAGAATACATCGGACAAACAAATAGAAGAATCTCAGCCAGAGTACAGGAACACCAGAACAACATCAGAAATAAGCAAACGACATCAGCCCTTTTTCAACACCACCAGGAAACGGGCCACACAATAAACTTCCCAGAAACAAAACAGATTGCACCTATCAAACACTACAGAACCCGCATAGTCAGAGAAGCCCTCGAAATAGAGAGAACCAACAGCCTCAACAAAAGAGACGATGCACAAAACATCTCCAACACTTGGAAAAGTCTCCTCAAAAGACAATCTAATCCAATTACTCGAGAAAAACAAAAATCCTTGGAGAATACACAGACACGGGCAGAACCAATAAGAAACACACACGCAACAAGGACAGCCGTACCCATCCAAGCCCAAATGCAGTCAGGAAACAATCGGCGCGACCAACGACCTCTGGTGGAGGAAACGTCAACACCTGAACCGCACCCCCCACCAATTACAGAACAGCGATATAATCTGCGCCGCCGCCGACACGTATAAAAGCAGCAGCACAGGACCACGCAGCTCATTCCAAGTTTAGCAGCCGCAAAGGAAGCATCACTTGAAAATGCCAGCTGAGATGTTGGCGAAACGTCGTGAAGACACAAACAACCAACGGATTGAAACCCGGAACACCACTACTGTTCATATATATATATATATATATATATATATATATATATATATATATATATAATTATATATATATATATATCCATTCCTTTTACTCCGTGAAGGAGCATATGTCAGTCACGAATTTCTTCGTTTATTTCTGGCAATGGTTTTATTAAAAGTCGAGACCCATAATTAGATGTAGGTTATACACAGAACATCTTTTGGGTCGCACTGTAGTAAGGTCACTTGTGCCAATCAATCCCATTTATAACCACAATCTAATTCATTTTGCTTAGTATATCATTTTTAATATCAGTGATAGTAATGAGGAAAATAGGCACCCAAACTATTAAATTGTGTTTCTTAAATTGTTTCAAAACGAGTTTTTTGTACAATAATGTTAGGGAAGGAAAATGGTGTGAATGTAATAATAGATCTTATAATATATAAAACTTTTATTTGATTATATGTATAAGAATCTTTCATTTAGCAGTATACCAGTAATAGCGATACGTAATCAGTCAACATTAAAAACTAATAAAAATTCAGCAGTAGCTAACTACATAATAACAGAAAACATTTTTCATATGCGTTTTTTTAATTTTTTTTTCTCAAAAGCACTATAAGACAAACTCATCAGAGTAGCAACCCATTCCATATAGATAATAATACATTTTAATGCTATAATATTTATCCAATATAATTATCACAGGCTAATATGCAAAAAATACTTTTTCTAATTGTAAATAGCATTAACAACATCTAAAATTTGTAAAATTGTAATTGATTAATTTTGAAGCAATTGTGTCTACAATTAGAATTTTAATAATTATGTATTAATTCATGCTGTTATTAAAGGAAACTATTCAAAAATTAGGTATCTGCTAATGCTATTAGGAAGACTCTCTTTTCTCAGGATGCTTAAGTAAAAGCATATACTACATACTATAAGCTCCATTTCAGGTGGATATTTGAAATCCAGAACTTTAGTAGAGTAATGTATCTTCTTTATTTATTAAAAACTTCCTTAGATTCTTCATTGCTCCATTGACGATGGCCACATAAACGTGAAGAGTTCAATAGATCTAGAGTTTCCGATTGTAGTAATTTTTACGAGTATCTATACTTGTTAATTAGTGTACTAGTATTCCGATCTACTAAAAGAAAACCGTTTTTGATACGATTTGCATATTCGAAATCCATGTTAGCGTATACCAGCTGAATCAAGAAAATATACTATTAACAATCCTTATCAGACATATTTGGTCTATTTATTAAACGAATACGGAAACCTATACACAGAAACCTATACGCGTAAACGTGGCCAGTAATTTTTCACTGTAAAACCATTTATAATTGAATGTGTTTTTGCATTAATCTTACAAACTACGTGTTTAGCATCATTATCCACAGTGTCTTCTTTGTTATTTTCTTCAATTGAAAATATTTACAACTGCAAAAGAAAACGTATTTTAAAAAAAGATAAATTATTTGTAATGCTAAAAAGAAACTCCTTTAAAGGCTTTTTTTTTAAACCGGCCAGAAATGAATACTTTCCGGTTTATTTTTAGGTCAGAAAATCTCATTTTGTCGGACAAGGCCAGAAAATAAAAATGAGTCCGGTAAAAGCTTTTACTGGACTCATTTTTATTTACTTTCCGGCCTATCTTTAATGAAAAAACCATAAAATAGTTAGTCTAAGATAGCGGTCAATTGGTTTCTATGGTAACCGAGTTTTGTATATATTTAAAACTATAAAATAACTTGACATATTTTGACGTTTAGTTGAAAACGTGAAATTTATTATAAAATGGATATTTAAAATGATGCATTTGATTGTGAATTAATTGAAGATGAAATTATACCAGATGAAATTGTTAAAGCAAGGTTTGTTAAAACAAAAATGTTAAAATTAGTTAATAAAGAGTTCTTGTTATAAAAATGTAAACTGAATAATATAAAGTTTATGGTACAACAATGCCCGTTATAAAAAAAAATATTGTACGTAATACGTCCCAAAAGTGCTTTTACTGGACTCGCAGGCTTGCAGGCCTCGCCTGCGGTTCGCTCTGCAACTGCCCGCTCGTCCAGTAAAAGACCACTTTCGGAACTTGTTACGTAAACTACTATTATTAATAGCAGTAGAATTTATTGCCATTTTTAACATTTTGCTCCAAACATACTCAAACATAATATCGTTAAAAAGATTGCTTGGCTTGGTTTTTACTTAAGAAGAGTTTTGAAACTACCGAATGTTTATCTGAAAGATTTCCCAAGACTTTAAATTAATCAGAATAACCGAAAAATTATACAAAACATCCGAATACGCTGTGTTAATAGTTACTGAGAGTAGGGAGTAGACGATTTTCTTATATACCTACAGATGATGAAATCATTCTAAGAATATCGCTATAAGCAAGGGAAGAACTGTTATAATGTTAGTTCCAAGGATAACAACCACTAAAGAAAGGAATTTGGAAATTACTTTAATGAAAGGAAACAGAGTATATCAGAAGGGGAATTCAATGTACTAACCTGACTATGTGCCAATATAAGAATATCTTTTTTTTCTTTGGGAAACCTAAGCTCTCGACCGGCTAGTCGTGCAGATTCGAGCTCTCTTTCTGCTTGATTTAATTCTTTCCTAAGCGATCCTGCACATTCTTGTTCTCTAGCTATCCAGTCTAAAGCCATTTGAGATCTCATGTCATCATCTAAAGCCCTATTTGAATAATGGGCTACGACTTCCTGCCTACTACATTGCCGTTCGCGCATTGCTTTGAGGCTACCATTCCAATGAAGTAACTGGAAAACCGTCATCAGTTCTTGGAATTCTAGCATCGTTCTTCCTTTATTAGATTCTAACATAAACCTGAAGGCACCGATACCTGTATTTGGATTATCAGCTTCTTCATTTTCACCTTAAATAAAAAAGTCAAAAATAGTAATGGGATAAAAAGAACATTTTAAAAACATATAAACAACATTTCCTAAAAATTAGCATTACGACTACAACAAATTTTAAAGGTAAATTATAATAATTATATTGACCGCGAAAAATATTTAAAAAAATATTCTTAACTAGACGTCGTTCGCGTGGCGTGTGATTGTTGTATAAGTATTTCTCCCCCCACCCCGTTAAAGGAATGGGAGAGAATTTTTTATACACCAGATGTTAAGTTGAAAGAAGAAAAATACATCTGTGAAAACCTTATTCGAATCGGATCAGTAGTTTTCATGTGATGCGCGCACAAACATACAGACAAAAAAATCTAACTACATTTTTGGGTTCTATTTCGATGTACCCGTGACGTCGTTCGCGTGGCGTGTTGATTTTTGTATAAAAATTTCTTTCCTCGCCCCGTTAAAGAGATGGAGGGAGAAAGTTTTATACACCAGATGTTAAGTTGAAAGAAGACAAATACGTCTCTGAAAACCGCATTCGAATCGGATCAGTACAAACATACAGACAGACAAAAAATAAATAAAAGTCTGATATTTTCGCAGTGCTAGTTTATCATTTCCATCGAAAAACTTTCCTGTTCATCAATTAAATAAAATTTTAATATGAATTATTTTAATATCGATTTCGGATTCGTATTTAGAATCGACAAATACCTATGCATAAATTGCTTGTTCGCTCTTCCGCATTATTTATTATGATCAGTTGTTTTAATTTTAAGGATAAGGATATTTTTGCACAAAGAACTGAAATGACATCGATTCCATACATAAGAATGAGTTACGAATGAAAATGACTAGAGAATTAAAAATATCATTATATATCCGGGATCATTTTATTCGTATATAAGTTCTAACACCTACACAATTTAGTCACACTCACGCTTTTGTTTAACTATATTTTAAATTAACAAATTCTATAAAATGAACTTAAATTTCAACACAAGCAGTTAATCGTTAGAAACTTACACTTTGATAACAAAAAATTTCATTATTATTGTAATTTTAAAAAGACATATAATAGTTTTACTTAATTATTTCTAAATGAGTGGTCACTGTTAACAGAGATGTACAATATGTTATCCTCTGAGTTTAATTAAATTAACTATTTTTTCGGTCCGAAGTTAGACGTTTAATAGAATTAATTATAGGAATAAGATGACATAACTGCTACAACAAACATCTGGCTGACGATGGATCTTTATATATTTACTTGTTTATAACAGCTAAGTACTTTATTCTGTACAATCATACAGAATATTTCTTTGCGCGTAACATGTTGCTGATTGAACACTGCTAAACCAGTAAATAAGTTTTTACAAAAAACTACAATAGATTTCTGTCGTCCTTAACTTATTTTTTTAAGCATGAAATCATCGATGTCATTCTCGCATACTATGTAAGAATAATTATGTTGTGCGAAAATATGATAGTTGATGTATAGGTATCTTGAATAAAATCTATTAATAAAATTTCGAAACTACCAAACTAAAATTTGATAATACACCACCAGAAATAACAGTATGCTCATTGTGAATTTATTATTAAATAAAAAAGTTCAATTCAAAAAAGGTCGCACCGACAGGGATTGAACCCGGTACTTTAAATCGAGAGTTCAGCACTTTACCTACAACCCAAGCTAGACAACAATAGTATATTGTGAGGCAAGGGGTGAAACAATACGATTTCTGACTAGGGCTAGAGTTGTCATCGCCCGGTCAGAAATCGTCTTTGTTTCATCCCGTGACACACACTATATTTTTCATATCACATGTATTGAAACAGCGAGTTTTGATCTCTGTAGGCAGTCGAAGTAAGACTATTTCAGACCAATGCAACTGTCAGTCAGAAACATTCTGACAGACTTGAAATAATGAGACTTGTTTCTGCCCTAGAGGAGAAACAACGTTGTTTCTCTCCTAGGGCAGAAACAACTGTCAGTTTCTGACTGACAGTTGCATTGGTCTAAAATTGTCTTGTTTCGACTTACAGAACAGGGATCAAAACTAGCTGTTTCAATGCATCTGATATGAAATATAATTTTATTACTGCAATATAATTTATTGAGAATTTTGAAAAATAAAAATAGATTTGACAATTATTTGTGGGAAAAGTATATAACTCGTATCGAATAGACTTCTTTAACCAACATATTCGCCGTTGTTTTAAATGATATTTTTTTTCACTCGCGTAGAATATAGCGAATTCCATCCTCGTTATAAAATATACTATGCCGGTATTGTTTTTACTGTTTTAATTTTTCTTACATATTTTTGCGACCTAAACCTCATTATGAGACGATTTAAAACTATTGTCTGGACAGAAACAACACCAATAAATATTCTATGTCACTAATTAATTCTAATCAAAGAAAAGTGAAAATGCAATTTTACCTTTAAATGAAGATCGTGCTTCTCCTACTGCTTTTTCTATAAAATCATCTGATATCCTCCTTGAAGGATGTTCATTGAACACAGAATTCATTAAAGCTATTTTTGCTGCACTACGACGTGCTTCAGCTTTGGTAGGGCAATTCTGGAAATTATATAAATTGTTTAATATATTCGAAATTATTTAAACTTAATAAAATTTCTAATTCAATCATTATTGATAAAACTATATTTTCCATTATTTTATTAACAATGATATATTGAGATTAATGTAGAAATATTAGTATGTCTAAAATGAATCGTTGCAGAACACCATGTTCAATATTAAGTTTCGCAGATTTACAGTTATCAATTCTATAACAAGTCAAATAAAAATTGGATTATTGGAGAAAGTTTCGTTTGAGTCATTCCAGTTTATTAATAATAAATGCGTTTACAGATAAAAAGCAGGATAGTAACGTATTTTTTTTATATTTGATGTATATATTTTAACAAGACATATTTTGTTTATTTATCAGGAAATGTGAGAGGTACGAAGAAAAAAAGTATTCAAGTTTTAACCATAGGATTATAATTAACGTTAAGATAAACGGTAATTATCTACTTATAAAAATACATACACGCTATTTTTACATTATAGGTTCAGTAAACATTATTGTGTTAGTATTGCGAAAATAATAGTTGAAAAAGTTGACGTTGGATCATTAAAATAAATAGCTAAATAAATAATAGATTAACAAACATTATTTTTTACACTCTGTTCATGTTTCCAAAGACGATCGACTTTTTTTTACATTATGTTAAAAAGTAGCACGCTTACTTTAACGATTAAAAAAACTCTCTAGTGAACTGGTGAATGAAGTCTTTCTCGGTCTTAAGATGTGTATCCAACTCGATATATCATGATAATAATCTAATATATAGATGATGAATATCATCATGTGTAGACACACTACGGTGGAAGATCACGATAATGAGATAATTTAAAAAAGATGTACATTGTTATGGGGCCAAACAAACAGTGGTCAACAAGTGTCAACATGTGTCACAAACGAAAAGAAATATGTTCTGAATAAAGATTACCCAGCAGGGATTCTTGAAAACTGAAATACTTGTTTGAATGAATGGATTTATTTTCTGAATATAAATCAACAGGACTGATATTTTATAATTGAATTTGGAAAATAATATATATTAAGAGTAATAAAATTTTATTATAAATTGTGACTGTATTATGATAATTATAATGAAAAAATACTATATGTGTTTAGTTATTAAATTTAACATGCAATATAGTGAGGGCGTATATCTTAGATTTGATCTTTTGTAAAATTAACAACTGAAAGTTAGAGAGTACAATAATTGAAACTCGTTATTTCCGAGTGACAATTTCAAAATTTTATTTTTGAAATTAAAATTAACACTTGGAAAACATAAGCGTGACTCAGCTTTTACAGTGTAACAAGGAATTTACAATCAACAATGAATTTTTAAATTTACAATTAGAACTAAAAACTGAAAATTGTAACTCAAATAAATTTGGAGTATAACTAACACAATCATGAATTTTCAGTTATAGTTGAAAATTTCAAGTTGTATGTATACCTTATATAATAAGCATTATTAACTAACCTGGAAACTTCCAAAACAGGATCCTCCGGGTAATGTTACGTAACACACATATGGTTGTGCATTTGAAGGGACAGATTCATATATTACAAGGGCGCCATTACGTAGGTCAGCTCCTCTGGCTTGCTTCATTTGCCAAAATTCTTGTAGGGCTTCGACTACGTTTACTGAAACAGAAATATTAATTGATCGATTTTTGTAAATAACTACATTGTATATATTCAATTTAATAATCAATGACTCCACTTTCGTTTAAATTCATGATAAACTAACAATGCTACTATCAAATTTAATATAGAAGTTTATGATTATAAAAGTCACCCGGAACAGTATGACAGAAACAGAAACTGATATAAAATTGGAAAAAATAATGTATAGTATTTTTCAACAAAATTGGTTGAGAGTTAATGGCAAGGAAGTGCACCCTATTGTGATGGGCAATAAACAGGTAGGTATACAGCCGTTTCAACCTTATCTATAATAATATTACTTAAAGGGTCGAATTGTGAAAGTTTATGTCTATTAATTCTTGGTTGATTTAGTATTAATTTGGAGAAATTTATAATCTAGTAATGAACAAAAAGTAAGATTAGGGTTAAAATTTCGAAGAGATAGTAGGTCAAATTCCTATAAGGCGATTATATTATTAACAATAAATAATCTTAAATAAATCATAATCAACTTTTCATTTTTACTAAAAATACTTATTTTTTGATTGAATTGGCTGTTACTTGATGGATATCCATAACTAAGTTAAATAAAATGTTTATATAAGTATATATATATATATATATATATATATATATATATATATATATATATATCTGTTGGATAACAGCGCGTTATAATAAAACAGATTATCTTTTCTTTTCTTAGGTAACTATCGGGAAAGCGCTAACAAAATCAGGAGGTTCGGTGGCAGGTAGTAAAAGCCGTGAACGAAGTAAGAAACTTTAATCCAAATAGCGAATATTTCGGCAACTTATTTTTGCATTCATCAGCGCCTATAATGGAAAATACAATAAAGTGTTAGTGAGTACAAAGAAATATTTCTTTTTGATGGATAATCTTACCAGGAAAACGTTCTTTGTGCTCCTGTTAGGTCCTACATAACAACATGAGGATTACAGTGTTAATAAAATATTTGTAAAAATTGACAAATATAAGAGAACAATAAAATAATATTACAAAAATTCTTTTTTTGTTGGAATAAACCCAGAAAACCGCCAGTTCAAAATTAGAAGTAGAAAAGCTTCTTTGTTAAGATGGTTGACAGAAAGACATGTCATTTCTTCTTTAGGGAGTAACACTTTATTGTATTTTCCATTATAGGCGCTGATGAAGGCAAAAATAAGTTGCCGAAATATTCGCTATTTGGATTAAAGTTTCTTACTTCGTTCACGGCTTTTACTATCCTGATTTTGTTAGCGCTTTCCCGATAGTTACCTAAGAAAAGAAAAGATAATCTGTTATATATATATATATATATATATATATATATATATATATATATATATATATATATATATATATATATATAACTTAACAGTGTCTTTTAGAACGAATAATAATCTAAGCTCATACATTAAAAACAACAAATCCAAAATTAATAAGTCACAAAAATCTGGTGTTTACAAACTTAACTGTAGTGATTGCCCTAAAACATACGTAGGTAAAACTTATAGAAATTTCAAAACCCATATTTCCGAACATAAACGTAGTTTCGATTAATGTAAAAGTGACTCAAACTATGCAAAACATTTATTAGAAGAAAACCATTCCTTCAACCCAAATTTCGAAATTTTATACGTTGAAAATAAAAGTCTTAAATTAAATCTATTAGAACCATTAGAAATTAATAAAAGGAAAAATTCCAATATTTTATTAAACGACTAACTAGACGTAGATCATTCTCCTTTACTTAATCTGTTTAATATGAGAATTTAAAACAGTTGTTTGCAACATAAATTTTTGTGCTTATTAATGTATGTTAGAGGTGCTTGAATAATAAACCCGCCTATTCTTTTAAAAAGCGCCAATCTCTTTCAGTTGAATTTAATCACCGTCAGACCAAATAAAATAAAAAAACAAAAATATTAAAGTATTCAACTCATTCAAAACTGAGAAGGATAAAACTAAACTCTATCATTATAATATAATAAACCAATTGGAAAATTAATTTTCAGAAGTTTAATTTAAAATTTGGTGTTTGGACTGTTATGTTCGCTACAATTGAATATACCTTTGTAGTAGCTTAATCATTCTTTTAACTTATTTTTACAGTCGAAACTAATGATTACCTTTTTAACAAATATATCTGACTTTATTTTAATTTCAGTCTGTTTAGCATAAAGTATCATTAAGTCATTTTTGTATTATATTTTATAATACAGCATTGGGTATTTTTTTAAGGAGTAGGTACTTAAGTAAAGCCAGACCTGCGCCATGAGCAGGGTACTGAGTAATCGGAAGCGGGGGTATGTGTAATGTACTGGTTCAACAACGGCATTTTACGTGACATAGCCAGACAGCAAAAAAATAACAAACGCGGCATAAATTTAGTATGAACTTTAACTTGTACTATTGAGTGTATAAAAACTGGCTTTTCACAGACATTACATGAAGCCGGTGCTCTCTGTTTTGGAATTAGCCCATTTCTTTATCATATACCAAAATGGTATTGTCAGTTTGTTCTTGCATTTAATTTCTTCAATTAAGAGCAATTACTCTTCTCTGAAAATTAAATTCAAGTAAGTTCAAGAAAACGGACACTTATTTATTGGGACAAACGACATTTCAATAATACTGATAAAATTATCTATTTCTCCAACTTTATAGTTGATCGAGCTATCCATTTTTAGCGAGTAAATAAACAATATTAACAATTTTTTCTGTGTACTAATTTAAAAATTAGTTTAGACATACAATTCAATAGAAATAATTTTTCACATGAATAAGGATAACAAAACTCATTAGCATGAAACTTAATAGACCTAAAAAACGAATATTCAATAAAAAAAAATTAAATATATTCGACGACAAAAACGATATACCTAAAATATTTAAACAATATAAATGACTTTTTTATAAAATATTTATATGCGTTATTAATTTTTTAAGAGTATATCGTTTATTAAAAAAAGAGTTTAAACATTTGTAAAGAACGAGCAATTTCCGTACACTAATAAATAAGGAAAAAACATATTTTTTATGTATTAGTCAGTTTGATGAAACTATTTATTGACGTGAAAATATTGAGCAATATATACACTTATCAAATTGATTTCAAGCATTACCCACAATATTACGTGGCTATCAAAATAATTTATTCCACTAAATTCTTCTAATAGACGTCACATTTCTGATTTCAAACTCAGAGTATATTTAATTATTATTTTACATAGTTTTTAAACTCGGTGTGAACAAACTATTTATTGTTTAATAAAACACATCGCATCGATTTTAATTGTAGCTGTTTTGCGATATAGTCATCTTTTTATTTATCAGCAAGCCAGTCTTGACCTGGGAATTCTAGTTATACGTGGGGTAACCAAACGAGTGCGTCTTCGGAAGTAGTTAATTGGTTTTGTTTTACCAGTTAGTTTATTTTTTGATGCAATTGAGACTTATCGCATGCTTTCTATAATTGATCAGAAAATAACTGCTTTCTTTTCTTGCTGTATATTTGAAAGGCTAGAATACAGATCAAACGTATACATCAATAATTTAAAGCTCTATTTTGAAACTTTCACGTTATTTGTTATTCGAACAAAACTTAATTATAGTTCCA
The DNA here is from genome assembly GCA_964028335.1 of Altica lythri. Taxonomy (NCBI): domain Eukaryota; kingdom Metazoa; phylum Arthropoda; class Insecta; order Coleoptera; family Chrysomelidae; genus Altica; species Altica lythri. Next base: position 62,883,800 of record OZ034800.1, on the reverse strand, counting down.
TCTAACAATAAAAGCTTACTAAAATAGTTAGATGTTATTCCAAACACAGCATTGGATTTATGCAGAAACTAATAAATTTTACTAAATTTGTAGTATTCAGTAAAAATATTTTATTCAGTATTAATTAAAAGCAGTAGGCAAATTTCACAGATTCAGTGAGTGCAGTGCAGGGAAGTCAAAAGATACTTCACCCAATAATGGCTAAAATTAAAGTGGTCTTTACTACATTCAAAATTGTAGAGGTAGAAACTGAAAAAATCCATCACGAATAGAAAATGATAAAGCAAACTAAACACCCACAAAAATCCTGCACAAATGAAACTAATAGTAATAAATCATTAAAAATCTTGATCGTTCTTTTTATGAAAGAGCCGAAAAAATAAGGTTAAATAAAATTACTTTTGGAAATGAAAAAGAAGGAATGTCGTATAATGTTTTTCATTATAATTCATAAATGTTGAAAACAATAAAAAATTAGAAAAACATCCCAGAAAAAATCTCAACATTGGCTATGCTTTTGATGTTACATCTACAAATAAAAAAATGTTTGTATTGTGATATACACAGGAATTTTGAGATATATCCCATGTCTGAACACAAAAAATATTGAAGGGAAGAAAAAATAAAAAGTTCAAGATTTATGAACACACAATAACTCTTTCAAAATCACAAGGTTAAATGGAATGACACTAAAATTTGTGCAAAACGAAAATGAATATAAACGATCAACATTTGGAAAAGGATTACACTTGAAGTATTAATAATTGTAATTATGCTTCAATAAAAATAATATCTAATCATAAATTGCAATTAGTTTGATAAGTTATATAAGTTATTTATTACTTTATTTTTGAATTAATTGTTATTTACTTATATGATATGTTATTGATATTAAGAATGATTTTAATGTATTAGGCCTTGCTAGTATGAGTAATTAAACTGATTGATATATCATAATGTTTTTTTAACATTTGTGGAATTATCAAAAAGATCTTCTAGTATTCTACTTATTTTAATTAACCAGGTATGCCATAAAAACATTCGTAAGAAACTATTATCGTAAATTCATCTTCAAGAAAAATTCCGTGTTAACAATGGGTATATGTCCAAATCACGTGAACAAGCAAACTGTATTTGATAAAACGAAATTCATGTAGGTAACTGGAAATAACTAACACGAACATTTTTTATTGTTTCCTGAAATTCAACTGGTAGAACAAAGCGTCATGTACATGATCAAACAAGAATTTTACAAATATTATTATCAATAGTACTTATTTGGTCCATTCTTGTATCGCTTTTTCTAAAAAATGTCACTTAATACCCTTATACACTCACCTTTTCAATGATGATTGGATAAATTGTGCCATTTTAAAGAAATTTTCCAATTATTTTTAATAGGGAATGTTTTTGGTAGTTATTCTGGTTGAATAAGATAGTTATTTATGATTTTATTTTAATGCAAAAATAGAAATTACCTCGATAGCTGACGTCGTCATAGAGTTGGAGCATAGGAGCCGTCGCCGAACAGGTCCATTGGGGGTCCGGGTAGACCATCATGTCAGTCCTATTGGCAGTGGCTGCATTAGCTGCAGTGACCCCGTCAGCATCGCCAGAAGGTTCAAGAATGCGCCGCGAAACAAGATCGCGGCTCGCACATGCACTTCGCATTAATAAGTACTAGTGCCACTGGTAATAGTGGGCGCGCTCACTTTTTTGCATCCCGATCCTATGTCTCTTGTCGGGCACTGAGTGTCCTGTTGCCTGCTGGCCGTTGCCACCAATTTACATCGAATCGGAGACGAAGACAAAGGCAAATGCAAAAGCCAGCCGATCTTCCCAAAAATCGAGAGCCGACTAGAAGTGTCAGTGCCCTGTGTCTATCAGCTGGTAATCGCGACCACCTTACTGCACAAATGCACACTACTGAATAACGAGTCCACCGTCTTCTTCGTCTTCGTATTCGTATTCACTCTTCACTCGACGCGGTTGCGGCGAATGTTCTCTTAGTTTGTTGTCTCTTGTGCTTGTGTTGTGGCTGTGCCAATGCCGACTATTCAGGCCCGAACCAGCAACAAGCCACTACTACTCCTTTTCTCCTACGCAATTTGATGCTACATTTTTACCTTCCGTTTTAAATCGGCAAATATATTCTGCTTCCTTGAAGACCGTTATCGGAAAACTTGCTTCATAAAAAAATTTTACTAAATATTAGAATTAATACAATTTTTTAGTTTCTTCTTTCATTTGAGCGTAAATATTATATATTGTTTTCGGAAATAATATTATTGTTCCATATTTAGGTTGTGTGTCTTCTTTTCAAATATCATTAACTTAATTTTGATGATTAAAATACAAATTAATTAAATAATATAATATATTATATATATAGTAGTCACATGTTTTTAGATAACTTTTCAAATAAAATGTAAATCGTCAATAGGTAAAATATGTTTAAAAAATTGATATAATTTAATCCTAGATACCATATGTCTACATACATATATACAGTTGCAGTTTATTCTTTCATATCGCAAAAAAAAACAATTTTTTATCATACAGAGCATAGGAAGTTGCTAGAGAGCCACGTGGTATGGTATAATTAATAATTCAACTGCAGTTGGACGAAAATAAACATTCTTATTTTGTAATTAAAATTGATAAGTAATAAGTCCGACTCTGATTCCTTAACCCGTTCGCCATCAAAGCAATCACATGATTTTTGCATCTTACCATTTACGAACTTTTTTTGATTAAACAGGTATTCCCTCTCACAGAACCGTTATCCAGTGAAAATAACAGGAATAGTAATTGTTTAATAATAGTTAATGAAAGTGTATAATAAATCGACAAGAATTAATCGTTCCCAATTGAATGTCTGCGTATCAAAAGATTTCTTTCTCTAGATAGTGCTTTTAAATTCCACTGCATACAGAATAGTGATTGTCCGCATATAATCAAAAACAATAATTTTTGTCAGCTCTACGAAAATGCCATTCTAACTTTAAAAAATGCTTACACATTTATTATTCATTTGGATATTGGAGAATATGCAAAAGAATTTCTGATAGAATAGTATATTTCCTAGGTAGTTGATGCCATTGTCCCATTCCGGTAACTACCAGTAAACAACGAAAGTTTTAGGACTGACTGAAGTAAAAAATACAACTTTACAATATTCAGAAGTAGATTAAAAAGTATACAATCTAATCCATTTTTGTTCGCCCCTACAAAAATGTTCTAAACCACCACTGTCTAGAGGTGACATTATTTGTATGTTCTCTACGTGCGATTAAAAATTTGTTTTCTTACTCTCACTTCCTTATTTGCTTAGAGTTTATAATAATGTGGAATTTGCAGGTTAACGTATCGTATATGTAGTTTTCAAATAACTTTCGAAAAAGGCTACAATGTGTTTATATAGTGCCTGTGTTTTTTATGGCAAATATTTTCACCTTTTTCTGAAATAGTTGAGAGATTTTTTTTCGTCATTACATAAACAAAAAGTATTTATATTGTTTGTTATATTTTGATGTATTTAGTTTGGAATTTAAAAATAAACAACCACTATAGAACAACCTACTCGGTTGACCTTTTCAATTTCCTCTCAAGTAAACTAATAAAAAAAATTCTTGTGGTACTTGCTGAATGCCGACAGAAGTGATACTTCGTACCTCGCGTTATAACTATATATGCATTAAAGTATTATTACAGAAAACTGTAATAGTGTCTTACTTAATAAAGCGAGTTATTAATGAACAAATGTTGCAAATGTAGAATATTAGATATTCTATCGCTTTACTAGTTTTGAAAAATTAAATTATCTGTTAGATATGCCAAACCCCAACATTTGACTTTGAAGTGTAATTCAATATCCGTCGAGGCACATAGCCAGGGAAGTAGTTGTTTCTTCTTAGTTAAATGGTCAATGTTTTTGAAAATATTTTTCTAAACTAGTAAAGCGATAGAGTATCTAATATTCTACATTTTGCAACATTTGTTCATATATGCATTAATTAAATTTAATGTCTGTTTATTATTTAATTATTAAAATTTTATATTAAAATCAGACATTTAATGTTCTTTCTAAAAACTTAAAAAAAAAATTGAACCTTTTTCAAAAAGGAAGATGCACTAAAAAGCAAATGAGTTATCTAATATTGATTATCTTTATTTATTTGTTTCTGGTACAGTTTTTGATAATTTTCACATTTTTTTGGGAAAATATTAATAAATATTTTTTAATGTAATTATTATTGTTTAGGTATATTATATAAATATTCATTATTATCTTCTATTTCTCATTTAATTACTTAATTATCATTATATTCTAAAAAGGAAACTATTGGTTTGTGATAACTAACATAAAAAATAAAAACTTTTGAATAAAAATTTAGTAAATATCTTGTAAATTTACTGTTCAGTAACTCTATTTCACAATTCATTCGAAAATAGCCAACCATATAAATTTATACAAACTATTAGATATTCCTTAATCCACTTTTAAGAATAAATTGGGTACCGGACAGTAATTGAAAAAAAATTTAAGATGTGTTTTAAATTAAAGTTTGTTATACAACATCAATATATTTTTAAGAAATAACAATGATTTATAATTTTAAATCAATAAATAAAGTTGCGTAAATTTATCTGTGTCGCGTAAGAACCCAAACGCCAATCACAGCGCGTGACGTCATTTGTGGTTAGCCATAAGTAAACAACACTGCTTTGTATGTTATTTCGCGTTTTTCTACGATTTATTTGCATTTTTCTAAAAATATTTAATTGTAATTAGTTACGAATTGAAGGACTACAGTCATAACAGAAGTTGTCACAAGTGCTTGAAGCCTTTTGTTAAGTTTTTATCATGGAACAAGGTTATACAAAAGCCAACAATAGAAATCTCCCAAAAGTTGATATTTTCATGGTCGGTAGTTTCTTTGCCACTAATTCCGACTTCTGTTCTGCTGAATTTAGAAATGTGAGAACATTTGTGTAAGTATTTCAACCTCTTTTTGTTTATCTCAACCATAGAAATAAGAAAAGAAAACAACCTAAACTAGTTCCATTATTTACCAAGTTATTTTCCTATATTACGTACCTACACACTAAATATGATTAATTGTGTTGTGGGCTGTGTAATAACACTTTAGACAGTACTTACATCAAAGTGGTCTTCGCAAAAGTAAATTGGTGAAGTAACAGACATTCCATCGCACTTTCGTCTTGCTAGGTCTAACCATTTCTTTCGTATGTCTGGTTTTCGAGGTACATGAATGAAAATTTTATTTGGAGCAGTTACTGATGTATTTCCACATCGAGGTACAACACACCAACGATATTTTTTTTGGTCCATGATGATTAAGAACTACAAAATACTTCATTTATCTAAGCATTGATTACTTGTAATATGGCTTGTAGTTTGTTTACCCCACACATGACGTCAAGCGATCTGAATTGACATGAAGTGCTGTTTTCGCGGCAATTTTAAATAAATTATGTTTTTGACGTTTTCAGGTAGGTACTCCAAAAGATTTATTTAATTAAAATATTATTTTTTATGACTATATATATATATATATATATATATACAGGGTGTCCCAGAATTAACTACGGAAACTTCGTATACGTATTCCTTGATGACAAATAAGTAGGGTCTTTCCTATAAAAAAATTTTTTTAGAGACTCCTGTCAGAGTTATAACCCTTTAAAGAGGGGTGGTAAAATACGGTTTTAATTTAATATCTTCTGATTGGTCAAAGATAAAAAATTAAAAATTTGGGTGAACATCATTTTTATAAAGACGCATTTCTCCTGCCACTTTTCACCTGCCCTACCCCATTCTAAGGGTGCAAATCAAGGAACCCCTCTTAATATTTTTTTTTGTAACTTTCTTAGCAATTAATATTTGCAATAACAAAAAATTATTTTAGGAAGTTTTGATTATTTAGAAACTTTTTTGTTCCTTGTCGTTTTTTGCGAAATCGTTTCGGTTTGGAGTAAAAAAATAAAAAGTAGGACCATGTCAATTGAGTATCGTGTATCGCGATCAAGTAGCGCACATTTGCAAAGTAGGTTATTACTCTGACAGGAGTCTCTAAAAAAATTTTTTTTATAGGAAAGACCCTACTTATTTGTCATCAAGGAATACGTATAAGAAGTTTCCGTAGTTAATTCTGGGATACCCTGTATATATATATATATATATATATATATATATATATATGATATATATATATGATGACGGCTAACGAGCCAGAAACATGCATGTCTGCGGTTACCATTCCCTATTCGTGACCCTATGATCCTTTTTGCGTACATGCCCATTAATTTTCCCCCTTTCGTTTGTTATAGGTACGCATACTTGGCACCCTTTTTTGTTTTACATCCTGGGCTTGGAACGGCTCAAACACAATGAGTCCGTTTCGCCAACGCGGCGACGCTGTTCGTAGCCCCGAAATGTGGGCACAGCTGGCCGAAGCCACAAATGGCGATAGGACTCTTGTGTGAGTTTCGTTGTTTGTGTTTTTTGGTTTTTTAATACATGTTTCCCTACCATCCTTTGCTCCCAAGTACTCAACACTTTTGCTGGCCGAGTGCAATACCTTACTTGGTTATGCCGCACTGATGACGGCTAACGAGCCAGAAACATGCATGTCTGCGGTTACCATTCCCTATTCGTGACCCTATGATCCTTTTTGCGTACATGCCCATTAATTTTCCCCCTTTCGTTTGTTATAGGTACGCATACTTGGCACCTTTTTTTGTTTTACATCCTGGGCTTGGAACGGCTCAAACACAATGAGTCCGTTTCGCCAACGCGGCGACGCTGTTCGTAGCCCCGAAATGTGGGCACAGCTGGCCGAAGCCACAAATGGCGATAGGACTCTTGTGTGAGTTTCGTTGTTTGTGTTTTTTGGTTTTTTAATACATGTTTCCCTACCATCCTTTGCTCCCAAGTACTCAACACTTTTGCTGGCCAAGTGCAATACCTTACTTGGTTATGCCGCACTGATGACGGCTAACGAGCCAGAAACATGCATGTCTGCGGTTACCATTCCCTATTCGTGACCCTATGATCCTTTTTGCGTACATGCCCATTAATTTTCCCCCTTTCGTTTGTTATAGGTACGCATACTTGGCACCCTTTTTTGTTTTACATCCTGGGCTTGGAACGGCTCAAACACAATGAGTCCGTTTCGCCAACGCGGCGACGCTGTTCGTAGCCCCGAAATGTGGGCACAGCTGGCCGAAGCCACAAATGGCGATAGGACTCTTGTGTGAGTTTCGTTGTTTGTGTTTTTTGGTTTTTTAATACATGTTTCCCTACCATCCTTTGCTCCCAAGTACTCAACACTTTTGCTGGCCAAGTGCAATACCTTACTTGGTTATGCCGCACTGATGACGGCTAACGAGCCAGAAACATGCATGTCTGCGGTTACCATTCCCTATTCGTGACCCTATGATCCTTTTTGCGTACATGCCCATTAATTTTCCCCCTTTCGTTTGTTATAGGTACGCATACTTGGCACCCTTTTTTATATTATATATATATATATATATATATATATATATATATATATATATATATATATATATATATGAATAAAGATTATTTTTAAACACTATCTGAAAAGTTGTCCGGTTCCCTATTGTGATAAAAATGTTTCAAAGGTACAAAGTACTCTTAAGTTAACTAATACCGGCTAAATATATTATACAGTTTTCATGTGTATTCATGTGTAGGTATACCTGGTCCTGAATTCCATGTAAATTGTTCGAATGTAAATTGTTCAAAGGAAATTGTTCGAAAGGTAAGTTGTTAGATATGTAAGTTGTTCAAAAATACAAATATTCGAAAGACTAATTTTTCGAATGGTATGTTCTTCAAAAGGTGAATTGTTTGAAGTATCTATTGTAATGTAATGAATATAAATATGTTATTATAATGTTAATGTTGTTGTACTCTTGACTGGCAAGAATTATTGGCGAAATAGCAGCACTGGTTCATAGATGGCACTTTTCAAAACAGTATCATCCCTATTCAGGAAAATGTATACCATCCACGTATTGTATAATAATAGTGTGATACCATTAGTTTACGCTTTGATGCCAGACAAAACTGAACAAAGCTACACATATCTATTACGACGAATCAGAGATTTCCAAGCAGCAATAAGCCAAATACCATTGTGGGTGACTTCAAACTATCAATGATTAGTGCCGCAAAAAACGTTTTCCCCAGAGACAATACACCCTGGCTGCTTTTTTCATTTCTGTCAATGCATTTTTCGGCACATTAAATCATGCGGTTTGAAGAGGAGATATAAATTTGATGCAGAATTTGCTCTAAAAATGAAGATGCTTCCCTCATTGGTACTCGTTTCACCAGAAAAAGTTGAAGAGGCTTTCGAAAAATTGTGCGAAGATGATGTTCTCCCTGCTGACGCACAGGAATTGGTAGAATATTTCGAGGAGACCTGGATTGAACGACCAGAACGAAGAAACCGACGACGATCTCAACGTTTTCCTCATTGTATGTGGAATTGCTTCGATGGGATTGGCCAAAACTAATAATGCAATAGAAGGATGGCATTATGGCTTTCAGCAACAGGTGCTTATAATTTATAAATATTATTCAATTTCTATCTTAAGAAATTTTCTTAATTTTTCTCTTTCTTAGATTTTTTCTCAACATCCAACCATATGGGAGTTTATTATGGACCTGAAGAAATAGCAAGGCATGAACGAGCTTCGAATTGAACAGTTAAACAGCGGGGTTAACCCGCAGCCAAGCCGTAAAAAGTATAGAGATTGTGCTGATAGATTTTATAATTTGATTAATAAATGCAACGAGATTGTCGACATATGTGATTATCTCAAAGGAATAAGGAAGTTTTTAATAAGTAGTATGTACTCTAAACGGATAAATATATTTAAAAGTCGATTATTTTCCTTTTCGAACCATTTACTTTTCGAACAATTTACATTCGAACCACTTACAGGATACCCCTGATCCTTAGTCTTCCCCTTTTCTTCCTTTCTTTTTCACACTTCTTTGCTCTGTTCTTTTTACCATAAAACAGTTTATAACAGCAATGTATTGAAGCGTCGCGTGACGATGAGATCAATTTACTCCCATGAAAAAAATTCTGTCGTACCGAACGATAGGAAGTACCTAGTCACTTCAAAAATCATTTATTATACACCTCCTCTTCAGCTTTTGATTTAATATCAGATTTGTTTTTATAGATTGTCATCTTATTGTACTTAGAAAATTTTATCAACAGCCGATTTGATATTGATTGAGATATTTTAATTTTTTAAACAATAAATTTACAATATTAACATCATACGAAAAACGATCATAGCTGTGTAACGTTGATAGTAGTAAAAACAAAACCTTGAAATGTATAAATTTAAATATCAGATCATATAGAAATAGATTTATATATTTTATTTATAAGTATTTTCAAGAAAGTTGAAGAAATATAGAAATATTTTCAGTGTTATAAATTTATTATTCTAGCTAGTTTAAATTCCTGTCATTGAACTGTGCTTGCATATTGCGTAAAAAGGAACATTAAAATTACCACAGAGTTTAATTAAAATGCACATTTGCAGAAATCTTGTTGGTATGTAAAACCTCATTTATTTGAAAACCGACGGTATTGCATAAATATATGGTGAGATTCTCATCATCCATTTGTTACCACAAATAATAAATAATAATAACTTACTTACTACTAATAAAACTATCTATATTATCAAGTTTCATAAAGTTTAAAAATATAGTTACAAAACAAAGACTAGTTGTTCAGTTTTTTTAAAATTTAGAAATTAGACAAATAAAAAATGACGATAAGGGGAAATTGAAAAAATGTTACATTCGACAGGAGTCGAACCTTCGATGTCTATCTTTACACGACAGCGCGTTAATCGCTGGGTCACGGATGTACCTATAGACCGTGAGCCAGCGCATATGAATTTGGTGTCATCGATTTATGTTTGGCAATTTAATGTGTATAAAAGTTGATGAAAATCAGGTTGGTTTTAATTGCTGAACTTTGCTCAAAAATTTGTATAATCAATTTACTTTTACATTAGAAAAACGTTTTTCCTTTACCTTTAATTGGCTGGCAATTAACACGAAAATAGACATTAGTAAATACTTTACGATATTCATATGCCAGACGTTTTCAACTGTAACATTGGACACCATCTGGCAATTTTTGTCTATTATTAAAAATGAAAATTCATCGTGTCGATTTCAAGACAAAAAATAAACGATGAATATATATTTTTTTCTTACATGTTAACTTCTGCGAACCACCCTTTAGACTGGTTAAAACCGTCTCGAATTTGAAAATAGTGAAGTGTTTATTAATGTATATTACCTATCATACACTTTAAGATGAGTAAAAAAACATTTTGTTTATGTGCAAGAAAACCATTCTTCTTTTTCATCAACTAACTTACCTTTTCAGACCCCAAAATTGTCAGACTTAAACCGATAACGCTGCTAAATCCATTTACGCTGGCTCACGGTCTACTAGCAGTTGGCACTTTGATCCTCCCTTTAACTGTAGTCATCTATAAAGCTTATGCAATTCTTCGTTTAGTATACAAATGTCGTTAATGAGGGAGGGATTATTGTAAAATCGATAATTAAAACATCAAACTGTAATTACTTTTTAGTAAGCATAGCTTTCTTATGGTGGGTTACGCATACAGCTGGTGGATTGACGCTGAACGTTACAACGAGACTTAATTAGTAAACTAATGATTTTGAGATATCATTCAGGGGATTGTTGAAATTTAGAAAGAATGCAAACAAAAAGGAGAATTCAAAAAAATGTCGCATCCGGCAGAAATCTAACCTGCAACCTCTACGCTTCTAACCACTCATATCTTTTGTGACACTTACTCCCTTCCTCCTTAATGAAAGAGATGATTTGGCCCTATCTTATATTTTTATTCGGTTAGAAGACCGGAACCATGGATTTTTGTAAACTAATTATTTTGAGACAACTCTCAGGATATTTTTATAAAGTGACTTTGTTGTTCTAATTGTTGATTTGACAAATAATCTCTATCATTAACGTCATGCATGTATGTGCTTAAGAAGAAAGTATCACATGAGTTTAATCAAAACGATCAAAAAAACTACTAATTACTAATGCATCTGTGGCTGAAGTGGTTAGAGACGTTACCGGCTATAGGTAGAGATTAAAAGTTCGAGTATTGCCAGATGCGATATTTTTTTCAATTTCTCGGTTATTTCCGGAATGCCAAATCCTGTTTTTGTGTTCTGTTTTACATTTGGTGCGGTTAGAAAACCAAAACCACAGATTTTCCGTAATTTCATTTAGAGTTGTCCATTTGATAATAATCCCTCTTTCAAATTGGACACCAATCGATCAAAGCGTAAAGTTTGCATGTACGATTCCTGTCGGACGTAACATCTTTTCATTTTTTCTTAATGGCATTTCTTGTTTGTCTAACTTCTAAATTCCAAAAATTCTATATAACTCAAATAATTAAAATACTAAAAAAGAAAAAAGTATTAGGTCAATTAAACGTTTAAATCAATTACATACATAATTTTATTATTATCAAACCATATTTTTAATTTATGCGCGTTTTATATTTTTATCGACAATAACTCGTATTCTTTGAATATAAACCAAATATTACAAAATTTGATCAACTCGAGTGTTCACAAAATGTTCTAACGTTGTTTTCACTTTTTAAAATAAAGAAATCCTTTGCAAACCATATTTTAAGACAACCAAATTATTATCGAGCCAAAAACAACCTGAAATATAGCAACATTTCAGCATCAAGAAGTTTTATTGCAGGATTATCATCATAAAATAAATGACACAATTTTAATTATGTAACAATTTATTTTCATGAATAATTTGTGCACATGGATTTATATTATTCTCACATTAATAAATCAATTTGTGCATTGCAAAAAAATTATACGAGTCTGGCATTTTGGTTCATTTAATCGTTGATTAATGAATATTGCCTCTAATTAATATGTAGGCGTTTCTCTCACGGATAATATAACCACATTAATCATTTATAGTTCGAAGATCAGTATTTAACCCATGTTACGTCAATAGCTAACAACGAAACGTGTACGTTAAATTTATGTTACTACTAGCTGTACCCGGCGCGCGTTGCTACGACCACAACTAAAATAAATTTAAGAAAAATAAAAGAGATGAAGAGATAGAGAAGGAAAGAAAGTTTATAGTTTTGTTTTACTTATCGCACCAAAAATATATTTTTCGAACTTATATTTATACGAATTCGTATAGATATCTATTAATCAGTATTGAATTTGATACATGGAAGCGCCATCTGGTGGTAACTTCTATTAATACGAATATCATATTCATCTTACCCATTAAAAATACATCATCATACTGATTTTCATGACAATCGGTTGAACGGGGCAGAAGTTGCTACTCTGCAGCGCCACCTGGTGGCGAGTGGCATCAATGAGCATATCATAGAAACCTTCTCCGTGGAAAAATACATATACGTACCAATTTTCATGACAATCGGTTAAACGGACAGAAGTTGCTACTCTGCAGCGCCACCTGTTGGTGAGTGGCATCAATGAGCATATCATACAAACCTTCTCCGTGGAAAAATACATATACATACCAATTTTCATGACAATCGGTTGAACGGGACAGAAGTTGCTACGCTGCAGCGCCACCTGGTGGCAAGTGGCATCAATGAGCATATCATACAAACCTTCTCCGTGAAAAAATACATATACATACCAATTTTCATAACAATCGGTCCAATAGTTTTTGAGTTCATTGAGTACATACAGACATACAGACATACAGACATACAGACATACATACATACATACATACAGACAAACATTCATTTTTATATATATAGATTACAATGTTAACATTTTGAAAGTAAATCAGAAAAAAAATAAATACTAAAAAAGCGTTTTTGGTTATTAAATACCACCAGACTATCTTTACTAACATTTGTTAAAATTATGTAAAAAAATACTTACATAAAGTCTTAAAATCCTTCCATAACTGTTTGTAGCTCCTGTAGTAGTCTAAGAGCTAGAGCAGAAATTTAGCCGTCATCCGTAACATGACATTTCTCTTTTGTAAAAGGTATTTATGTACCTGCTCAGGCAGACACCCTAGTGGATACTGTGGGTAGCTATAAGGGGTGAAAATTGCCAATTTGTTACGGGAAATTCTCATCATCGATAATATGGATGAAAATTTTCACAGTCGACAATTCAAAATCTCGATGGGTGGACATCTGAGTGGATACAAAGGACGTGGCTGCATCGCTAAACAGGGCCAAAATTTGGGGCAAAAAATCATAACCGATCATATACCTGCCATTTTTACCACGTAATGTTGGACCCTTGAGAAGTGTAAATCCAAAATAGTGGAAAGCTGGGTTGATACAAAAGAGGTGGCGGACCAGGGTAAAGAGGGCCAAAATTTGTCCAACACTCAGACGCCCACCCGTCGGGATTTCGAATTGTCGTATCAATCCATACGACTGGGAACATTTTTATCGTATCAATGACGACTTTACATCCAGTAGGGTGTCCAGAATAACCTTGTCCGCCATATCCATTGTATCAGGTGTCCGCCCGTCAGGATTTCGAATTGTCGTATCAACACCTTGTAACCCTAATAATCAATTATTAAATTGGCAGGTTGGGCGCCAATTTGTAATTGTAGAAATTCCCACTAAAGGGATTATATCCCTTAGCTAGCTCAATTGAGTCGTGGCTTCTTTTCTGAGTTTAACCAGTCCTTTCCAAACATGAAATATAAGGGCGCCAGAGTACAAACAAGCAAATACCAGTTTAAATGATTTATTTTAAGAAAATATCAGTAATAATAAAAAATTAAATTTTAGTTAGTTCGTAAATTAATTTAAACCCTTATCTTTGTTGTTGATTCTTCGGAAAGGATTCCCTTGGACAAATTTCTTCCTGGGATGAACTGTTGCCTTTTTGAACGGAATTGAATAATCTTCGGTTAATTCAAGTTGGATGCAAACTGGGATCTAATTCGAAATTCTGCTTTCTTTTCTGAAAATGGCGGACGGCTCGAACTCGCCTCCAAATAAAATTATTAGCTCCTACGTAGGTCTCCTCACAAATGTGGCAATAATCTTGTATTGAAGAGGAGAATATTACTAAGAGGAAACCAGATATGAAAATTAATGTAAAAATTATCGTAGCGAAAAAGAAGACTCCGATATCAGTCAAAAACCTGTATCAAACAAGTTATAATTACGGCGATAACATTAAAATAAATCTCACCGAATACAGTCTGGTGGATTCCAATACTAAAACAATCCAATAGATCGTTACAACCTTAGACTGTGAAAATATTCATCCATATTATCAATGACGATAACTTCCGTAAAAAATTTGGCAACTTTCATCCCTTATAGCCAGTAGTGTGTCCGCTTTAGCGGGAACGTTGTAACGTTAATAACGTTATTTGTGGCCTGGCCTATTGACTATTAAATTTTTATAATTTTCGGTGTTATTGTGAGTCGTCGCGTATACTTTATCAGATTTGAGAAGGGGAATTTTTAGTTCGATCGTAATTTGCGTCGCTATTTGGATTCTTTTCATTTTGTGCTTCGGCAGAAATTAGTTCTCCTCACTTCTTACACCCTTCTGGTGAGTAAAATTTAATTTGTTATAATTTTAAGTAATAGTCAAAAATTTGGTGAATATATTTTTGGTAGTTTTATTGGATATTTTTACTAACATTAAAATTTTTCGATTACAATCATTTGTCAAGAATCAGTTTTTTATTAAGTTAAAAATATATAAACACAACATGTGATTAACATTTTTCTCGTACTTTGGAGAAACCTTGGATGATTGTAATCGAAATTAAGGTCAATTGGGACGGAATTCTGACTGTTATTATTTTAATTCTTAGGGCCTTTGCCAAATAGTGAAGGGTCCTAAGTGAGGGCTTATCGAGCCGAATTTTGCCTGTTAAGCGTCACCATAGCCGTTTGGTTAACCACTACGGAAGTTTTCCTCAGATTTTTCCAGTTAAGAGAAACCATCTTGCCAGTGTCACCATAGAGCGTTTGTTAACCACTACGGAAGTTTTCTTCAGAATTTTCCTGTTAAGAGAAACCATCTTGCCAACGGCACCATTAACCGGTGCTCATCAACTTCCGGAGGTCTCAGTATTCCGTCCAGAAAACTCCACCACATCGATTCCGAAGGAACATCAGAAAAAGATAAGAAAAGAGTTAATTACTTTTACTAATAACTTAAAATATTTTCTTTGAATAAACAATTTAACACTGATTTCATTTTTTTATTTGTATGTCTGTACTTGGCGCCCTTTATTATTTGTTTGGGGAGAGTTAAAAAAGAAAGCCAGAAGGAAGCCACGAACCCTGGAGCTAGCCAAGGGTGTTTTTACGCTACAATTTTGGCGCCCAACGTTAAGTCTTCTTGCTTTTTTTTGAAACTTTTCCCAACCATTCACTTTATTTAAATTTCCATCAAATTAGTACAGACATTCAAATATTTTTTTTATATAGTTTACTAACATTTAATTTTTATCGCTACATTTATTTCGTTCGATTTGTTATCTTTTATTCAAGGCTAACCACTATCGAATTGGTATATTTCGGTTTTAATTTAACTGGTTTTATTTATCGAAGAATATCATTATCTTTTATTTAATTGTTTTACCTATACAATTATGTATACCCATTTAGTAGTTTTTCTATACAGATTGTCTCTTGGGATATTTTCTCTACATTTAAAATTATTATTTCTAAATATTGAATTTATTGTTAGGGAGTTTCTTTCTCATCTTATGGCGGTATTTCTTGGCTGACGTTGGCTTCTTCATGATTTTAATGTGTTTGTACCGTTTTATCAATATGTCCTTTTTGTTGCTACTTAAGCTTTTTTGTCTGTTTTTATATGACTTTATTTTGTGGTGGTGAGAGTTACAGTCAAAATCTTTTTGTGTATTCCTTTAATTTCTGTATTTTCGTTTTTCTTTTTCTCTCTTTTTATCTCATTTCTTCAGTTAAAATTTGGAAGATGGTTTTTAGGAATTTGTTTATGTCTTGAGTGTATCTATCGTTGTTTGCCGTGGGCATTTTGGGTGTGGTCTGGTTGACCACATTATTACCGTGTAAGGTCTGTGAGACCTTAGTATCGTGTAGGGGTCTGTGAGACCTTTTTATCGTGTAGCAGTTAGATTTGACTGCTCTGTTTAGTTCTATTGGTGTTCCGTATGGATGGGACACAATAGAAATTTATTTTGGGGATTTTGTTCTATTTGGTTTCTTTTTTAAACCGTTAGGGTTTACCTTTGCGAAACAAATAGATTTTCCTTGTGTTTTTGTACCTACTCGGGATTTTTGTTTTCCACATACCATTCTTTCATTTTTTTTTCTGTATTGATTTTGTGATACAGTAAGTACAGAAATACCTTTTATTATTTAGGACTGTTTCTGCACATACCTAGGACATTTTGATATGATTTGTGATTTGTTTCGTATGTTTCGTTATCTTTGTAGATTTTCTGTAGTAACTTTGTGAGAATTTTTTGGAGATATCGTTATATATTTCTTTTCTCTCGACATTTTTTTAAATTCTCTAATCTCATTACTTTTTTACACTGGAGTCGCTACACTGAAGGCATTAGTTTTATTAACTTATCATTAACTTTTCAATTTCTATTTCTTAGATTTTTTTAAATTCTTAAACTTTTTCAAAATTTATTTCAACCTTTTTAATCAAATTCGATTGTTATTTAATTTATTTTCTAGTTTAAAATTCATATAAGGGTTGGTGAGTTCAGGTCAGTACTGTACCTTAGGGATAGCATTTATTTGCGAGTACAGGCTGAGGCTGTTCCTCTGTGCCGCACCACCAAGTTAATAAAAATTTGTATTTTTGAATAATTAGTTTTCCTTGTTCCTTTTTCTAAATTTTTCTCTTTTCTTGTTGATTAGTGCCTTTCAGTATTCTTAGCGTTGCGTATTCGCTTCCTGTTCCTGCGTGATTTCGTCGTTTTTACTTTTATTAATTATCCTATTTTAATGTTTTCTTTTGGTTTTCATTATTTCTGCGATGTCTTGTCTTTTTACTGTTGAATAATTATCCTTTCATCGTTATATGTCTCGTATTTGCACAGCGATAAGACTGTCAAGATATGTTTTGTTCTGAATATCAATCGATTTTTCTTTTAGTGTTTAGTCACATTTTTGTTCAATTGATATTTGGTTTCAATTTTTTCTCGTTCATTAAATAGTTCCTTGGCCTTTGGCTTATTTTATTACTCTTTTTGGAGTTTTTGTTTTTGTATTCAATGATTCTGTTGTCTTATCTTGTTTTGGTTGTTTTGGAGACATATTTTCGTTTTTCGCTTTGTTCACAATTGCCTTGTGAACAACTTATCTTTTGTTTCTTTTGACATCGCGTCAAATTGTTGTGTTGCCTTAACGACACTGATTAGGATAATTAATATTATCTTTTTACCGATTGTGGTCTGTGGTTGTAAGGTTCCTGGTTATAAGGGTAACCGTGTTCTTAAATTTTATGTCGAGAAATTTTTATTTATGAGAATTACACCAATTCTTGTGGTTACCAACTTAATTTACTAAATGTTGTATATTTTATACCTATTCGCCAGTTTTGGATTATTATTTTTTAATTTTTTTTTCTTCTTCATTTTTGAATTTTAGTAGTTTCACTTTATAAAAAAAAGAATCTTCAATTCTTTTTTTTTCTGTCGGGTTACCGTGGTGTAAAGTTAATAACGTTATTTGTGGCCTGACCTATTGACTATTAAATTTTTATAATTTTCGGTGTTATTGTGAGTCGTCGCGTATACTTTATCAGATTTGAGAAGGGGAATTTTTAGTTCGATCGTAATTTGCGTTGCTATTTGGATTCTTTTCATTTTGTGCTTCGGCAGAAATTAGTTCTCCTCTCTTCTTACACCCTTCTGGTGAGTAAAATTTAATTTTTTATAATTTTAAGTAATAGTCAAAAATTTGGTGAATATATTTTTGGTAGTTTTGTTGGATATTTTTACTAACATTTAAATTTTTCGATTACAATCATTTGTCAAGAATCAGTTTTTTATTGAGTTAAAAATATATAAACCCTAACATTTTTCTCGTACTTTGGAGAAACCTTGGATGATTGTAATCGAAATTAAGGTCATTGGGACGAAATTCTGACTGCTATTATTTTAATTCTTAGGGCCTTTGCCAAATAGTGAAGGGTCCTAAGTGAGGGCTTATCGAGCCGAATTTTGCCTGTTAAGCGTTACCATAGCCATTTGGTTAACCACTACGGAAGTTTTCCTCAGATTTTTCCAGTTAAGAGAAACCATCTTGCCAGTGTCACCATAGACCGTTTGTTAACCACTACGGAAGTTTTCCTCAGAATTTTCCTGTTAAGAGAAACCATCTTGCCAACGGCACCATTAACCGGTGCTCATCAACTTCCGGAGGTCTCAGTATTCCGTCCAGAAAACTCCACCACACCGATTCCGAAGGAACATCAGAAAAAGATAAGAAAAGAGTTAATTACTTTTACTAATAACTTAAAATATTTTCTTTGAATAAACAATTTAACACTGATTTCATTTTTTTATTTGTATGTCTGTACTTGGCACCCTTTATTATTTGTTTGGGGAGAGTTAAAAAAGAAAGCCAGAAGGAAGCCACGAACCCTGGAGCTAGCCAAGGGTGTTTTTACGCTACAACGTATTGAATGAACATGTTGCAAAGCAGAAATGTCATATTATAGTCTAGTCAACATCTTGAAAAACGTGAAAAATAGTGATAAAGGTCCTAAAAATATGAGCGATAGCTCATTCGATCCAGAATGACAATTAGAAAAAGGTGTTTTGAGGATTTTACAGCATGCAAAAATTCCAATTTTTATTAACAAATTAAGACAAAAAAAAGGCATTTCGTTTTTTGCTTATAACTCAAGAAATATGAAGAGTTAAGGAATTTAAAAAAAAGATTCTTAAAGAGGAGGAAATTTCCAATAAAAAAGTCCAAACTCCCGGAATTCTATCTCCATTATTTATAATTTTAATCTGACGTTGAAAATAGGGTTCCACTCGGCTTTTACGGCATTCGCGCGCTGCTGCTAAACGGGGTTTATCAGATAAAATATTTTTTATGACATAAAATGTGATTTTAAAAATTTGAAAAAATTCTAGTATTTTCCTAGCACTTGAAATAATATAATTCAGTTAGAAAAATCATTTTGTCACTCATTTTTCAATGTTTTATTCAATGTTAACTAACAAATTTTTTCCTAATCTCTGTTGGCATGAACAATGGGATAAAAAGTATAAATAATTGGCCTAAAAATTTGAAACTTCGTGGAGCCCTTTTCATATGTATACTTTACAAGATCCTGCGATAAATTTTCATAAAAGTTTATTAATTTGTTAATTATGATTTTTCATAACTATTTCATTCATTTTCTTTTTCTAATTGCCATTTCGGATCGAATGAGCTATCGCTCATATTTTTAGGACCTTTATCACTATTTTTCACGTTTTTCAAGATGTTAACTAGACTATTACATATGACGGCAAAATTTCTTCTCTAGCTCTCCTTCTCTAGAAGTATAAAGGAAAGGTAGAAATACTTTTTGTGCGAAAATAATGAGTTTAAAAATTGAGAATTTTTATAAAGTAAATCAAATCCATGATTAACTATTGTAATTTATTTCCATGTAAAAAATACTGTACAACATCCACTTAATATTATAATTGAAGATCTTTAAAACAACATTTTACAATTTAGTTACAAATTCATCACAAATTACACGTTACCTCGAAAAAAATTGCTTAAATAATGTTTCATTTTAATAACAGTGATCATGATTATATAACTAAAATAATTAAATTTTATTTAAGCAAGAAATATATTAAAACGTATTTTTTTAATATATTTGTTAGTTTTTATTAACGTAATAGAAATACAACCAACAAGACTAAGTCTCAGATTTAATTATTACGAAATAAAGTGTAATATTTAATAATAATAAAAATAATAAAAATTTTAATATGTAGATATAACATTGCAGAACTTTCGGAAGACTTTAATTCTCTTTAGGTATAGATATTTCTTTAGATTTTTTTAGAAATAAAACATTCATTTCGAATTGCAATAATTATTTTGTTTTATTAGATATTACCGAATTATTATCATCCTTATGATTTACAGTTGAAACTAAAATTATTAAAAATTTAGAGACGGTCTTAGTGGATATATATCCTTAGTAAAATGTAATTAAGTTATGTTTTTATAAATTACAAAAAAGGTACAAAAAAAACAACTAAAAATTGTTAAAACAAATATGATTGCGTAGTTAACGTCTCCCAAAGACGGAGATAATGATTTTCTAATCTTCATTCTCTACATTTGAAATATCTTGAGCAATTCACATATTTATACATCTGATTTCACATGGCAGTGCTGAACTAAGTATGTATGAAATAGGTTAGTTAGGTCGTCAAACTATATCGTTTACATATGCAGCTTGTCCCTTAGTTTCCGTCATGGATATCTCTAACTTCGTACTGCAACATTTTTTTTCAATCGTCCGTCTTACCCAAGAAATAGTTGTTACAATTATATGTAAGACGACCAGAAGTGTAATTACGCCTGCACACGTTCCTATGGTAGGACCAGGTTTTGACCAATCAACTATTTTGTAAATTAGTTTTGTACCATCCCTGTAATTATTATGTTTACAAGTAATAAATTATGTAAAAATAAAAAGTATTAAAAGTAAGATATTGAGCAGGATATTATTACGTTATGTGGTGATTAAACGTGTATTTTAATTAATTTTCATTATTTGTTAAATACACTATCTTTGCGTAATCTATGATAAACCTTACTTCAAATCAAATTTTATGCGAAAAAATATTTTTCAAATAAATTATCTTTAGTTTTACACTAAAGAATTAGAAAATTTTGTGAAACGCACTTTAATATTATGTATCTCTCAAACGTAAATACAATTTCGGTTAAAGAGTTACCTGGGAACAACGCAACGGGTGGTCAATAAATGAGCTATGTGATTAATATTTTATAAATAAAAATAAATAAATACCAGAAACGTAAAGTTAGTTTTTTTCTAAATACAACCATATATAATACTTACACAAAATGTTGAAGTCAACAGAATAGACACCAAAATATTCTACATTACATTGAGAAAAGAACAACACTCATAATAACAAAAAATACCTCACCCCCATAAAGGTGGCTGACCCAAAGTGGAAAAATTTGTCGAAATTTATGTCAAAATTAAGTGCTTTTTAGGTGCTATTTAGGTGCGCAAAACAAAAATTAGGTGCACTAACCGTTTTTGAAATATTTACGAAAAACCATGGGACCGCCAGCCTTTAACAACCTAGCTGACCCATAGTAAAAAAAAACAAAAAACTAGGATTGAATAATCTTTAAATTAAGTGCTTTTTAAAACACGAAACATAAAATAAAAAATTTAAAAATTAAACGTATTAAAATTGAATATATTGATTGTGTATGGCAAAATGTCACATTTCTTCTTTCACTTTGAACCAAAATGGACATCGGCAGTTTAAGAACAGTTAGAAATCGGTAAAAATTTTTTGTCCCGTAATTTTTTTAATGGATAATTCGGAAGGTCACCACTAAAAATTTTTTTTATTTTTTTTAACTCGGACCGCTGAGCTGAGACTTGCAACCGGCCAGTTATAAAAAAATGTTAACTATGTTAAGTACAACTAAATTTGATGTACAAAAAGTGTTGAAAATAAATATTGTTTAATAGAAAAATTGATAATTTTTTGAAAATTGTTACTAGTTGAAATAACAATTAGAGATAATTGTTGAAAATAATGATAGTTTTCCATCTCTACTCTAAAATAAGCAAGGCTTAATAGGTTAGTACAACATTCGTTGGTTCCTTTGTTTTACTACTTTAATTTTTCTCTTAGATAGAACATTTCTAGCAAAAATTTAAATAAAAAAAATAATTACCTATTGAGACGTTTTTTACTTGTTCGAATTTTTTTGTTGAAATGTCTTGGAGTAGAAAAGTAATGGTATAAATAATTTTTGAGTAATTCAGATAGGTGCGCTTCATTTTGAGTAGAGATAAACAACGGCAGAGAAGTTTTGAGTCGAGATAAAAGTCAATTAATTTTACCGGAGCTACGCGCAAAAAAAACTAAGGAAATTTTATGGGATTATTTCGTAGGTATTTGTACCAGTTTTTAAGTGCTTAGAAAGTGCAGACTGACACACTTTGTTAAAGACTTAAGAATTTCTAGTTGACTTGGCTCATCAGCGGTTTGTTCTGCTATTGAGTCTGTTGCCCTTACTGAGCACTTAAATATTTGACAAAAAGTTTTTTATAATAATTATTATATTTGGAAGTGACCGGTAAGAAGTATCAGCTCAGTGATCCCAGGTACAAAAAATTAAGAAAATTATTTCATTTCGGACGAGAGAATTATTAAGTAATAGAATTACAAGAAAATTTTAATCATCTATGTGCTTAAAAAGTGCAGATTGATACTCTTAGTTGAGACACAAGAAAACTTTGGCCAAATATTTTCAGTTGAAATTGCTCATTAGCAGTTTATTTTGCTCGTGAAACTATTGGACTTAAATCTCTGACAAAGTGAATTTTATATTAATCATCATTTCCGGAAATGACCGGTTGCAAGTCTCAGCTCAGCGGTCCGAGTTAAAAAAAAATAAAAAAAATTTTTAGTGGTGACCTTCCGAATTATCCATTAAAAAAATTACGGGACAAAATTTTTTTACCAATTTCTAACTGTTCGTAAACTGCCGATGTCCATTTTGGTTCAAAGTGTAAGAAGAAATGTGACATTTTGCCATACACAATCAATATATTCAATTTTAATATGTTTAATTTTTAAATTTTTTATTTTATGTTTCGTGTTTTAAAAAGCACTTAATTAGCACTTAATTTAAAGATTATTCAATCCTAGTTTTTTGTTTTTTTTTTATTATGGGTCAGCTAGGTTGTTAAAGGCTGGCGGTCCCATTGTTTTTCGTAAATATTTCAAAAACGGTTAGTGCACCTAATTTTTGTTTTGCGCACCTGAATAGCACCTAAAAAGCACCTAATTTTGACATAAATTTCGACAAATTTTTCCACTTTGGGTCAGCCACCTTTATGGGGGTAAATAAACCCTAGAGTCTAGCGCCTGTAAACTTCAAAATTTCGCGTAAGTATTATACATGGTTGAAATCAGTAAAAAATTATCTTTACTTTTCTGCTATTTATTTATTTAAAAAAAAAAAATAATCAGATATATTTTTTAAATTTAAACAATAGATTGTAAAATTATGAATGCATACAACCACATGCCGGTTCTCGGGTCTAGGGTCGAAAAAGGGTCTCATTTATATGTCATTTACAGATCGCCCGCTGTTCCCAGGTAAGACTCTTTAACCAAAATTTCTTTTAAATTATAGTAGATGCAGGTAATAAGTCCTAGTCGGGTAAAAAGGCCTAAGTATCATAAATACAATTTAAAATATTCGATTTTTCTCAAGAAAGTACCCATATAGGTAGCTAACACTTATATGAGTCTACAAATTTTTCGCTACTTGTCACTCGTTTGTTTTGGCCAGTGAGATGTGATTCGTTTGTAAGGAGCAGTTGTGCAGCACGAATAATAAAAGATCGTCTCACTGAATCTTTAGTAATTTTTGTAATATGAGACATTTATATATAATTTTGCACTACATTTGTTTGTTTTTCATACTTTTATCAACTTATTATATCGAAATAATTGATTACGAACAAATTATTGAAGTAAAACTTCTTTAGTCGCGACTAGGGGTAACTCAGTAATTCTAACGGACGTGCCATCATTCTAATGTACCGCGTACCGGAAACAAAACCTGATACAAAATACCTAACACGAGGCCGCCTACTATATTAAATAAAATTAAATCTGTAATTGTATGAATTGGCAGCTTGTCAACCAAAATACATTGGTGGTAAATAGTTTAAATTTGTGTATAAAGTGTTTGTTTTAAATATGAATAAACAAAGTGGATTTATTAATGAAGAAAGTGATGAAAAAATGTTGAATGAAAATGAGTAAGTATCTACTCTATATGCATACATTTTATTTTTGGTGTGTAATTACACTATTTATACCTAATTATTTATACCTATTATTTATACCTAGCTATTTTCGTTTTATAGACTTAAAGAGCTAAAAAGAAAAAGAAATTGTGAACGTCAAAGGGCATATTATCAGCGCCAGAAAGATTTGAAGAAAAATGAAAATGAAAAAAAGACGAGACAGCGACATTCATTATGATTTGATTAAGTAAGTTTATATAACATACATACATATTATGATAGTCAATAATTGTTTATAGGGAAGCTTTACGTTAAGTAAAGAAGCATGTTGCACGTTTTTGTTCATAAAATAATAATATTCGAAATGTTTTAACACTTGCTTATACTTATTTTAGGTTTGGTTAGGTAGCCATAAAGGCCATAAAACCACTAGTCAGAATGGCTGATCTTATACCAGCAATAACAGATCCTTCGTAGAACTGAAGAAAACAAACTTAACTCAGGATTTAAAATTTTATGGAATATGCTATAAAATGTTACAAAATGAAATGGTTATCTAACTATCGAAGGCTCTTGTGTTGTGTTGTATTACAATAAGGTAGATACAGCTACAAAATCACACATTCTAAACGTAATGTGTGTATATTTTTAATATTGTTTACCTATTATTGAAGCAAAACTTCTTTAGGCGCGACTAGGGGTAACTCTAACGTTAGATTCTAACGGAAGATTCTGATGGAAGTAACGGTGTGATTTCAGCTACGGGAGCTTAAATTTTCAAAATTTATTTATGAAATTTTCAAAATTTATTTATGAAATTTTCAAAATTTTCAAACGGTTTCAAATACATTAATTTTATTTATTATCTTTCACATTTTAGTAATCATAAACCTATTATTTCATATATAAAAAATAATGATAACTTTCAAATTCCTATTTCTAATGAATAATATAAATATAACATCTCATTTTTTGTAAAGTATATAGACAATAAATATAATTGAATTGTAATTAGATATTTATTTTCCGATACGTACGTCAAAAAGTTTTACTTCAATCGCGTGTAAAGGTTACACGGACACTCTTTTTTGTATTTTTCTGTATTTCTTTATTCACGGTGCTAGCGGTTAATAAGACCTACCAGATTTAAACGAAAAAAGAACTCAAAAATAAAAATGATGTTAGTTGGTATTTTTATGTTTGTGAGGAGAATAAGATCAAGGATATTAAACAATGTTTAAAATACAACAAGTAGTATCATGAAGAATGTTTAAGTTTCACAAAAAAAAAAGAGTGTGCGTGTAACCTTTACGCGCGATTGAAGTAAAACTTGTTGACGTACGTATCGGAAAATAAATATTTAATTACAATTCAATCATATTTATTGCCTATATACTTTACAAAAAAAATGAGATGTTATATTTATATTATTCATTAGAAATAGGAATTTGAAAGTTATCATTATTTTTGAAGTAAAACTTCTTTAGCGACACTAGGAGTAAAAAAGTTATTCTAACGGACGTGACGTCATTCTAATAACAGAAACCGGAAACAAAACCTAATACTGACACGATTTTGCATGGGCGCCGGCAGCAGGGTGCAAGAGGGTGCGCTTGCACCCCCCTGCTATGAACGAAAATACCTGAATTTACCAGAAAATTATATATTTTTTTAATTTTTTTATTAAATTATTGTTTGAATAAAAACTAAAGGCGTCGCGGTTGCTGTCCAAATCATTCTACATTCTATATATATATTAGATCATAATAGTGTGTAGATGCAGATGCACCCCCTGAAAATAATCCTAGCGGCGCTCATGCGATTTTGCCTCCTATATGAAATAAAATTAAATCTGTAATTGTATGAATTGACAGCTGATCATCTTGTCAATCGAAATACATTGTATAAATAGTTTTTTGTGTATAAAGTGTTTGTATTAAATATGAATAAACAATGTGGATTTATTAATGAAGAAAGTGATGAAAAAATATTGATTGAAAATGAGTGAATAGGTAGGTACTCTATATGCATAAATTTTATTTTTGGTGTGTAATTACACTATTTATACCTAATTATTTATACCTATTATTTATACCTAGCTATTTTCGTTTTATAGACTTAAAGAGCTAAAAAGAAAAAAAAATTGTGAACGTCAAAGGGGATATTATAAGCGCCAGAAAGATTTGAAGAAAAATGACAAAAATGAAAAAATGACTAGACATCCACATTCATTATGATTTGATTAAGTAAGTTTATATACATACATACATATTATGATAGTAAATAATTGTTTATACGGAATCTTTACGTTGAGTAAAGAAGCATGTTGCACGTTTTTGTTCATAAAATAATAATATTCAAAATATTTTAACACTTTCTTATACTTATTTTAGGTTTGGTTAGGTAGCCATAAAGGCCATAAAACCACTAGTCAAGATGGCTGACCTTTGGCTTTGACCACCAATAACAGATCCTTCGTAGACGTGAAGGAAACAAACTTAACTCAGGATTTTAAATTTTATGGTATATGCTATAAAATGCTACAAAATGAAATGGTTATCTAACTATCGAAGGCTCTTGTGTTGGGATGTATTACAATAAGGTAGATACAGCTACAAAATCACACATTCTAAACGTAATGTGTGTATATTTTTAATATTGTTTACCTATTATTGAAGCAAAACTTCTTTAGGCACGACTAGGGGTAGATTCTAACGGAAGATTCTGATGGAAGTAACTGTATAATTTCAGCTATGGGAGGAGTTTAAATTTCCGAAATTTATTTATGAAATTTTCAAACGGTTTCAAATACATTAATGGTATTTATAGACTAAAATCTATGTTTCACATTTTAGTTATCATAAACGTATTATTTCATATATAAAAAAAAAATAATGATAACTTTCAAATTCCTATTTCTAATGAATAATATAAATATAACATCTCATTTTTTTTGTAAAGTATATAGGCAATAAATATGATTGAATTGTAATTAAATATTTATTTTCCGATACGTACGTCAACAAGTTTTACTTCAATCGCGCGTAAAGGTTACACGCACACTCTTTTTTTTATATATGAAATAATACGTTTATGATAACTAAAATGTGAAACATAGATTTTAGTCTATAAATACCATTAATGTATTTGAAACCGTTTGAAAATTTCATAAATAAATTTCGGAAATTTAAACTCCTCCCATAGCTGAAATTATACAGTTACTTCCATCAGAATCTTCCGTTAGAATCTACCCCTAGTCGTGCCTAAAGAAGTTTTGCTTCAATAATAGGTAAACAATATTAAAAATATACACACATTACGTTTAGAATGTGTGATTTTGTAGCTGTATCTACCTTATTGTAATACATCCCAACACAAGAGCCTTCGATAGTTAGATAACCATTTCATTTTGTAGCATTTTATAGCATATACCATAAAATTTAAAATCCTGAGTTAAGTTTGTTTCCTTCACGTCTACGAAGGATCTGTTATTGGTGGTCAAAGGTCAGCCATCTTGACTAGTGGTTTTATGGCCTTTATGGCTACCTAACCAAACCTAAAATAAGTATAAGAAAGTGTTAAAATATTTGAATATTATTATTTTATGAACAAAAACGTGCAACATGCTTCTTTACTCAACGTAAAGATTCCGTATAAACAATTATTTACTATCATAATATGTATGTATGTATATGAACTTACTTAATCAAATCATAATGAATGTGGATGTCTAGTCATTTTTTCATTTTTGTCATTTTTCTTCAAATCTTTCTGGCGCTTATAATATCCCCTTTGACGTTCACAATTTTTTTTTCTTTTTAGCTCTTTAAGTCTATAAAACGAAAATAGCTAGGTATAAATAATAGGTATAAATAATTAGGTATAAATAGTGTAATTACACACCAAAAATAAAATTTATGCATATAGAGTACCTACCTATTCACTCATTTTCAATCAATATTTTTTCATCACTTTCTTCATTAATAAATCCACATTGTTTATTCATATTTAATACAAACACTTTATACACAAAAAACTATTTATACAATGTATTTCGATTGACAAGATGATCAGCTGTCAATTCATACAATTACAGATTTAATTTTATTTCATATAGGAGGCAAAATCGCATGAGCGCCGCTAGGATTATTTTCAGGGGGTGCATCTGCATCTACACACTATTATGATCTAATATATATATAGAATGTAGAATGATTTGGACAGCAACCGCGACGCCTTTAGTTTTTATTCAAACAATAATTTAATAAAAAAATTAAAAAAATATATAATTTTCTGGTAAATTCAGGTATTT
Organism: Altica lythri; assembly: GCA_964028335.1. NCBI lineage: Eukaryota > Metazoa > Arthropoda > Insecta > Coleoptera > Chrysomelidae > Altica > Altica lythri. The sequence continues at coordinate 62,855,298 of OZ034800.1, read as the reverse complement.
TCTTTCATAGCAGGGGGGTGCAAGCACACCCTCTTGCACCCTGCTGCCGGCGCCCATGCAAAATCGTGTCAGTATTAGGTTTTGTTTCCGGTTTCTGTTATTAGAATGACGTCACGTCCGTTAGAATAACTTTTTTACTCCTAGTGTCGCTAAAGAAGTTTTACTTCAAAAATAACTTAAACAAGAAAATATGTTGTAGATTTAAAAAGTGCACACAATTAATGCAAATATAATTAGTTTTTATCTCAATTACCAAATATTCGCCTATTTTGATTATTTATGAGTGTTAAACTATTAGCCCTTATTATTCTACCATAGTATAATAAGGCGTATTCACAAGTTTTTTTTTTAAATGTACAATTTTATGTTTTTTTACAGCAAAAGATGCCATTTTTAGTAGATATATTTCTACTATTCAGCTGGTTCGCAGGTCACGACTTCGGGAAAATTTCACTACAGTTTTTCGTTTTGGGCCCCTCTGATCTCAAAACACCTTCCGTTCAAAAGTTTATATAATATATATATATATATATTCATATATATATATATATATATATATATATATATATATATATATATACAAAAAAAATGAGGATAACGGGAATGCAACGCAACAAGGATCATGGTTACAAGTAGGAATGGTAACCGCACACATGCATGTTTCTGGCTCATTAGCCGTCATCAGTGCGGCATAACCAAGAAGAGTATTACACTTGGCTAGCAAGTGTTGGGTACTTGGGAGCAAAGGATGTATATATATATATATATATATATATATATATATATATATATATAACGAACAGAGCGTTTTGTGACAGTCTAAAAATGTCCAAAGATGATACATAAAGTATCTAATGCCATACTGTCAATAGTAATAATTTCAGTTTTGAACTGAAATGGTGTCGGTTAGAAATTTCTAACACTTTAAAAGACACCTTGGATGCTGCCATATAAATTGTTTGAGCGAAACACGTGTCTGTAGTTTGGTTTTGCCCTGATATAGGTTGAATGATATTTATATCTATTTATATGGCAGCATCCAAGGTGTCTTTTAAAGTGTTAGAAATTTCTAACCGACACCATTTCAGTTCAAAACTGAAATTATTACTATTGACAGTATGGCATTAAATACTTTATGTATCATCTTTGGACATTTTTAGACTGTCACAAAACGCTCTGTTCGTTTTATCATTTTACCTTGCCTAAGGTTATATACAAGATGCAAAGCTACCACTGAAGTACCATTTTTGGAGTGAAGATGGAACCACTTGCGACTGTTTATCAGTTTCGCAATTGACATCTATAGATATCGTTCGATTTATAGCAGGGATGTCTCTTGATTAGTGACTGTACTACACTGACGAACTCAAACAAGAGCGAAACACGTCTCTGTAGTTTGGTTTTGCCCTGATATAGTTTGAATGATATATATATCTATTTATATGGCAGCATCCAAGGTGTCTTTTAAAGTGTTAGAAATTTCTAACCGACACCATTTCAGTTCAAAACTAAAATTATTACTATTGACAGTATGGCATTAGATACTTTATGTATTATATATATATATATATATATATATATATATATATATATATATAATGTATGTATGTATGTATGTATGTATGTATGTATGTATGTATGTATGTATGTATGTATTTATGTATAGTTCCGATATAACGAAATCTGTGGACACGATAGCGGTCGCATTTCTTAACGGATCGAAATGAAATTTGATACAAAAATCAATCGCCCAAAAATCTCGGTCGAGTTCGTTAATGGGCCAAATCGGTCTAGCCGTTTGGGCGTGACATCAAATCAAAATGGAAAAAAATTCGTAACTTTTTTACTTCACCCTGTACAAAAAAATGTTAGGGGACTTTTTTGTTTGTCTTAAAGAGACCTACAACTTTTATCAAAAACGTTTTTTTCTGAAACGTATACTTTTAATATATTCAATTGATATAAATCTACTGATGCGCCTGGCTTACCAAGGGCCATTTTTTTAAATATTTTATAGTGTTTCTTCTGTGGGTTAAATTAATATTAAAATTTGTTAATTTGGAAAACTACTTTTTATTTTTTACACATTCTGCTTTCGGTAGGCCTTATTAGCCACATCTACAGAGCTTTTAACAGAATTTTTTTCGAAGGCGTAAATATTCATATGTTCGCTGGTCACCCTGTGACGTCATATTCAAAAGCGGAAGAAACTGAGCAATTAAAAGAAAGTTTCAAAGTAGCGCTATGAATGTAAAATATAACTTACTTATTAGTTCCTCCTGCCGTATAATAAATTAAAGTAAATAAGGCATAAACCAATCCAAAAAGAATAGTGTATACAACATGCAATAATCTTATGGGATGTGCAACGACCCATAAATCTATAAACATCATTATCGAATTGTTCCCATGAACAAAATAATTCATAGCATCAAATACCATTTTTTTATCTGTAATATAATTAGTATTTACTGTTAAATAGTTAGTAGTACTAGTGGGTCTGATAAATAACATCCTTTAAAATGAGAACTAAGTTTTTTCAAAATTCTTTTATTTTGTTCGATATAGTCTCCTTTTAGCTCAATACAACGATTCCAGCGATTTTTCAACCTTGTTATGCCTTTCGAATAATTCAATTCTGGAAGCTCTACAAAATAGTTGTTTGTTTCGTCAATTATTTCTTTGTTCGTCTTTGGGAATACGTCATAATTGCAGATGGTCAAATCAAGAGAATAGTCCGGATAAGTAAGCAATTTAAAGGCCAATTTATGAAATTTTGTCATTTTCATAACAGACTTCCCAGCCGGTGTATTGTCTTGAAGAGACAAATACTTTTTTCTGCCGCAAATGAGACTTTTTCTCTCTGGGTTTCTTTTTCAATTTGTCCAATAATAATGACTTTTAATAAATTTACCTTTTTCAAGTTAGTCAATTTAAATTAAATACAATGACCATAACCTTTGAGCCACCCTTGATAGCTTCGGTGCAATTTTGTCGGTTAAGTCTACTGCCATGCATTCATTTTGTTCTCTTGAGTCTAGTTGTGTATCCAGATTTCATTCAAGGTTACCAATCAAAGTCAGTCCGACGAATTGTACTTCATAAAGTCCAAACACTGCTGAGAAGTGGTCACACGATCATGTTTTTGGTCAATGATCAGCAATCGGTAAAATAATTTTTCATATTCAATACTTTATTCAAAATATAATTAGTTTATTCTTTACTAATTGTTGATGCCTCTGCCAATTCACGCTCCTTCTCATAACAATCAGCTAATAATGAACTACAATGATTTAATGAACTTGCTTTACATTATCCGGTGTAACTGCATCCGAGGATCGTCAAGTACGTGGTTCATCCAATGTAGATATACGACCATTACGTAATTTACGGAACCATAATTTGACAGTGTGGAATGAAGGTGCATTAGTACCATAATATTTATCTAACTTTTTTTTTTAATTTCTTCGCCGGTATGTTTCTCAAATAATAACGTTTAATGAGAGATCGAAAATCGTTTTTCCCCATATGCATCATTTTTCCAAAGACGTCAACTTTATGACCGTATATGTTAAATGTATACTAATACTTACATCGCGATAAAGTTTAACATGTATTCCTAAAAAAGGCAGACTTTTAAGAACTAATTTTATTTTTGAGATCGCAGCGCCCTCATCGGCGAAGGAGGTTACTTGTCATACCACCTAGTAACATATTCAATGATGAATCTTGAACTTATTCTAGATTCTAGTTTAATTATTTATGTATCAGACCAGGAAAATTTGGAATAAAGCAATAAAACCTACGATATGGCGGGGCAAAACGAATCGCTGGTTTTTAGGTTACTGAACACAAATTTAATGATAGCGATTGTCTGTGATGTATCCAGGGTAGACGTCGTTTTAGGTTAAATTCATTCAAAATCAGTCGATAATCATTAGTCGAAGCGTTTTTAGGGACGCTCAACACCCATTTCATGACGGTTGGGCCCCGTTGCCTGGATTCTATCTTAAACGTATTTAAAATCATTGCAGTTGCAAAAAAGATTGCATTATGGATGCAGAAAGCAAGGCTTAGACTGCATCTTGGTGTGCAAAAATTGTGCATGAAAGTATACGGAACAACATGAATCATTTAAATACAGAGAAGATGTGGAAGAAACAATTAAAATGAATAAATATAAAATTATGTGTTAGTTATATTGTTTTTATTAAAGAAAGAAATATAATTGTTTGAATTTATATTTATAGAAATTAATCTTCATATTTGATACCATACTTTTATGTTATAATTTAAATCTATACTAATATTGTAAAGCTGAAGAGTTTGTTTGTTTGTTTGTTTGAACGCGCTAATCTCAGGAACTACTGGTTCGAATTGAAAAATTCTTTTTGTGTTGAATAGACCATTTATCGAGGAAGGCTTTAGGCTATATAAAATCACGATGCAACTATTAGGAGCGAAGAAGTAATGGAAAATGTGAAAAAAACGGGGAAAATTAATGATCCATGAGGGCTTACATTGCTTGCGCTGCGAAAACGGTTCAAGATACCAAAAATATATGTATGAAAGAATTATTCCTCTTGAAATGATCTAAAAAAATGTCCGCGACAGTATATGTCTATCTTTTAAGATTAACTCACTAGAACCGTTTTTATGGTAATCAAATTTGGTCGAAATTAATGCATTATTTATTAAGAGTTGTATCAACGTAATAATATTAATCTTTAATCAAATAAATGTGTTGTTGATTAAGAGTATTTAATTGTGAACAAAATTGTCTTTGACATCACTTAATTTCAATGAACATCTTAGAAGATATTATTACAATTTTAAAATCACTAGGACGCCACCGTAAGGTGGCGCAGTTATTATCTCATATATTTAAACGAGAATTTCTTACTAAATTAAGTAGGTACTATAAAGCCACCGTACGGTGGTGCAGTGGATATCTTATATAAAATATCTAATATAAAAAAATCATTGAAAACAAAAAAAGCAAAATGGTAAAAATTTGAAAACATGAAAAATGGAAAAAAAGACACGACAGTGTTATGCGGTACAAAGTCCGCCGGAACAGCTAGTATATATATATATATATATACGAATAATGGTATAGTGACTGGTTCAATATAACGTGAAGTCAATCGTGGAGTTGCAGTCAACGTTTGGCCAAGGTAAGTAAAGAAAACTCTTTGATTTCAGTCAAGCTTTCGAATTTATTTAATTCTTCTTCAGGACATCTGCGGTGAAGAACAATTTTTATAAAATAAAGAAATATTGTTACAAAAGTGATGACTTACTAATCGTGAGGTTATAAGAGAAGCGACGAATTCCGTTTGACAACATTACACATTACACATTATATATATATATATATATATATCTAGAATAATTCCAGGCATTAGATTTATGAGTAATATGTAAATTGGAGACCACCCAAAAACTCTTCGAGTAGTGATTATTGACTGATTTTGAATAAATATAACATAAAACTCCAGGCCACGAGGGGCACCAGGTAATCGCCGTCATAAAATTCGTGTCCAGCAACCTCAAAAACTCTTCAGCAATGTTTATTGACTGATTTTGAAAGCATTTAACATAAAATTCTAGGCGACGAGATCCACCTTGAGCACCAGGTACCTCGGAGACTATTTTCATCATAAAACCTTATTCCCAAAAAGCAAAAAGTTACATGTCGATTCGTTTTGCTCCACCAAATTGGTAGCTTTAGAGCTTTTTGGTGCTTCATTGCTTCGCCTAAAAGTGTTTTTGAAGAGTACTGTTAGAACAGTTATTCGTTTAGACAAACAAAAAATTAAAATGTAGTTTAAATTGGCACAAAAAATTAGTTCAAATCGAGTAAAAAAATGGTCTACCAACTTAATTAAATTTCTATCGATAATATATATTACCATCAAATATGACACTCCAGTACACAATAGTAATAGCAAACGCAATAGATGTTGCCATTGTATTTACTAACCAATAGGCTGGATATAAAAATAAGGTTTTTCTTTTGAATGAATCAGTTTCGTAGAGTTTTCCTAGCATTGCAGAATATAGTATTACACAAGCCAATAATGCTTGTAAAGTACAAAATGTATATCCCCAATTTGTTAAAAATATTGGCCACTTCCCAGCTCCACTTTCATTAATAATTGAAATAACCCATGTTGTTAAAAATAGTAACATTACGCAAGTGCGATACGTAAGATATTTTAAATTGGGTTCACTTTTGTTTCTCTGCCACTGAAAAAAAAAAGGTTGGTAAAGATATTGTCATTGTCCCCAAAAAGATAGAATATTTTATTTTTATCGATTAAACATCAGATTGGAACAAATGTAATAATCAACAAAGTGTGCATACAAATTTCCATAAGAAAAGGTAAAAATAAGAAAAATAAATCCATACTAATGTTATAAATGCGATAATAACTCTGTATGTCTGTTAGTCTTTCACGCCTATACTACTAAACCGATTTGAATGAAATTTGGTATGAAGATAGTTTGAGACCTGGGAAAGGATATAGGCTACTTTTTACCGCGAGAAAACAACGCATTCCCATTGTAAAAATTACTTTTTGGGTAAGCTTACTGTAATGCAATGAGCTGTATTACATATTTTGCACAGAGTTCAAAAACAGAATCGGACTGCTATATACGATGATATATATCGAGGCGTTAATAAAAGTTGAAGATCAAGTAATAAATATTACCGGAAAAGATTTGTCTGGGCGGATCACAAAGAATTGGGGAAGTTAGTAGTGATTTAGTTCGAGAATTAGATTATGATACTGTTTCTCTAGAGTGGCGAATCCAGAACAAAAAAGTCTTTGACTCAGTTATTCAAAAAATTTCCAGCTGTGAAAGTGGTTTGCTATTTTTAGATGCTCCAGGAGGCACAGGCAAAACTTTTCTTTTGAATCTATTGTTAGCTCTAATTCGGAAAAATAAAGGAGTTGCTATTGCAGTAGCTTGCGCAGGAATAGCAGCTACGCTGCGAAGTAGTGGACGAACACTCGGTTCTTAAACTGAAATTGAACTTAACTCATGAGGAAACGCCAGTTTTTAATATCAGCAAAAGCAGTGAACGCGGGAGAATTTTGCAGCAATGTAACTTGTTGGTTTGAAATGAATGTACGATGTCCCACAAAAAAAGCAATTGAAGCACTAGATCGCACAATGAAGGACATCAATAGCAACCGGGCTATTAAGAGAGAGGTGGTGGTACTTTTAGATCGTGACTTCACACAGACCCTGTCCGTAATTACTAGAAGTACACCGACAGATAAAATTAATGCATGTTTGAAAGCGTCTGTTATAGGTACATGCAAAAAAATTATCTGACTACAAATATGCGAGTAAAACAGCACAATGATTCTTAAGCAGGAAAATCTGCGACTGCTCTTCTAAACATAGGAGAAGATTGTATGACAACAGACAGTAATGGCTTAATTACGTTGAGTCATGAATTCTATCAAATTGTCGATAGCAAAGATGAATTAAAAAATTATGTCTATCCTAACCTACAAATAAATATGGGCAATCGTGAGTGGTTGTGTGAGAGGGCAATTTTAGCGCCAACAAATGAGACTGTTGGCCAAATAAATGAACAAATTATGTCAGACGTGAAGGAAGATATCGGCGAGTACCTCTCAGAAGACAACGTTATGGACACAGAGCAAGTAACAGAGTTACTTTAGAGTTTCTCTATTTTGTAAAATTACCATAAGTTAAGGTTGAAAGTTGGTGTTACAGTTGTGTTAATGAGAAATCTTGACGGACCAAGGTTATGTAATGGAACACGGCTACAAATTACTCACCTAGAACGGAATATTAGAAACGCTACAATCATGACTGGCATAGGAAAAGGAGAAAATGTTTTAATTCTCCGCATTCCGATAATTCCATCCGATTTGTCGTTACAGTTTAAAAAACTGGAGTTTCCCCTGAAACCAGCATTTGCAATAGCAATAAATAAAGCTCAGGAGCAAACGCTGAAAGTCGCAGATGTAAAAATTGTTTTTCTTTGTGGCGTGCTCACGAATGTTAAACCGACAAAATCTTTATGTTTTAGCCAAGGACGGAAAAACAACAAACGTAGTACATATATAAAAATGTATTGCAGTAACTACAATCACACTTAATATGCAAGTACGACGTTTAAGATAAAACTATTGCCCAAAGAAACTATCATTAGACAAGTCGAAATTAAAGATTTTCATGTATACAAAATTAAACAATACAAAAAGCTCAAATAAAAAAAAAATGATTAAATAACTGAAAAGTAAAAAAAATGGAGCAAAAAAATCGTATTTGCTTAAAGAATTCTGTAGAAGAAAGAATATAAGATTAATTTCAATTATCATCTCAATTCCAATGTGTTAGAATGTACATCCTACGAAAACAAAAAATAATTAAAATAATTTTGTTATCACTATTATCAGTATATATCATTTCTTGAGTTATATTTCATTTATATCATAAACCGTAATATCTTGAGTGTGTAAAGTACATTATTATAAAACTGCGTTTAAACATTTGCAGATTGTTTGTATAATACCTAAGTTGAAATGTAGATAAACTGGTTTAAAATTAATTAGTAATTACCACTTTAATATGAAAAACACTTATACCGGTAGCCAGGAATTCTCTGAAGCTAGAAATATTGGTATATGTATAACTTAATTAATAAAGAAATATGGTATTGGTACCTTCAATCAAGGTTGTGACTAAATTGCGTATCAATATAATGTAGCTGTAAAAAGCAAAGAAAATCCTTATTTGTAGGTAGGTATTTATATCCTTTGTATTATGGATTATGGTAGCGGTTTATTTCTCTTCCTTGAAGTATCTAAACTTAAAAAGCTTATTTTTTAAAAATTTTATATATATATATATATATATATATATATATATATATATATATATATATTGATATGGATCCTCCTTCTGGAACACCCTTTTTCAATAAAATTATCGGTCGTGGATTCCAAAATTTTTAAATTGATTGTCCTAAAATATAAAAATTATAAATAAAAAAAAATCTATCGCGTCTTTCTAAATCTTTCTTCTTCCGTTTTTCCACTCTTTCTCTATATCTTCCTCTTCCAACTACTTTCCAACTCCTTCTTGCTGCTGCCTTTCCATCTATTTAATACCTTTCTGCTGCTCAACTCTTTCTCTATACCTTCTTCTTCCTATAATTGTATAACTCTGACCTCTCTGTATACTCTCATCCAATTCCAATTACTTTTTATTTAGTTATTCATAAAATCTTCTGGTTATATATTTTCTTTAACTCTTTTTATTTCTATTTAAATCTCAGTATTTCTTATTATTTTAATCAAATTCTATGCATTTTTTTGTTAACTTTATTCTTTTTAATGACTTTTTAAAATTACAATTCTTTGACATCTCAATCAATAATAACAAAAATTTCCAAAACAACTTATAAACTAAACAAAAACAAATACAATATCAAAAAATACTTAATCCAGACAACCGATTTAAAAATCATGACCACGCTCCAACATTTCATTGAAAGAACGTGCACCATGAAGAAAAATCCATATCAATAAATATATATATATATATATATATATATATATATATATATATATATACAAAATTCCTCTTGTATTACAAGAGTTTTTAATTTTTGGCAGTATAGTTTTCTTATAGAGGTTCGTACAGAGTGACTGGATCGCCAAGTCGTTATAAACATGTACTCAACACCGTAACGATACATCACATCATACGTATGATCGGTCAAATAATACTTTAGAGTTCGATCACAAGTGATTACAAGCGATTGCAAGTGATCACAAGCGATTGTAAGTTATTGTAAGTGATCACAATTTTTTTTTTATTAAGGATGTCCTCGTAGGTATAGACCTAAATACAAATGTACCGAGAACATCTTTGGGACAGAAGAGGTAATTTATTAATTTGGGATTTAAAGGCCTGCAAGTTAGGACGCGTGGGGAAGACGTGGGGAGGTAAGGAGTTCCAGAATCTGGATACCCTGGGGATGAAGGAACGATCGAATCGATCCGTTCTCGATGTCGGGCACTGAACAGTATAAGGGTGCATGGAGTTGGCACGTCGCGTTGCTCTGGCTGGTCTGGCAAGTGGAGGCATTATAGAGCGGAGTTCTTCTGAGCGGTAAAACAAGGAAAGATCAGCCACTGCTCTTCGGTGGGATAATGGGGCTAGGTTTTTGGTGGTACTGGTGTCGTCTATTAGTCGAACTGCCCTTCTCTGTATTGCATCAAGAACTCCGAGACTTGACGGAGCCGCCGAACCCCATACATGCGAGCAGTATTCAAGATTAGGCTTTGTTGCTTGGTTGCAAGTAATCACAAGTGAGTGACCTCAAGTAATTACAAATCATTTCAACTGATCACAAGTAATTTTAAGTGATCATAAGTCATTGCAAATGATCATAAGTTGTAACAACTGATTTCAAGTGATCATAAGTGACTGTACATGATCACAAGTGATTGCATGTTTTTCACACATTCATTCAGACAAGTAATACCGAAAGCTATTCTTCCTCTCCTCTGCTCTTTAGTGCCACAACTCGTTTTTGCAAGTAAAATAATAAAATGATACTATAAATATTGTTATAAACTTTGTTAGACTATTATGGTTTAGATTAAAATTATTGATTGAGCAAAAAGCTTGTATGAGATGAACTCATAACTTAAAAAATAAATCAGATTAAAATAATTAAGATACTGTGTAAAGTTGACGATTGTAACACTTTATTAAATATGTTTAGTGTCAGGATAAATCATTTAAGACCCACACCTAATTTGAATAAATTTAAATATCTCATACTAAGAATAAATTATCAAACAAGAAAATCCTTTAAAGTAAAGGAACCATTGACAGTGTTGCTGGATCAATATTACAAACGAATTCATAAAATATTGTATGTATTACAGCTTTTACCGGATAAATAATATTAGTAAAACATTCTCTTGCTAGTGTTCCAGTTTTTAACAGAATCTCGTTTTTAGGATTATTCAGATGTGAAATTCCGTCAGTTAAAAACCGAAATTCATTCGCCGAGGTTTCTAAAATCGACAATGAATGAATGTTGTTTCTTTAGTTAATCACATTATGTAAAACAATAACTCTTCATTTATTTATTAGATATTTACCTGGCTAACAATAAAAAGGCGAGGATCATCATGGATAAGAGAGAATTGTTGAAGGGTAAACTGTCTCTTCCAAGAGTTTAACATATTTCAAATGCGTAAGCGATAATCTGAAAAAAAAGGAATAGTTAATTTCCGTATCAAATCAAATTTACGGGTATCGTGACATTTATGGCTTGTTGTGCAATTCTTTAAACATGACCTACCATAACTCAATATTTTATGAGATATTGTTAGTGGATTATTTTTGTTATTAAATCCTGGTATATGTTGAGGTTTACAAACCACCCGTATGGTCGTGCGTGTGTGTAACATAAACTCGACTCGCAAAATTAAAACTTTCTCAGAACGTCGTAAAATTATTCGACCAATTCTCTGGGAAGTTGTAAACTCGTTCACATTGTGAAACTCGACTAGAAAGTGGGAGCTGGAATTACCTGAGGTAGATACGAGGTTTTGTCAAAATAGGGTAGTAATTGGTATACTAATTCGGCAAAAATCGACACTTTTTGCACAATTTTTAAGTTGAAATAATCAGCATCAAATTTTCTTGTCCTAGTTGCTGCAGAAAGATAGAGGACAATTTGTCAATAGGGTTTTTAAAATTATAACAGCCTTTTTAAGTAAAAGAACGCACAATTTCACAAATACCTTTATTTAAAAGATCCCTAATTAAAATTGTTAATTGCAATATAATTCGAAACTATCCCATAATAATAGAAAAAAGTTGTGGTAACTCAAATTTGATTTTTTTTTCACAATTCATTCTAATTTTCAGTAACAATACCGTAATAGACTTTTTGAGTTTGTTATTATTATTAATATAATTTATTACAATAAATTATCTTAGTCTCTGCCTGTATAGAAAATAATGGAGCTACCTTAATTCCGAAGCAGATAACACATCTCAAAAAATGTCTCCTTGATTATACTGAGTTTCCATTTATTAACTAATTAGTTTATAAAAAGTGGTACTGCCTTTATATGCTTTGGCTGCTTGAAATATATTCAACATGGAACTCATTATTTTTGTTCTCATTATTTCGCCAAATATTACTGAAAATTTTAAAGGTATGTACGATAACTGGCTCCTAATTTGAAAACTTGTTCATTATTTACATCGTTTCAAAGGAACATTCACAAAAAATATGTATTATTTGTGCCATTCTTTACATAGCTATTTTGTGCTGAATTTTAAAAAAATATGTGGATTTAATATTAAATATATCACGGGAACCTGATCATATTTGTTGTGCTTTAGCTATTTTTAGTACAATAAAATCGTTTATTTTTCACTACGTGTTTTACCGTAAGTACCTACATACTGACGGTAAATAGTTTAAACATATTATATATATATATATATATATATATATATATATATATATATATATATATATATAACGTGAAGTCAATCGTGGAGTTGCAGTCAACGTTTGGCCAAGGTAAGTAAAGAAAACTCTTTGATTTCAGTCAAGCTTTCGAATTTATTTAATTCTTCTTCAGGGCATCTGTGGTGAAGAACAATTTTTATAAAATAAAGAAATATTGTTACAAATGTGATGACTTACTAATCGTGAGGTTATAAGAAAAGCGACGAATTCCGTTTGACAACATTACACTAATAAAACATTTTAAAATTCAGGTACATCACTATTAAAATACATAAAAATATATACATTTACACCATAAAACTTATTATTTTGTTATTTTTAGCATGGAGGTTTGTCTGTAAATGATTGAATTTTAATGTGTCTTCAATTTCCTTTTTTATTTGTGTGTTTTTTATATATGGTTTTTATTTTAACACAGTAGGAGAGCAAAACATTTTGATGATTTATTTATTTAGATTTTATTATTATATCAAGTAAAATTCTGTAGTCATAAAATGCGGGATTTTACTTTCAAAAATTTATTTGTTAAATTTTATGAACGTTGTTGTGTTTTTATTTTTATTTATTTTAGTGTTATATTAACCTTTATGTTTGTAATCATGTTTTAATTTATTAATAGTTTATTTATCTTTATATTTATATATTAAAATTTTTTTTATTTATATTTATTTTTGAAACGACAGAATGTAACAATAAATATTACTCAGCCCTTCTATATCCGATTTTCTATTAATACATGTTTCCCTTCTGTCAATGTGTGTCATTTCTAAGAATAATCGTTTCTTAAGGTTCCTTTCCCTTTCTAAAATTTTTGTTTCTTCAAATTTAAAACTATGACCATTTTTAATTGCATGTTCAGTTAGTGCGCATGCTTTATATTTATTATTTTTAATGTCACTTTTATGCGTGTACAGTTCGGCATGTTTCCCCAATATACACCCTTTTACAATCCGAGCAAGTGATTTCATATACTACATTTGAACTTTCTAAATTACTAAGCGGATCTTTGGTTCGGGTGTATAATCTAGAAATGGTTTTGATATTTTTCGTGCCTATTTTGAAATTGTCATAATTTTTGAATAGTTTTAAAAGTTTAGGAGTGAGTTGTGGGATATAAGGTAAAGAACCAAAAATTGGCTGTGAATTTTCATTAGACAAGACACCTCTCTCAATGTCAAATGTTTGTTGTTGATTGAAATTATTGTTTCCACTTATTCTTGCAATGCACGTGGTACTAAAAATTAATTTATTTAATAATCCCAAAGGGTATGAATTATTTAACAGTATTCCTTTTAATTTAAGTAAACCTTGGTTTTTAAATTTTGGGTGTGATAGTTTTAAAACCCTGTCTTTTAATCCCAGAATTAGGTTAATCTTAGTTCTTGGAGGGTGTTCAGAATAAAAATTAATAAACCTGTTGCTGCATATTGGTTTACGGTACCATTCAGTTTGTAGGATGTTGTTTTGTGTGCGATGGACGATTAAATCTAGGAAAGGTAACCTGTTATTAATTTCTTTTTCCACTGTAAATTGCAGTTGTTTACATTGGTTATTAAAAATTTTTAGGACAAAATCAACTTTATTAAATGGTATCGCAAGTATTAAATCATCAACAAAAGACAAGACAACGTCGAAACTCACTAGAATATATGTGTCAGGAATTCTAATGTTGTTAGAATTCCTGACACATATATTCTAGTGAGTTTCGACGTTGTCTCCATGTACACGAATATGCCAACTGAACTAATAATAAATTGCATTGAAAAACAGTGGATTAACATTGAACCTAATTGCAAATTAAGCTTAACTAATTTTAAAAAAATTTTAACGTTCATTTTTGACACCAATATCTGTAAATTTAATAACAAATTTTTCAAACAAATATTAGGCACACCAATGGGTAGTACTTTGTCCCCGATTCTTTGTAACTTTGTACTGGATGACTTGGTAGAGAGAAGTATTAATCAAATACCATTCAAAATTCCTTTTGTCAAACGTTTTGTTGATGATTTAATACTTGCGATACCATTTAATAAAGTTGATTTTGTCCTAAAAATTTTTAATAACCAATGTAAACAACTGCAATTTACAGTGGAAAAAGAAATTAATAACAGGTTACCTTTCCTAGATTTAATCGTCCATCGCACACAAAACAACATCCTACAAACTGAATGGTACCGTAAACCAATATGCAGCAACAGGTTTATTAATTTTTATTCTGAACACCCTCCAAGAACTAAGATTAACCTAATTCTGGGATTAAAAGACAGGGTTTTAAAACTATCACACCCAAAATTTAAAAACCAAGGTTTACTTAAATTAAAAGGAATACTGTTAAATAATTCATACCCTTTGGGATTATTAAATAAATTAATTTTTAGTACCACGTGCATTGCAAGAATAAGTGAAAACAATAATTTCAATCAACAACAAACATTTGACATTGAGAGAGGTGTCTTGTCTAATGAAAATTCACAGCCAATTTTTGGTTCTTTACCTTATATCCCACAACTCACTCCTAAACTTTTAAAACTATTCAAAAATTATGACAATTTCAAAATAGGCACGAAAAATATCAAAACCATTTCTAGATTATACACTCGAACCAAAGATCCGCTTAGTAATTTAGAAAGTTCAAATGTAGTATATGAAATCACTTGCTCGGATTGTAAAAGGGTGTATATTGGGGAAACATGCCGAACTGTACACAGCAGGAACATCTCGCATAAAAGTGACATTAAAAATAATAAATATAAAGCATGCGCACTAACTGAACATGCAATTAAAAATGGTCATAGTTTTAAATTTGAAGAAACAAAAATTTTAGAAAGGGAAAGGAACCTTAAGAAACGATTATTCTTAGAAATGACACACATTGACAGAAGGGAAACATGTATTAATAGAAAATCGGATATAGAAGGGCTGAGTAATATTTATTGTTACATTCTGTCGTTTCAAAAATAAATATAAATAAAAAAAATTTTAATATATAAATATAAAGATAAATAAACTATTCATAAATTAAAACATGATTACAAACATAAAGGTTAATATAACACTAAAATAAATAAAAATAAAAACACAACAACGTTCATAAAATTTAACAAATAAATTTTTGAAAGTAAAATCCCGCATTTTATGACTACAGAATTTTACTTGATATAATAATAAAATCTAAATAAATAAATCATCAAAATGTTTTGCTCTCCTACTGTGTTAAAATAAAAACCATATATAAAAAACACACAAATAAAAAAGGAAATTGAAGACACATTAAAATTCAATCATTTACAGACAAACCTCCATGCTAAAAATAACAAAATAATAAGTTTTATGGTGTAAATGTATATATTTTTATGTATTTTAATAGTGATGTACCTGAATTTTAAAATGTTTTATTAGTGTAATGTTGTCAAACGGAATTCGTCGCTTTTCTTATAACCTCACGATTAGTAAGTCATCACATTTGTAACAATATTTCTTTATTTTATAAAAATTGTTCTTCACCACAGATGTCCTGAAGAAGAATTAAATAAATTCGAAAGCTTGACTGAAATCAAAGAGTTTTCTTTACTTACCTTGGCCAAACGTTGACTGCAACTCCACGATTGACTTCACGTTATATTGAACCAGTCACTATACCATTATTCGTATATATATATATATATATATATATATATATATATATATATATATATATATACGTGAAGGTATTAGTGACTGTTTAAATCTAAAGATTGTAATTCTTGGAGATGCAGTCAAGTTATAGGCTCTTATAAGAAAACTCTTTGAAGTGTTTTTTTCGTCTAGCTTTCGAACTTTATTCAATTCTTTATCAAGACGTTCTATAAGTTAAAGAAATATTGTTAAATACAAATATTTTTTTAAAAAGAAAATTTAAACTTACTCTTCTTGAGGTTAACATTTTTTAGCAATTTCTACGTTTTTGTATGAATACATTTTTACGTTTCTACTAAAATGACATTTGTTAAATATAAAATTTCAAAATTTCTAAGGTAATATTAGAAAAAGAAAAAAACTATCATAAACGTTTATTTTTAGAAATGACAAATATACAAAAATCTGAAAATTGTGTAAATAGAAAATCAGATATAGAAAAATTAAGTAATATTTATTGCTACATCCTATCTCATAATAATAACTAGTTAAAAAAAATTAAATAAATAGATAAAAAAAAAAATGGAGTATATTATTATTTATATATCTTTTTTATGTCAAACAAACAAATTTACCACCACTATAAATTAAAAATAATCGAACCACTACCAACAATAAATATAAAAATTTAACTTAACTAAATTAATGATACATTCTTTTCTATATATATATATATATATATATATATACAAAAGGGGAAAATTATTGGGCATGTACGCAAAAAGGATCAATAGGGCCACGAGTAGGAATGGTAACCGCAGACATGCATGTTTCTGGCTCATTAGCCGTCATCAGTGCGGCATAACCAAGTAGGGTATTGCACTTGGCTAGCAAAAGTGTTGGATACTTGGGAGCAAAGGATGTTGGGGAAACATGTGTAAAGAAACATAAAAACACAAAAACAACGAAAGCTCACACAGGAGTCCTATCGCCATTTTGTGCTTTCGGCCAGCTGTGTGAGCTTTCTTTGTTTTTGTGTTTTTATGTTTCTTTACACATGTTTCCCCAACATCCTTTGCTCCCAAGTATCCAACACTTTTGCTAGCCAAGTGCAATACCCTACTTGGTTATGCCGCACTGATGACGGCTAATGAGCCAGAAACATGCATGTCTGCGGTTACCATTCCTACTCGTGGCCCTATTGATCCTTTTTGCGTACATGCCCAATAATTTTCCCCTTTTGTTTATATTAATACGCATTTTCTTGGCACTTTGTTTATTATATATATATATATATATATATATATATATATACATATTTTTGTTATATAAAGTGTACTTACTGTGATGTACATTTTGTATTACCTTAGAAATTTTGAAATTTTATATTTAACAAATGTCATTTTAGTAGAAACGTAAAAATGTATTCATACAAAAACGTAGAAATTGCTAAAAAATGTTAACCTCAAGAAGAGTAAGTTTAAATTTTCTTTTTAAAAAAATATTTGTATTTAACAATATTTCTTTAACTTATAGAACGTCTTGATAAAGAATTGAATAAAGTTCGAAAGCTAGACGAAAAAAACACTTCAAAGAGTTTTCTTATAAGAGCCTATAACTTGACTGCATCTCCAAGAATTACAATCTTTATATATATATATATATATATATATATATATATATATATAAATGGAGGCCAACTTTCCAACTTTGTCCCATAGAACAACCAGAAGTTTGTTTATAGAAATTGTTGTCAAACGAGAAATAGTTGTTATCGTATAAAAATGATATCATTTCCATAAACATTTCTTTACTAATGTTACAGTGATTTTTAATGCGTTCCCAATTGTGTGTAATAGCATTAATTGTTATGCTTAGGTGAACGTTTTAGCTGCTTATGTGATGGATTTTCTACTTGACACAGTTTTACCAGTAATACCATTTAATATACCCTTTTTGAAAAAATATGTAGATGATATGATTTTGTCAATCCCTCATAATAGTTGTGAGGAACTTCTTTTTATCTTTAATAGCTATGACCTATATATACAATTTACTATTGAAACCGAAGACCAAGACAAATCTGTACCGTTCTTGGACACTAGGTTTATCAGACAAACTGACAACGTTGTTAAGATAGATTGGTATAGGAAGCCATGTCACTCTGGGCGCTATCTAAATTACCATTCTTATCATAAACACCAAATAAAAATAAATTTAATCAAACAAATAAAAACAAGGGTTTTAAAGATATCTGATAAGAGTTTCCACAACAAAAACTTACACATTTTAAAAAATCTATTTATAGACAACTCATGTCCTACAAAATTAGTTAATAACATACTTTTTAATACAACATCACTCACAGAGGTAGCGGAGGTGGGTGGACAAAACGTAATCCACAACCCACCAGACAATAGAAATGTTAACACAGATGAGAATGATAATAATGCAACCCCAATTCGAATCACATATGTAAGTTTACCTTACATAAGAGACTTGACACCTAAAGTAACCAGAATATTAAAACCGATTTTGAACATTAAGATAGCTAACAGAACAACATTAAAAATAGAATCCATTTTTAGCAAAGTAAAAGACAAAACTCCGAAAGAATCTATGTCAGAAATAGTATATAAAATTCCATGCAGAAATTGCAACAAAATGTATGTGGGAGAAACATCAAGGACTCTTAATGGTCGTATAATATCTCATAAAAGTGATGCCAGACGGTATCCAGAAAGATGCTCCTTGGCTGAACATGTATTCAACTTAGATCACATAATAGATTATGATTCAGCTGTAGTGTTAGACAAGGAAAGCAATCACAGTAAAAGACTCTTTCTGGAGATGGCCTGGATAGCACATAAAGATGAGTGTATTAATAAAAGATCTGATATCAAGAATCTTAGTAACCTTTACTCTTATTTATTGAATCTAGATAAAACTAAGAAAATTATAGATCATGATGAACCTTGATATCAGAAGTAAGACACTCATAGGTGGTACTGAATGAGAATACTTCGTATATCAATTTAACTAACCTTTTGATGATAAGATGCTTTAATGCTCAGTTATTGACTTTATTAAAATGAAAGTAGTGGTAGATATCCATCCTTAATTCCTCGTTTGGAAAATACTGGTTGTTGGTGACGTCAATATAAATTTTAGTTTGGTGGCTAGGTAACAGCAAAAGGTCACTATTTCCTCTTCTTCTTTTCACGACTGGCATCTGTCAAGACTGATAGTTGACAGCCGGAAAAGGAAGACTTAACCTATCATTTTGAAACCACATGTTGAACGAGATGGATCATTAATCAATAGTATAGATTTTAACCTAGTGTATAAAAATGTGTTGTAAAAAACATCGTTGTAAATCATAATTGCATAGTAGTTATTGTATTCCTAAACATACTTCAGAAAATTCATAATCATACCAACAATTTTTTCAACCTCACATAGTTGTAAGTAACCTTCAGTTTTTTAGATAATTGAAAAAAACGAGAATTTTTGGATAACTCATAAAATCTTTATTTATTCATAAATATTTATTTTGTCCCCTTCAAAGTAATCCCCTCAGATATAACAAACTTGTGCCAGCGCTTCTTCCAATCTTCGAAGCACTTTTGGATAGGACCATCAGCTCTTTCTTCGACGCGGCCTTTTTCTCGTCAATTGTGGCAGAACGTCGACCTTTCATCAAACTCTTCAGTTTTGGGAACAGAAAAAAGTCGCAGCTGACCAAGTCCGAAGAATACGGTGGTTAAGGCATAATAACGGTGTTGTTTTTGGCGAAAAACTCACGAACAAGCAGTGGTGAATGTGCCGGAGCATTATAATGGGTCAAAATCCATGACTGGTTTTTCCACAAATCCTTGCATTTATGTCGTATTGCTTCGCGAAAACGTCTCATAATTTCCAGTTAATATTCCTTGTTGACCGTGTGGCAAGAACTCATGATGCACTACGCCATTGTAATCGAAGAAAACAGTGAGCAAATCTTTTACATCCGACCGAGGTTTTTTTGGGCTTGGCTACTCTGGCCGCTTCCATCGGGATGATTAGGATTTGGTTTCGATGTCATAGCCATATACCCATGTTTCGTCACCAGTTATGATCCTTTTGGGCGATATTCATGAGACGATGTTTTTGATCAAAATTGAGCAATTGTGGAACAATCTTCGCTGCCACACATTTCATGATCAAAACATTCGATACAATCGCATGACATGATCCAGTTGATATGCCAATATCCTCAATAACTTTCCTAATAGTAGTTTGATGGTTTTCCAAGACCATTTGCTTCACTGATTCGACGTTTTCATCAGCTTCCAGAGCAGTCATCGTCATCAATGTCTTTTCGGCCTTCTTTGAAGCGTTTATACCATTCATACAATTTTGGTTTGCTCATTGTCGATTCACCAAATGCCATAGTCAACATTTTACACTTTATTTCATTTTTAACGCAAAATTTAATGCAGATTTTTTGATCCATTATGTTCGATAGTAGAAAATCGAAGAGTACCAAAACACTTCTAACCTTTCTGTGTGTCTAACACAAACTAACATTGCAAAATGGCTGATACTTTCAACCTATATTAGCGACATGTGTACCAACATAATTAAATTTTAAGAAACGAATGTACGTAGTCCGTAAAATTCAAAATTCTCGTTTCTTTCTGAACAAACCTCATATATATATATATATATATATATATATATATATATATATATATATATACATATATGCAATCTCAATCTCAATCTTGGAAACGGCTCTAAGGGGGCGTCCATAAATTACGCGAGGTGTTCAGAGGGGGGAGGGGGTCAAGCTCAATCTTTCTAAATCTCACTTGGGGGAGAGGGGGGTTTTTAGCAAATCTCATGTAATTTTTTTTAAGTAGAAAACGGTGTAAAATTACGTAAAAGTAAAATTAAATTAAAGTACAAAAATACTTCTAGAATGAAAATATAGCGAAATTTCACACAATAGTGTTTGTCGTATTTGTCCAAACCCCGCAGAACAGCTCATGGACTAAATTAGAATAAGTATTATTGATTTTTATTATCAAATACTAGTTATTGCTAAATTATGTTCTTGTATTTTTTTAATCCAACGCGATTACAGTTAAAATGTCAATTTAAAAAAATCTCACGTGAGATTTGGTGAGGGGGGAGGGCGTTAGGAAAAATCTTATGAAATCTCACCAGTGGGGGCGGGGGTGTCAAAAAATCCGGAAAAATGCCTCACGTAATTTGTGGACGCCCCCTAACGATTTTCATGAAATTTAGTATTCAGGAGGTTTCGGGGGTGAAAAATAATCAATTCTAACTAGATTTTATTTCATCCGTGTTTGCAGGCAACAAGAACTGCTACAAATTTCTGAAAGATATAACTCTCCCTAACTATTGGCGAGTACCATACTTATTGTTTTTTTAATTGACAGACCAACACTAAATCTACTTCAGTAGATGGCGTTGGAAGTAAGCCAAGAAATTGAATTGTTTACTTATATTATTGAGAAAATATGTGTCTGTTGAAATCAAATGTTTATTTAAAATGAAAACAAGATCTTTGAAGAAAACGATTACAAAAAAAAAAACGGGTGTGGCAGTCAGTGGGACTGTCGGCAGAAGTTATACTTCTATGCACGCGCCCGAATTCATAAATTTGTATGCAAATGATTTAGCAAAATCATTATATGATAATCGTGTTCAGCGACCTCAAAAACCTCCTTAAAATTTCTGGAGCCGAGGTCCGTCTTAAGCAACAGGTGTTTCGGACACCATCGCCATTATCATATTCGTATTCAACGACCCAAAAAACCGCCGAGTTCCAAGTGTGCACTGGTTTTTTACAGAATTTACATAAAACCCCAAGAGAAGAGGTAAATACCCTAGGCACCAAGTGCCGCAGAGACTTTCGACATCATGATATTCGTGTTCAGCGACCCCAAAAACCCCGAGTACATAAATTGAACCCATTTGGAATACTTACCGAGTTGTAATTTTCCTATCTATTGTCTGTTTGGAATGCACTTTTCGACTATTCTTGAAAACTCTGTTTATGTAGCCAACAACCTCAAAAGCATAGTGCAGGATATAATGCAACCATGTGACGGTACTATGGACTACAATACAATACTCATTACTGAATATTATTAATATAAAATACTAAACTTTATATGTTTACTTACGTGACAGAATTATAAAATAATCTGTCAAACACAATTTGATACGTCACTATGATATTCAAAATATTAGCTCTGACTGTTTTTTGTATATCTTTCTCTTTTCAATGTACTGAATGTTTAAACGGTATTCAAAGGACTAAACATGTGGTAAATAGTTCATCTTTGTTTTTACCGACCAATATACCTTATATGTGTTTTTGTCTCTCTCTTACTAACATCATTACATATGTAATGATTTTTCACATTTAACCCCACACAAATCTTTTCCGCCGAGTGCACAAATAGAAGTGTAACTTCAAAAATCTAATTTCGCGATGCCGCAACTCGTCCCAAGAATATCGTCATTAAACACAAACAGGTAAGGTTTCTTAAACTTGGCCCAGTCAATAATCATTTCAAGAAGAAAACCTTCCTTTTACACGCGTTGCTAAAGTAAGATTATTACAAAGCTGGACTACCATGTTATATTTATCTCTTCGTGGTTTTGGTATAGTGATAATCAGCAGACAAACTTAACAGTTTATTTATAAACACAAATAAATAACAATTTCTTCTACACAACTTTGATACAGTCACCATTACTGAATAAAGTCTTTCTAAAATTCCTCGTATAACAATTCGCACTTACTTTACAAATCATGAGTGCTTTGACCGCCCCCGGTGTGAGGGTCGAGAAAAGGTTCAGATTTATGGACAGCACGCAGTTCCCAGGTAAGAGGTGACTTCAAAGACTCTTTAACCGAAAGATCCTATGATTTTGTTGTTTAACCAGCAAAGCTCAGTCATCTAGTTACTTTCAAATATATTGTATACCTATACACAATTTAAAATTACCAACTAAATATAGAATGAAGTAATTAGTACTGTTTTATTTAAACCAAAAAAACTTTTGAAGCTATGCTTTTTATGTGAGATTTTAGCGTGAACGTAGAATGAGCGACAAAAAAAGCGTTGCAAAGGGCTATATAAAATTGTGTTTTAAAAATTTCTTGATGGATTGTTTTGGTGATCGTGCTAAACGTTAAAAAACGACACCAAAAAGCGTTACACTACATATATCATAATACTTATTTACGTGAAAAACCGGGAGAAACCTTAATAATCAAAAAATTTATGGAAAATGGAAAATCTTTAAAAAAATTGAATAAATTCTGAAAATTTCTAAAAACGTTGAAACACTGTAAAAATCGGAAAAAAATGTTATTTAATCAATCATATCTAAAAAAATAAAACTGGAAATGATTGAAGATAGGTTTTAGATTTTTAAATGCGCGGTAGAAGCATCGCTTTTGTCAGTGTATCTCAGGATTGCTAATAAATAATATTTAAAACATGTATGTTTATTTTAACATAAAAAACATGTATAAGAGTATTTTTATACAAAAAAACAAGATAATTGGAAAACCAAAAAAAAGGGTGTGGCAGTCATTGGGACTGCCGGCAGAAGTTATACTTCTATGCACTGTTAACTAATAAAACTTAATAACTACAAACACAGGCAAGTAGAAATATTTTTTTTAAAAAATTAACTTTATTCAATTAAATAAATACTTAGAAAAATAAGACCAGTTGATGTGTGTCCTTACTTCAAACACGAAAACAAAACAGTAAAACGATCAATGTACAAAAAAAGTGTTTACAAAACCCCATAGTGCAAAATATAATGCAACCATGTGACGGTAGTATGGACTACAATACAATACTCATTACTGAATATTATTAATATAAAATACTAAACTTTATATGTTTACTTACGTGACAGAATTATAAAATAATCTGTCAAACACAATGTAATACGTCACTATGATATTCCAAAACATTAGCTCAGACTCTTTTTGAAGTTATACTTCTATTCGTACACCCTGTAGAAAAAGATTGTGTAGAGTTAAATGGGAAAAATCATTACATATGTAATGGTGTGAGTAAGAGAGAGACAGAAACACTTATAAGGTACATATATTGGTCGGTAAAAACAAAGATAGAATATATAGGTACCATATGTTATTAGTCATAACTATAAGTCCTTTGAATACAGTTTAAACATTCAGTACATTGAAAAGGGATAGATATACAAAAAACAGTCTGAACTAATGTATGAATATCATAGTGACGGACCACATGATTATTTGAGAGATTATTTTATAATTCTGTCACGTAAGTATACATATAAAGTTTAGCATTTTATATTAATAATAATATTCAGTAATGAGTATTGTATCGTAGTATAAAATACCGTCACATGGTTGCAGTATATTTTGCTCCATGCTTTTAAGGTTGTTGGATACATAAACAGAGTTTTTACCAATGGTCGAGGAAATAAAGCACCAAAACCTCCAAATTTTGTAACGTAAGATGGATCGGAATGCGTTTTTTTGCATTGGATTCGTTAAAGTATCAGGAAATTTGTCGCTATATTTTATAATGTAAAAATGGAAATTGCATTTCTGCATTCAAAAAGTACATTCCGAACAGACAATAGAGAGAAAACTTCCAACTCGGTAAGTATTGCTGAAAATGGGTTCAATTTATATATTCGGGGTTTTTGGAGTCGCTGAACACTAATATCACGATTCCAAAAGTCTCCGCGGCACTTGGTGTCTAGGGTATTTACCTCTTCTCCTGAGGTTTTATGTAAATTCTGTACGAAATCAGTGCACACTTGGTACTCAGTGGTTTTTTTGAGTCGCTAAATACTATTATAATAATAGCGATGGTGTTCGGAACACCTGGTGTTTAAGACGGACCTCGTCTCCAGGAATTTTATGCAAATTCGATACAAAAAGAGTGTGCACACGGTACTAGGAGGTTTTTGGAGTCGCTTACCACGAATATCATATAGAAGTATAACTTCTGCCGGCAGTCCCACTGACTGCCACCCTAGTTTTTTTTTGTATATCTATCTCTTTTCAATGTACTGATACCTTATATGTGTTTCTGTCTCTCTCTTACTCACACCATTACATATGTAATGATTTTTCCCATTCAACCCTACACAAATCAAGTCTATGATAAGAAGTATAACTTCAAAAAGCCAATTTTATTAGATCTAAAATTGACTCGAAAAAAGAAGGAAAACAGAGGACTTAACGTGCAACTTTAATACCATAACCAAAAAATAAATATTTATATTATACATTATTAAACATAATACATCATACGTTGTCAATTACCCACGTCAGGGTAATCCTAAATGAGAGTGTAAAAAATACCTATATTAAATATCAACAGATAACAGTTTATTACTTAATTTTTTTTGATTATTCATAAAGTGGCAAAGCCAATTTGAGAGGCAAGATTGTATTTCTAATTTTAGTCCAGGGAATTTAGATCAAAATCACCCGAATAGCGGAAATTTGGACATCCAGCAGATATCGATATCTGCTGGATGTCCAAATTTCCGCTATTTTTCATAACTTCCCTGGACTATTTATAGTGTCAGTTTGCATATTCAAAGATTTATAAAACAAAGCTTTACTTGCTGAATCGATTATAATCCCTGTATGTGTTTTACGATTTTTTGAAATATTTTATTACGTAATAGATATTAATTAATTACTTAATAAAAAAATAATCTGTAATAACAGGAAATAACTACCAACAGATCATTCCGAAAACCTGTAAAGATTACAAATTATATTTTTTGAAGCAATAAGTTATTTTTATTTTCAAGTTTGACTGATTAACAGCCAGGCTATATAATCTTTAATACTCCAAGCAATTCACTTTTAAATTCTCTAGGTAATAATAGATTATTAGCATACAAAATTATACACATTAATATGCCGAAGACCACGTTTTCTGCGGTTAATCATTCAATGGGAATTTATAAAATCACAATAGAAAATCTACCTACTTGTTTCTGGTTAAGTGTCTACATTCATAAGTACGTGAGAATCTCTTCACAGTTCGTAGCTCTTTAACCATTGTAGTATTTAAATTTAAAAATAAATTAAAGTAGCACAATATTTTTCAATGATTATATAAACGGAAAATATATATTTCCCTTGTATATAAACTTTGGAAAAATGATATTGAACCTCTAACACAACCAAATCGAGTTTGAAAGATTAACCATTCTTTTATTAGTGCTTTTACAATAAAAAGCTCCTCTACATAGTGGCCTATGATGGTCAAACAAACGCCAACGTCTTCGTGTGAAGACTGTAATCGCCCATGATGGTTTTATATTTACAGGTGATCACCGATGTTTGAAGCACGCATCTGTATCGATTGGCGCGTGCCTAGATAATGGCAAATAATGTTGCTTATTTTGTGTTAAGCTAACAATAAGAAGTATCCGTATTTATTCGTCATTCACAACTGGGTATAATCAACATATCTACAAGGATATTGTGTAGATAACATTTAAAATAATAAACTTGACTAATTAGAGCCGTAGAATGTAATTATATACTGACTGGATAAGGAACAAAAAAATATGTGTACAACTAAGAAACTAAAAACAAAGTATGGCGATGAAAAGTATATTTATCGTCTCAGAGTTAGTTGTATTTACATTCCAGATGAAATTTTAAGGAGTTAGAAGTACAACTACAAGTTACTTTCTCTGGTAAAACTAGGTATACCAAAAATTCTGTTACGCTGGATAAAATACAAAGTGGCCTAATACGTAACCTTCTTTGAAATGAAAAAGAAGTTTTTTTTATTTTCTTTATTTTATTCGATATAGTTTCGTTTTAGCTCATTACAACGATCTCAGCAATTTTCCAACTTCTTTCTGCCGTCTAAATTATACGAATCTGGAAAAATAATACGATTATGTAAGCTTTACAAAATAGGCTTTTATCCCGCCAGTTATCTCTTCGTTTAAGCTGAATTTTTATTTACGATCCATCTTTTCAGATTTCGGAATACATAATAATTGGATAGGGCCCAATTAGGACAATGAACCGGGTGTAAAAGTAAGAATAACGAACTAAACAATTTACATTGATACACCATTGAAAGGAGCCAAAAACAAGATCGTAACGAACAAGAGCTAAGCGAGTTAAAAAGCAATTGGAAAAAATAAGACGCAATTGGATAGAAAAAAACTTAATGAAACACGACAAAAGGCAAAAAGAAACACAAAGAATCATCAGAAGAAGAGGAATGTTTTTGTCTTGTTTGTATGATGTCATATTCAAAGAGCAGATCCAGGGAAAAGTGGATCCAATGCACAACTTGTAAATTTCATTCTCGCAATGAAAACCAAAGTAGCTATTTTTTCCTATTTGCGACTTAGATTAATCTTTAAATTTGACCAATGGTTAAATAAATAATGTAAAACAAAGAGTTTTTTGAGGTTTACTTTTAAATTCATTTTGCTTAGTTATTGTATTTAAAAAAACAAGCTGTTCATTTTGTTAAGTTATTTAGAATATATAAGTTACTTAGAATATAGATCGATGTTAAGTAATCTATAGATACAGATGACTTATAATATACGCATCACAGGCAGGAATATAAATATATACACAGACTGCCGACAAGCACTACTGACCTTGAATAGACCACGTTTCACTTCAAGTTTAGTACTAGAATGTCACCAATATCTAACTGAGGCCAGCCAGAATAACGTGGTCACTCTCAGCTGGATCAAAGGACATGGGAACTCTAAAGGCAACCGCATTGCGAACAATTTAGCAAGGAGGGCTGCGGGCTACAAATATGTTAGCCCTCGCCCATCTACCAAGCTAACATTGTCCGCTGTCGTGGACCTTATCAAACAGCACTCTCACCAAAACTTTATACAGTGCTGGGATGAAACTACGAACTGTCCTGGCGAGGAAACAGCAAAAAAATTTAAGGCATTAACCGGACAAAATCTCCGAACAGCTGTGGGAATTTTGACAGGTCACTGCCAATTGCGACAACATCTCTTTAGGATGAAATTAACAGAATCGCCGCTATGCAGAGGCTGCAAACAAAAAGAGGAAACAGAGGAAATAGTTCTGAAATTAGACGATCCGTGTTGGGCGAGTACTTGGCGTACATCAGCCGATGTCAGGCAGATCACCCTCGGGAGCCTCATCGCCTATTTTAAATCACTAGACCTGGTGACAGCCTGAGTTGAGGATATCCCTACACACGGGAGGATGCACAATGGGTCATATGTGGCCTCAGTGCTGGCTGAGCACTAGCTCGCCCCTCCCCAAATTTCCGGATCCAGATCCAGAATATACGCAACTAGCATCTTCTAAAAACGCTACATCAATATTACGTATGGTTGAACGATACACAGAAACAGGTGAATATACCAGAATAGCTGGACCAGGTAGAAATCGCGTGACGACCCCTGCTCAAGATCGTTTTTTAATACTGTGCTCTGAGACAATGATTTGTAACAACAAGATTGTTGCAATCTCAACTACAAAACGCACATGGACTTCAAGGAAAGCTTAGAAACCATCCAAAAACGACTTCTAAAAGATGCTTTGACTTCTCTAATTGGTGCACTAGAGGTTCTGTTGACCATGGATAATCGTAGAGCCCGGTTATACTTTGCCAGGAAGCATGTTAATTGGGTAGAGAAACGAATTATTGCAATAGGAGAGTTTTTAGAAGGCGAGGTGAATCAGATAAACAATGTAATATAGTGAATACCATTTTATTTCGTGGAGGCTCGGTTGTGGTGTGAAGAAGCATTTCGTTAACAACACGCTACATAACACATTGTGCCTCTACCCCTCATTGGTCAAAATTTTTTGGTGATGCAAGATTATGCTCGAACTCACACAGCTCCAGTAGTTCGAGATAACCTTTTTTAAGTTAGAGGACATGTTCGGACGACAATTACGAGCTTTTTTAATCAAGCGTAACAACTTGATGAACGTATGACGACTTCTGGTTGAAATCTGAAATCAACGGTTGATGTTAGCAGAGGTAGAAATATACAATATTAAAATTACAACAATCTGTTGAAATTTTGTATTTAACTATTGTCTTTTAAAAACTTAAATTTAGAATTTTCTTTCTATATTTCGTTTTTACTGTTAATGGTTCATCTTAGCAATATATTGTTAGCAAAAACGTTCTAATTAAAAGTAATTAAATAATCATTTTTAAAATGTAATATTTGATTTCTGAAATAAACTTTACAAATAAAATAATTGAAAATTGATGATCTGTTAATTTCTTGGAGCAGTGTATATTAACTATTTCTATAATAGCAATTCCTTAATGATAAATTATATTGGTATACCTTTTTAAAATAGTAATAATGTAGTTTTTTTATTATGTGTGAATCATTTTAAAACATTGTAAATTAGCATTGAGACTATGGCTTAGTCATCACAAAGTCCTTACTTGAATCGAATATATAGGATGTCTGGAACATCGAAAGATAATTAAGCGCTTTGTCAATCAATAATTTAATGAACGAAGGATGACTTCTGGTTGAAATCTTAAATCCACTGAATAGAAAAATCTTGCGAAATCTTATTTTTAGCATAAACCATCAGAAAATGATAATAAGCAGAGGTGGAAATATCCTATATTAAACTTAGGTACATCAATTTGTAAAAAATTTTGATTAAAATATTGTCTTTAAAAGACTTAAATTTCGAATTTTCTGTCTATATTGTTATTTACTTTTAAAACTTCACCTTAACGATATATTGCTAGCAAAAAGGTTTTATTGAAGTAAAACTTCTTTAGCGACACTATGGGTAACTCAGTAAATCTAACTGACGTGACGTCATTCTAAGGTACCGCTTACCGGAAACAAAACCTGATTCAAAATACCTAACACGATTCTGCATGGGCGTCGGCAGCAGGGTGCAAGAGGGTGCGCTTGCACCCCCCTGCTCTGAAAGAAAATACCTGAATTTGCCAAAAAATTATATATTTTTTTAATTATTTTATTAAATTATTGTTTGAATAAAAACTAAAGGCGTCGCGGATGCTGTCCAAATCATTCTACATTCTATATATTAGATCATAATAGTGTGTAGATGCAGATGCACCTTCCTGAAAATAATCCTGGCGGCGCTCATGCGATTCTGCCTACTATATTAAATAAAATTAAATCTGTAATTGTATGAATTGACAGCTTTGCATCTTGTCAACCAAAATACATTGCTGGTAAATAGTTTAAATTTGTGTATAAAGTGTTTGTATTGAATATGAATAAACAAAGGAATTTATTAATGAAGAAAGTGATGAAAAAATATTTAATGAAAATAGTGAGTACCTACTCTATATGCATACATTTTATTTTTGGTGTGTAATTACACTATTTATACCTAATTATTTATACCTATTATTTATACCTAGCTATTTTCGTTTTATAGACTTAAAGAGCTAAAAAGAAAAAGAAATTGTGAACGTCAAAGGGCATATTATAAGCGCCAGAAAGATTTAAAGAAAAATGAAAATGAAAAAAAGACGAGACAGCGACATTCATTATGATTTGATTAAGTACATACATATTATGATAGTAAATAGTTGTTTATAGGGAAGCTTTACGTTAAGTAAAGAAGCATGTTGCACGTTTTTGTTCATAAAATAATAATATTCGAAATGTTTTAACACTTTCTTATACTTATTTTAGGTTTGGTTAGGTAGCCATAAAGGCCATAAAACCACTAGTCAGGATGGCTGATCTTTTACCAGCAATAACAGATCCTTCGTAGACGTGAAGAAAACAAACTCAACTCAGGATTTTAAATTTTATGGAATATGCTATAAAATGCTATAAAATAAAATGGTTATCTAACTATCGAAGGCTCTTGTGTTGTATTACAATAAGGTAGTTACAGCTACAAAGTCACACATTCTAAACGTAATGTGTGTATATTTTTAATATTATTTACCTATTATTGAAGCAAAACTTCTTTAGGCGCGACTAGGGGTAACTCTAACGTTAGATTCTAACGTTTTTATTATTATTATTATTATTATTATTATTATTATTATTATTATTATTATGTGGGTAGCTTTTAAAATATAATTTTGTAATTGATATTTCAGCTACTTACATTTTTGGTCTGTACCTTAAAACCAGACTTATTAATTTTGTCATTTTAAATAATTAATTTTCTTCTGTATTACTTTCTGTAGCTCTGGTTTTTGGCTCCGGAGCTATTTAATATGTTGTAGAGTCTGTGTGTGTTGTTGATATTGTTATTTTTTTTACCTCGATTTTTATCATTATATAAATAATTTTTTTACTCGCTATGTAGTGAGTAAACTGTTTTTATTTTTGAATTAGGATACTTTTGTATCATAATTAGGATTTGTGAATGGGAAGGTTTGTGTTTTTTTTTTATTTTATTTATTTATTATTTTTCGGTTTTATCACTTATATAAATAATTATTAGCCAATCGCTCAGGTTACTTAAGCGATTAGTTAAATTTAGTTTGAATTCTATCACTATATAATAATTTGACTGCTGTTTATGCCAGCAGTCATTATTATTTAAGTATTAACTTTGTTAGTAATTGTACACATGTATACACACACATACATGTATATACACGTATGTACACATATACACGTGCACATATTTTGTTAGTATTTTTTTTTTGTTTTTTTTTTGTATTTTTTTTTGTTTTTAGTGTTTTTCTGTTTTTTTGGTGTTAAATTTGTCAAAGTCTATACTAAAGTGTCAAGTATTTTCTGATGGAAAAGTGGATGTCGTATTCTGTAAGGAATATTGTCATGGTTTTCGTCACCTAAGTTTGATGTTAGGGGTGATATGTCTTTTTTGGTTTGTATGAGTTTAACTTTTTTATACATTTGATGTCCTATAGGTGTCAGTTTGTGGTTTGTTTTAAAATAGTCTCGTAAGTTTTTGTTTTGAGATTTGATACGGTTTTAAATTTACAATTTTTCTAAGTTGCGCGTTTTCGATTCTAATTATTTTATCTAAGTTGCTGTTATTCGCGTTAATCCATATAGGCGAAGCGTATATTAGGATTGATCTAACATACGCTTTATAGATTTCAACTTTTTTACTTTCGCTAATTGGGGTAAAACTAGACAGGTAAGGCGCAATTAGATTTTTTGCTGTTGTTGCCTTTTTGATTGTAGCGTTAATGTGTTCTCTATAGTTAAGTTTTCTGTCTAGTGTTACTCCTAAGTATTTAATATAATTGTCAGGTTGGATTGTTGTGTTGTCAATTTTAATTAGGTTGAGTCTTTCTAGATTTCGTTTTTTGTTAAAGTTAATGAGTTTACTTTTGTCGGCGTTTATTTTAATTTTCCACTTATTGCAATATTTGGTAAAGGCTTTAAGGTGTCTTTTAATTTTAAGTTGAGCTAATTTCGTTTGTTTGGAAGAAGCTATTATTGCTGTATCGTCAGCGAAAAGCGCTAGTTCGGTGTTATTGTCTTGTGGGATATCATTAAAGAATATGTTAAATAGGGTAGGACTTAGAGCGGAACCTTGCGGCACTCCAGCTTGCATAGTTGTTTCGAGGGACTTTTTCCCATTTATTAGCACCTGGAAAGTTCTACGAGTGATGAAAGATTGTATAATTTTGGTAAGCCAAGGTGGAGTTTCAATTTTGTGTAGTTTAAAAATGAGTGCTTCATGCCATACCACATCAAAAGCC
This sequence comes from Altica lythri, assembly GCA_964028335.1. Lineage (NCBI taxonomy): Eukaryota > Metazoa > Arthropoda > Insecta > Coleoptera > Chrysomelidae > Altica > Altica lythri. The sequence continues at coordinate 62,822,361 of OZ034800.1, read as the reverse complement.
TTCTCTAGATCGAGTGTGACCATTGACGTAGTATGTTTGATATTGAAATTTTATAGTTACTTTGTTTGTAATTCTAGCAAGCTGGAGCTGTGTTGAGTGACCGGCTCTGAATCCAAATTGTTGGTCTATTATAATGTCGTTATCGCATATGAATTTGTCAAGTTCGTGGTGTATGATTCGTTCTAATATTTTCCCAAGCGCTGGAAGAAGGCTGATGGGCCTATAATTTTCTGGCAGTTTTGGATTTTTTACCCGGTTTGTGAAAAGGTAAGATTTCAGCTTTTTTCCAGATTGTTGGGAAGTATTGTAGTTTTAAACAAGCGTTATATATGTAGTAGAGAGCAACTAGCGCTTTTCTTGGTAGTTTTTTAAGTTGTTTGTTTTGTATTTCGTCATGTCCAGGGGCTTTATATGGTCTAGATTTTCGTATTATGTTATATATGTTGTGTGGTGTGATTTTAGCTGTTACGTTAGCTGTATTTTGTAAAGTGTTAACTAGTTCATTTACCTCCGTTATTGTGTTAACATCTGATAAATGTCTAGTTATATTACTGTATATTTGTCTGTTATTGACTTCTAATGGTGGTATGTAGAAGCAGTTTGAATGTTTTTTGGCTTTTATGAGATGCCAAATGTTTTGTTTGTTTTTTACTGTTGTCATTATGTCTTGTTTGTATTTCTCGGAAACGTATGAGTCTAGTAATTGTTTGTAGTAGTCTATTGCAATGTCTAATTGTATTTTGTTTTCTCGTGTAGGTTGTCTTTGAAAAATTCGTCTAAGTCTGTTTCTTTGTAGTCTGGCGTCATTTATATCTGTCGTGTATTTGTTTTCAGCTTCTCTTTTTAAAGGAATAAAAAGAGAGGAAGCTGTTTTTATTGTGTCTGTTATATGTGTTATCTGGTTGTCTATTTCATCTATTGTTGTTAGGTTATTGTTCATGCGAATGTTAGCATGTATGTGGAGATTCTAACGGAAGATTCTGATGGAAGTAACTGTGTAATTTCAGCTATGGGAGGAGCTTAAATTTTCGAAATACATTAATGGTATTTAGAGAGTAAAATCTATGTTTCACATTTTAGTTATCATAAACCTATTATTTCATATATAAAAAATAATGATAACTTTCAAATTCCTATTTCTAATGAATAATATAAATATAACATCTCATTTTTTGTAAAGTATATAGATAATAAATATGATTGAATTGTAATTAAATATTTATTTTCCGATACGTACGTCAACAAGTTTTACTTCAATCGCGCGTAAAGGTTACACGCACACTCTTTTTTTATAAGCAATTTACAATATAAATAATAATGATGGAATGTAATAAACATTTTTATCCGACTGCGACAGAAGAAAGGGTTATGTTTTTCAAAAAAAGTCATTTTTAAAGTTATACTTCTATTCATGCACTCGGTGGAAAAGATTTGTGTACAGTTAAATGGCAAAAATCATTACATATGTAATGGTGTGAGTAAGAGAGAGACAGACACACTTATAAGGTATATTGGTCGGTAAAAACAAAGATTAAATATTTATCACACACTGGCTGTAGCCAGCGCGCGTTGCTACGCCAACTACTAAAATAAATTTAAGAAAAATAAAAGAGAAGAAAAGATAGAGAAGGAAAGAAAGTTTATAGTTTTGTTTTACTTATCGAACCAAAAATATATTGTTCGAACTTATATTTATACCAATTCGTATAGATATCTATTAATCAGTATTGAATTTGATACATGGAAGGGCCATCTGGTGGTAACTTCCAATAATACGAATATCATATTCATCTTACATCATCATACTAATTTTCATGACAACCGGTTAAACGGGGCAGAAGTTGCTACTCTGCAGCGCCACCTGGTGGCGAGTGGCATCAATGAGCAATGAGCATATCAAACAAACCTTCTCCGTGGAAAAATACATATACATACCAATTTTCATGACAATCGGTTGAACGGGACAGAAGTTGCTACTCTGCAGCGCCACCTGGTGGTGAGTTGCATCAATGAGCATATCATGCAAATCTTCTCTGTGGAAAAATACGTATACGTACCAATTTTCATGACAATCGGTTAAACAGGACAGAAGTTGCTACTCTTCAGCGCCACCTGTTGGCGAGTGGCATCAATGAGCATATCATACAATACTTAAAAGCTTATTAAACACAGTAAAATATAGAATAGCTGTTTTTCATACAAAATGTAATAATAATCGATTATTTAAATAAAATGTTTGATCAATTGAACGATAAGTGATAACTTTGCTTATAAATAGTTTTTTTTTTGAAAATAGTTTAAACAAATTACTTTGTTTATTTATAAATAATTGAATGAAAAAATTACATATTTGTAATGTACTTTTCATGTATAAATAGTATATTTTTAGAGTGTCCGATATTTAATTATTTAGATAAAATATATTTTTCATATCACATGCATTGAAACAGCAAGTTTTGATCTCTGTGGCCAGTCGAAGTAGAACTATTTCAGACCAATGGAACTCAGTCAGAAACATTTTGACAGACTTGAAATAATGACATTTGTTTCTGCGCCCTAGGGGAGAAACAACTGTCAGTTTCTGACTGACAGTTGCATTGGTCTGAAATTGTCTTGTTTCGACTGGCAAAACAGAGATCAAAACTAGCTGTTTAAATGCATGTGATATGAAATAGTATATTTTTCATATCACATGCATTGAAACAGCGAGTTTTGATCTCTGTAGCCAGTCGAAGTAAGACTATTTCAGACAAATAGCGTAGTAATATCTTGACAACGATTTGACGACAGCTGTCAGACGATTACGATTTTATTCGCTTTTGTTTATTACAAATGCGATTCTGATAGACTTGAAATAAAGACATAAATAATAAATAAATGAATGTGCCGGGCAGAAATAACGTTGTTTCTCTCCTAGGGCAGAAAAAACTGTCAGTTTCTGACTGACAGTTGCATTGGTCTGAAATTGTCTTGTTTCGACTGACAAAACAGGGATGAAAACAAGCTGTTTCGATGCATGTGATATGAAATAGTATAGTGTGTGGCAAGGGGTGAAACAAGACGATTTCTGACTAGTCAGAAATCGTCTTTGTTTCATCCCGTGCCACACACTATATTTTTCATATCACATGCATTGAACCAGCGAGTTTTGATCTCTGTAGCCAGTCGAAGTAAGACTATTTCAGACAAATAGCATAGTAATATCTTGACAACGATTTGACGACAGCTGTCAGACGATTATGATTTTATTCGCTTTTGTTTATTACAAATGTGATTCTGACAGACTTGAAATAAAGACATAAATAATAAATAAATGAATGTGCCGGGCAAAAACAACGTTGGTTCTCCCCTAGGGCAGAAACAACTGTCAGTTTTTGACTAACAGTTGCATTGGACTGAAATTGTCTTATTTCGACTGGCAAAACAGAGATCAAAACTAGCTGTTTTAATGAATGTGATATGAAAAATATATTTTATCTAAATAATTAAATATCGAACACTCTATACATTAAAATAGAGTTTTTTTACTTTTGAAGTGGCTAGTGGCCATCCATAAATTACGTAACACGAATTTCATGATTTTTGACCCCATCCCCCATCCTTGTCACAATTGGTCAAATTTGTGAGACCTCCCACCCTCTCTAGTGTGTCGTCACATTTTATAAATTTACATCTAGAAAAAAATTATTTAATTAAAACAGCAGTTCTGAAATTTCTTTTATTTTAATTTAAAATATTTTTAACATTAAACATTAACATAAAAACAAATATTTCAAGTAATTAACAAAATAAAAACGAATAATTATATTAATTAAAGATCAAACTTGATCATCTTGAGTCCATAGACTTTGAACCAACTCTTTAAAATTATTTGTAATAAGCATAGCAGCACCTTCGTTCTCGTTGGGGTTGTGAACGTAAGGAAGATTCGATGTGTCAACATTTTTTTACCCAACCATATAGCATCATCGTCATCCAAACAAAGAATTTCTCTGGTACGTCTAGCAGCAATTCGTTGAGGACGAATTTTCGCGATGGGAACAATTTTTTGTTGTTTCTTATGTAATTGCTTGTGTTGATGCAAAATATAGACCACAGATACCACATCATAGCTTAAACAAATATGCCTCGACACTGGTGCAATAGCTATCATACGGAACTTGCATTAATTGCGATGACGCTCTGAGATCCAAAGCTAGCTGAAGTAACAGTGAAGCGAATTTACCTTCGAAGTAATCTTTTTTTTATGGTTACATACCAGCATGACATCTGACTAATTAAAACAGGTGGTGGTAAAAACCCCTCTAGTAATAGTCGCCATAGGACAGATCGTCGCACACCCCAACCTGAGAGAACCTCGCATTTTACTATTTGTAATAAATATTGTGATTCACTCACATGATTTGCGTACCAAATTGCATTATTTTTTAATTCCTTAGCTTGTTTAATATTCAGTCTAGTATCCGTTGGCCCAACGTATTCGACAACCAAGGAAAATCATCAATAACCAATTGGCTCCAAATATTAGCCAGCACAATGCCTGCACTCTCAAAATTTCGTTTTTCTAACTCCAAATCAGTAGTTTAATTACATACTGGAATCAAGATGTGAACCGTGCGGTAAGTTTGCGACTAAGAGGTACCATTCGTTGTTTCATTCTGTGAAAAGCACTTCTTCCAGGAGCATTTGTGGCAATGTAAAAAGCATCCAAGACAAAATCTTTAAAATGTTGTATAGCTAGTTAGGTTGAAATGTGATGTCACGAAATTTAAGACCCAACCCTCCCCTTTGTCACACAATGTCACACTTCGTCGACTACCTCCCACTCCCTTAACGTGTGACGTAATTAATGGATGGCCCCCTATTAACAGTAGGGTTTTTTGTTCCTTTTAATAGTATATGTTATGTTTTATTTCTTGAATAAATTTTACAAGTAAATAATTAGATTTTTTGATGCTAATTTCTTAGAGCAGTGCATTTTGTATTATTCGCATGCGTTTCAACACCAATCACTGTTACAACCGGCACTGGTATTCAGAAAATATTTCTTTTTCTTGGTTTCCATTTAGTGTGTTAAACTTTTATCTATATTTCACTGATCAATTAAATGTAGAAAGATCACGGGAAAACCCATAAAACTATATAATTAAGGATTTAAATCGAAAAGAAAGAAAGAACAAATATAATTCCTTCCCTATTTATCCTACTACCAGAAGGGAAAGCAGTAGCGTACAGAAGACTTTTCTCATTAGTATAAAATAAAGAAAAATTTGCCAAAAAATGTATTCTTCATTTTGAAGTTGCCACAATTAATGCTCTAGAAGAAGTTTCTTGGTCTACCGTTATTAAGGGCTGTAATTTTCATTACAACCAAAATTTGATCTAACCAATTTGTACAAGACAAATGAAGAGGTAAGAAACCACATAAAGAGCTGTGCTACATTAACTCATCTGCCAGAAGATAAAGTTATTGATGGTTGGCATTATATAAACGAAAATTCTACTAATGAGGCGATTGTAAAATTTAATGATTATTTTGTTGATCAATGGATTGATAATCAATAGATGGTTGGCACAATAGACTTAACAAACGGATTGGAAAAGCACATTCCAATATATATGAACTGATGAAAATTCTTCAGGAGAAAATATATTATTATAATAATAATAATAAAAGTATGTCATTTGGTTTCAGATGCTTTAATTATTTATTTTGAGTGGTGCATGTTTTCGAATAATTGTTTGAAATATTATTTTGTTCTAATTTTAAACTACAGTATTTAAACAGCACAATTTATTCATATAATTTTTTTAACTTTTTGATTATTTATTATTTAACATTAGCATGATATCACAAAATTTTTATATTTTAGTTTGCTTTTCAAATAGACACATACGAAACGGTAATTCGGATCATATTAATTTCATATGTATAAACTTAACGCCCGAAAAAAGATCATAAACCTAATACTTCTCTATTTGGCAATATTTTTTTTAATGATGTCCTCTTAAATATAAACCTATATAAAAATGTACCGAGAACATTTATTGGGACAGAAGAGGCAAGTTATCAAATTGGGATTTAAAGGAAGACGTGGAAAGGTAAGGAGTTCCACAATCTGTAGACCCTGGTGATGAACGAATCGATCCGTTCTCGATTTCTGGCACTGAACAATATAAGGGTGCATGGAGTTGGCACGTCGCGTTGCTCTGGCTGGTCTGGCAAGTGTAGGCACTATAGAGCGAAGTTCTTCTGAGTAAAATCCATTTAAGTATCGGTAAAACAGGGAAAGATCAGACACCGCTCTTCGGGGGACAATGGGGCTAGGTTTTTGGTGAGAATGGTGTCGTTTATTAGTCGAACTTTTCTGTATTGCATCAAGAACCCTGATCCTTGACGGAGCCGCCGATCCCCATACATGCAAGCAGTATTCAAGATAAGGTCTTATTTGGGCTTTGTAAAGAGTAGCTAAGTTGGATGGATAGAAATATTTCCGAGCTCTTAAAAGAAAACCTAACTTCTTCCTGTTGTAGTTGCTATGGATGCAATATGTTCGTTCCAGAGTAAGTCCTGGGAAATCGTTATACTAACCAGAGTAACCAGCGTACTGGAGTCGCTTGCTACCTGTGTATGATCGTTCATTGTGATGGATGAGTCGTATATTTGCCTCTTGTTGGATAGGCAACATGTCTTTGTCTTGGAAGCGTTGAAATTAACAAGATTCTTTCTTCGCCGCTCGTTTACAATTGTCAAATCTTGATAGAGATAAGCCGTTGTGGATCTTCTGTCCTCTTCCAGAATATCTAGGGATATGGGACGGTTATGCGCTTTGCTACAGTGTAGGTTGCTATCATCTGCAAAACCGTGTATCGGCTTATTAGTGCCTTCTAGTAGATCATTAATGTGTAAAAAGAATAGAGTAGAAGCTAGAGTCGATTCTTGGGGAACTCCAGCGTTGATCTTATAGAAGTTGGAGGAATGTCCATGTACGGTAACTAGGATGTACCTGTTAGAGAAAAATAATAGTCCCCAAATTTTGAAATATTGCCTTCCACAATTGTTTTATTATTTTACCTGAGCATTAATTGGGTACGTGTCAACAATTTCTTGGGGAACTCCAGCGTTGATCTTATAGAAGTTGGAGGAATGTCCATGTACGGTAACTAGGATGTACCTGTTAGAGAGAAATAATAGTCCCCAAATTTTGAAATATTGCCTTCCACAATTGTTTTATTATTTTACCTGAGCATTAATTGGGTACGTGTCAACAATAAGATCTTTAAGATTAAGGGTTTCTTAACTTTTTCTTATAAACTGTAAAAACCAAATTGTTTAATTTTTGTTTCTCTGATAATTTATTTGGAGACGTATTTCAAAAGTATTTAAATAATGTCACCAAATGTATTTCAAATACATTTTAAATACATCTGTTTAAATATTTAACAGACCTGTATTTATGTTATGAAAATGTATGTTCAACTTAACGTAAAGAAAAATCTCATCGTAATTGCAATGATCTTGGCTCCTATTAAGCATACGCAGTATCGTACTCCTATTAATTTTTTCTTTTCAGTTGTTGGTATTTCTTATGTAAATAACTTTCAATTTTTCTCTCAATTTGATTTGAAATATTCTGATGAAAATCTGTCTCAAAAATACTACTAAAATACTTTCAGATTTATGTTAATTTTAATTTAGTCTTCTTTTCAAGTATATGATTAGTAAAACTAATCCGTAATTTTATAACTAGTTATAGTATAAGTAACTTAACACTTATAAACTGTTAGATAGATACATATTAAAAATATATAAATAAGCTGTTGTGTAATAATAGGAAATTATTTGTCAGAATTATGTTAGTAGAGTAGAAGTTATTTAATTCAAAAACTTACTTGGTTATTTTTGGTAGGACTTTAATTGAAGTTTGAAACTAAATAATTGTTCTTCAAAGATTCTTTTTAACCAATTTTTATAAGTTTTCACTTGACAATGTTAAAGAACTAACTGACATTTTGTTGTTATAAAATAGAAATTATTTTAACAGGTGGAAAATAATATAATTACAGTGAATGGATTTTATCCATTTCAATATTTAGTAGAGTGCCTAGTTACAATCAAAACTCGAAAAATTATACATGTGTATTATACCTTGTACATAATACTTCATTCAATAAAAATATATCTAAATTCTTTTATATAGGGGAAGTACGTCCAAAATGACAGGTACGGACAAAACGACACATTAGTGATATTTAAAAAATTGCGCGGTATAAACTGTCAAAAGTTAGCCAATCAAGAAGCACGTACACCGAAAGCCGTTTAAAATACAGAACGGACGCCATGTTGACATTTGTGTTTCGAGGTTGGAATAGTATATTGTAATACAAGTGTTACAATGACAGAGGTTTCGTAGTACGAGTTCAGTTTGTGAAACGAACCGCGAAGCGGTGAGTTTCGCAAAGAACGAGTACTACAAACCATCATTGTAACTCGAGTGTTACATACTATTTTTTATAATGAACTTTTAAAAGTATAAAAAAAAGTAAAATGAGAGTTTTTCGAAATATATATTTATGTTGGCAATCTTGACAGTTTTGACACTTGTCAGTTTTAATGATTTTAAATTAGAATGTTTGTCAAATTTGTATAAAATATTCCGAATTTAGCAATAACGCTGATAATGTAGTTAATAATTTACTACAACATACTTCTTGATTTACTACCTGAACTCTTTCGTTGAAAATCAGTGCAGTGCAACCAATTGTGTAAAACAAAAAGTTACCAAAAACAGTGTTACAATGAATCTATTTCGATACTGTTTTTAGTGTCGAAATAGAAACTTTGTGAACGTGAATTATAAAAAGAAATTTGTTAGTGGTCACTTGATTTCTTTTGTTATTTTACTGTCCTATAATTTTATATTTCGAAGCATTTTGTGTTTGAGGTGATCGCGTAGAATTTAAAACATTATTGTCACTGCAACAAGATTATTCTTCGAATTGTAATATTTTTTGAGGCTATGTACAAAATGACATACAACCACTATGGACAAAACGACATAATGTGTCATTTTGTCCGTAGAGATGGTGGTAAGAAAAGTTTTTAAGTAAATCTACGTAAATCTTTTTAATTTACAGAATGGCAATATGCCCCGAAATTATAAGAGGACAAGTAATCGGCAATCATGGAGTCAAGAAGCGATGAAAAAAGCTATTGAAGCTGTTAAAGAGAAAAAAATGGGTTGGCTTCTGGCTTCTAAGGCCTGCAAAGTGCCACAAGCTACACTAAGGCGGCATGCTTTGGAACAAAATAAAACAGTTGCACCTGCAGCAAAAGGTTTAGGCCGATTTCAACTAACATTTCCTCTTGAAATTGAGAGACAATTGGTTGAGCACATCAAGCTACTTGAAACTCGCATGTTTGGAATAACGCGGACAATGGTCCAAGAACTCGCTTTCGAATTGGCTGAAAAGAATGGCTTTTCACACAGTTTTAATAAAGATAAGGGTAAAGCTGGCCAGGAGTGGCTAGATGGATTTTTAAAACGCCATAAAGACATATCTTTAGGAAAACCGGAGCCTACCTCCGCAGCCAGAGCCCAAGCTTTTAATAGACCTCAAGTAAAAAAGTTTTTCCATAACTATCAAGAATACATAGACAAACACAAATTAAACGCAAACCGGATCTACAATGTGGACGAATCGGGACTGTCTACTGTCCAAAGACCTCAAAAGATCCTGGCTACCGCTGGCAGGAAGCAAGTAGGTGCCATTACAAGCGCGGAGCGGGGATCTAATGTGACAGTTGTGTGTTGCATGAACGCAGATAGGTCGTATGTACCTTCTTTCATGATTTTCCCAAGGAAAAATATGAAAAACGAGCTGGTGGATGAAGCACCAACTGGTACCGTAGGAGTAGCTCAAGAAAGCGGGTGGATGACCACTGAAATTTTCGTGAAGTGGCTCCAGCATTTTCAAAGCTTTGTAAAAGCTAGTCATATTGATAAAGTCCTTCTTATTGTCGATGGCCATGCCAGCCATAAGTCATTCGAAACTTTGAACTTTGCCAAGGAGAATGGAATCGAAATTGTTTGTCTTCCTCCACACTGCACCCATCGTATGCAGCCTCTCGATGTGTGCTTTTATGGACCGCTCAAGACATATTTTAACCAAGATATTTTTGTCTGGCTTAGAAATCATCCAGGAAGAGTGGTGACAGCTCTTCAGATCGGATATTTATTTAATAAAGCTTATGGAAAGACTGCTTCAGTTCAAAATGCATGCAATGGTTTCAAAAACACTGGACTATGGCCAGTTAATCCAGACGTATTTCCAGATCACTATTTTGAACCAGAGCTGAAACAACAAATACGCCAATAGCTTCCACAGCTGATAACTCAGACTCAATCCAGGATCAGAACCTTCCATCGTTGCCAATAGAACCGAAGGCTGGCGAGATTGTGGCCCAGGAACAGAATAAGGCCCCTGAATCTAGATCAAAGCCATCCACTAGTTCTTGTAAACCATCTACTTCATCGGATTCTTCAGACGCAATAGCAGTCACTAATAATATTCATAACACACTGACTGGCCCATTAGAAATTTCCCAAACATCCACAAGTTCCTTTGCATCGACAAGTTCCTTATCTGTTCCAGTTAATGTGATTTCTCCAGTTCCCAGTGGTAAATTTGTAAGTGGACAGGGTAAACGAAAGCCAAAGAAACGAACGACAACATTCCTACTTACGTCATCACCAAATATGGCAGAATTAAAGTACAAACGAGAGATTGCAGCTGAAAAACCAACTCGTAAAAGGAAACAAGCAGTTACTAAGTCTCTTTACATTGATGATGACTCAGATGAAGAGCGCTCTGATCAAGAAGACGTAGAAGATGATTGTGCCTGTATTTACTGCAACGATCTCTACTCACGTTCAAGCCTGGTGAGGAGTGGTTGAGGTGCAGGCGGTGCAGTCGCTGGCTTCACGCAGCCTGTGCTGATTTGCCAAAGCGTACAAAAAAATTTGTTTGCGAATTGTGCAATTAATTTTTATTGTTATCTCTTATTTTATCATTTTTGTTATGTTGATGGCTGTGTATGTCATTTAGTCCATACGACTCGTGTCGTTTTGTCCATACGGTATGGACAAAACGGATTTTTCTTGATCTTTATTTAATACTAAATATTTTTGTAAGTGTTGATTTTTCTGACAAAATCTATATGATTCCTGTTAACCAATTAATATAAGCAAAGTTGTAAGAAAAAAATATGTTCCTATTATGAATAATATTAAAGTTATTGATGATTAATAAAACGATATATCATTTTGGACGTACTTCCCCTACATCTATTATTAGACCTGTTTCAACCCTCTCTTTTATTTACAAATTACCAAAATTACAAAGAATTATTTTGTAAATGGATTTCGTTATAATCACAACCAATCAAAGCTAAAAATCAGAAAATATAACTTACGCGTAGTAATGTGATTGAGGTTACAGACAATTTTTTTCCAATTATAATTTTTGTCGTTTATACATATTCATCCACTCATCCCTTCAACTAGTGGGTGCTAGATAAAACCAGATACTCATGTTTCTTATTTAATCCGTTCCTAAGCCAATTACTGTATAGCATGGATTTTTTATTAATGAAAATTGACCCTTTTTATGATCAATTCTGTGGACTTGTCAAAGCATATTTCAAATTATCATAAAACAGACGTTGCCGTTAAATTGTAGTTAAAACGAGAATTCATTTTTTTCTTTATTGAAATAATAGTATTAAACCTGGTGTAGAAAATAAAATACATTGAAACCTTACAACCAATAAAAGATAATATTTAGTGTAATTGTTTTTGTTAAAAAGCTTTGAAACAACAAACAATTTTTCGTATTAAAAAATAAACAAACAAACATTTAAAAAAATAACAGGGTACTTAATTGTAACAAAATATTGTTTTGCTATAACTAAAAATTCCTGAGATCACAAAAAAAACAGTTTAAATAAACGAAAAAAAAGTGATTTCATGCAACTTCACCAAGGAATATTTTTTACTTAGTGTATGTTGTGAATAAAAACCATTGAAAACGCACCTACCTGGTGAAGAGTATTTTTCAATGTTTGATGGTATTTTTCATTTTATAGGTATTTTATTTCATTGGTGGTTTCACTTCACGAACACTGTTATCAATACAACTAGAAAGGCGATACTTCCAGGACCGTACCTTAAGATAAGAGAAATTTGAGTGGGGCGCGACGCAAGTAATAGACTGAATCACACGTCTAATCAATAAATATCCAGTCTTTCTTAATGAATTAATATACCAATTGAGTTTAATTTCTCACATAGGCGGATCCAACACATTCTTGTTTAGATGATTTAAGTTGGAAAATAATTACTTTCCGACATCTTGAGATTGTTAAATTTGATATTTTCCACACAAAACGCATAATTACATCGGTTCTTATGCGAACCTTATGTTTTAAAATGATTCACACACAATAAAAATATTACATTATTAAGATTTTAAAAAAGTATAACAATATAGTTTATCATTAAGGAATTCATGTTGCTGTTATATAGATATAGCTAATATAAACTGCTCCGAGAAATTAACGGACCATCAATAAATTATTTTATTCCAGAAATTAAATATTACATTTTAAAAATGATTATTAAATACATTTTCTCTCTCTCTCTCTCTCTCTTTGGCACTACAACTCTGGGTGGGTCTTGGCCGCACACACTATTGCCCTCCAGCTCTGTCTATCCTGAGCTTCCAATTCCCAAAGGGTTATACCCATTTTCCTCAAGTCCTCCGTAACTGCGTCTTTCCACCTCCTTCTAGGCCGGCCAACAGATCGTCTTCCTTCTGGCCTTTCACAGTATATGATATTTAAAAGTCTCTGATCATTGCTCCTAACAACATGCCCTGCCCATCTCAGTCGACCAGATTTAATACATCTTACTATGTTTTCCACACCATATAGTTGTTCCAGTTCATTATTATTTCGACGTCTCCATTCTCCTGTTACAATATCCCTGGTTGGTCCAAAAATCGTTCGTAGTATTTTTCTTTCGAAGACCAGAAGCTTGTCGGTTTCTCTTTTGTTTAGGACCCACGTTTCGCTACCGTATGATAAAACAGGGCGTATTATGGTCTTATATATTTTTATCTTAGTTCCTCTTGTAAGTATTTTGGATCTAAGGAATCCTGATAGCGCATAGAAAGCCCTATTTGCCGATGCAATACGTGCGGCTACCTCTTTTTTGTTCCTGTTGTCATCCGTTATTGTCGCTCCTAGGTATTTGAACTCTTTTACGACTTCAAAATTGTAGTTATCTATTGTAATATTTTGCCGTATTCTTTGCCTGGGGTTCTTAGATGTTATCATATATTTAGTTTTAGCTTCGTTGATCCTTAATCCCATTCTTTGAGCATGATTTTCAAAAGAGGAGAATATTTCTTTAACATCTATAGTATTATGTGCCACAGCATCTATGTCATCGGCAAAGGCTAACATAAGTTTCGTACCATCCGTTGCGAAACCCGGTGTTATTTGGGGAGAGATTTTCTTCATGGCCCAGTCCAGAGCCAGGTTAAAAAGCAAAGGGGATAGAGGGTCTCCCTGTCGCAGGCCTGTATGTATTTCAAATATTTCTGACGTAGTCTGACCAATTCGTACTTTTGCTTTGGAGCCCCCTACGCACATTCTAGTTAAACTTATTAATTTTAATGGGATTCCCAATTCCCTCATTGCATACCATAGCTGATCCCGGTTGACTGAGTCGAAGGCCTGCTGGAAATCCAAGAATATTTGGTGTATGTCTTTATTGAATTCCCAGCATTTCTCCATAATCTGGCGGACTATAAAGATTTGATCCGTCGTAGACCTCCCCGGTCGGAATCCACATTGGTAATCTCCTAATATTTCCTCGGCATATGGTGTTAGTTTCTGCACAAGGATCAATGCCACTATCTTATAGGTGGTATTTACCAATGATATTCCTCTATGGTTACGACAGTCCGCTTTCTTTCCCTTTTTATGGATTGGTATTATTATGCTACTGTTCCACTCATCTGGCATCTTTTCGTGTTTCCATATAGTTGATATGATCTGGTGTATCATTTGGTGTAGTTCATTTCCTCCGTTCTTTACGAGTTCTGCATTAATTTCGTCTTCCCCTGGGGATTTGTAGTTCTTTAATTTGTTGATAGCCTTCTTAACGTCATCTAGTGTAGGCGGTTCCAATTCCAATTCTGCAGTATAGAAGTGCGTGTCTTTGTCACTTCCATCTACTTGTCTATTAAGCAGTTCAGAGAAATATTGCCCCCATCTTTGAATTATATCATCCTCCGACGTCAGTAGTCTTCCGGTGCTATCTTCTACAAAATTTAGTTCTCTTATCGTCTGTCCTGTTTTTCCGATTCTTATTCCTCTATAAAATTCTCTTACTTGGTTGTTCGTGTTGTTTTCCTCTATTCTTCTTACTCTTTCCTCCAAATGTTCCTTCTTCTTCTTTCTCAGTAGTCTTCTGGCTTTGGCACGTGCTATATTAAAAATCTCCTTATTTTCATTCGTGGGGTTCTCCAAAAAGGTCATTCTCTTTCTAGTCTTCTCATCCATTATATTTTCACATTCTTGGTCGTACCATCCATTTTTCTGACTTCCTGTTGTTGTTCCTATAGTTTCACTAGCTGCTTCTCTTACTATCGTCTTTAATTGTTGCCATTCGACTTCAACATTCTCTTCAGTAGTTTCAGTTTGTAGCATTTGCATTTTGTTCCTAATTGCTTCTTTATATTCTTGTACCTTTTGAAGTCTTGTAAATTTGTTTATGTCCCATTTTTTCCTCGTTTCTTTCGTGCTTGATCTTTTGGTGGACAGTTTCTCTTTCAATTTGGATCTTACTAAGAAGTGATCTGAGTCACTATCTGCCCCCCGCATGCTTCTGACATCTTCAATATTACTGGAAAAACGACCATCTATCAGGACGTGGTCAATTTGGTTTTGCGTTACTCCATCGTTGGATACCCATGTTATTTTATGGATGTTCTTTCTTTGGAATTGAGTGCTCCTAACCGACATGTTCATTGCTATTGCGAAATCTGCCAATCTGTCCCCATTATCGTTTGTTACGTTGTGTAAGCTATGTCTTCCCACTACACATCTCAGATGTTCTTCCTTTCCTAGCTGGGCGTTGAGGTCCCCCATTATGATTTTTATGTCGTTCCTGGGAGCTGCTCGATATTCCCATACATTCCGATACATTTTTGCTAACAATATATTGCTAAGAAGAAACTTTAAAAGTAAAAACGAAATATAGAAAGAAAATTCTAAATTTAAGTTTCTAAAAGACAATAGTTAAATCAAAAATTGATGTAATTTTAATATCGTATATTTCCACCTCTGCTTATTATTGTGTCCTGACATCCACCGTTTATGCTTAAAATAAGATATCGTAAGATTTTTTGATCCAGTTTATTTTATATTTCAACCAGAAGTTCATCAAGTTATTACGCTTGATTGGGAAAGCTCGTAATTGTCTTCCGAGCATGTCCCAGACATACTCTATGGATGTAGGTCGGGGCTTTGTGATAGCCAAGCTATAGTTTCAATGCTAACTTCAAATAGGTAATCTCGAACTACTCCAGCTGTGTTGATCAATGTGGGGTACAGGCACAATGTGTTATGTAGCGTTCAGCATTAAGATTACTGTTATTTACTACCAACAAGTCTATGCGTGTTGTTAACGAAATGTGTCCCCACACCATAACTGGGCCTCCACCGAATAAAATCGTATTTACCATATTACATTGTTTGTCTGGTTCACTTCGCCTTCTAAAAACACGTATTCACCTATCGTGATTATACAGGTAATATCTGGATCCAGGTGTCTACAGAACTCGTTCCCACTCAGTCTCTACACAATTAACATGCTCCCTCATAGTTTAACCGGAATCTACATTATCCATTGTCAACGCTAGCCCTAGTGCAGCAATTCAGGAAGTCAAAGCATTTTTTTTAGATGGTTTCTATGCTTACTTAAAGTCTATGTGCGTATTTTAGTTGAGATTGCAACAATCTTGTTACTACAAATCGTTGTCTCAGAGCGCAAAGTCTTAAAAACGATCTTGAGCAGACATCACGCGATTTCTGCCTAGTCCAGCTTTGATTTACATTACTTATTCAACCAATAGTCAAATATAAAGAATAATTTAAGTCGCAATTAGGCAAACGTAGCTAATTTGGATGCTTCGTTAGAATACAATTTACAAGTGATGCATTGGATCCACTTTTCCATGGATCTGCTCTTTGAATACGACAAACAAGACATTCCTCTTCTTCTAATGATTCTTTCTGCTGTACATATTTCTTTTTGCCTGTGGTCATGTTTTATTAAGTTTTTATTTTCTATCCAATTGCGTCTTATTTTCTTCAATTGCTTTTTAACTCGCTTAGCTCTTGTTCGTTACAATCTTGTTTTTGGCTCCTTTCTTACCTCTTTTTTCACTGGTGTATTAGTGTAAATTGAGGAGTACGTTATTATCTTTAATTCCACACCCCATACCATAACCGAACCTCCACCGAATAAAATGGTATTCACCATATAAAATTGTTTGTATTGTTCACCTCGCCTTCTAAAAATACGTAGTCGTCTATCGCAATTATACAAGCAATATCTGGACACGGCTGTCTACTGAAGTCGTTCCCACTCAACCTCTACCTAATTAACATGGCATCTGGCCAGGTTTAACCGGGCTCTACGATTATCCATGTCCAACGCTGACCCTCGTGTAACAATTCGAGAAGTCACAACAGCCTCTAGAAGTCGTTGTTGGATGGTTTCTAAGATTGCTTAAAGTCCATGTGCGTTTTGTAGCTGAGATTGAAACAATTTTGTTGTTACGAATCGTTGTCTCAGTGCGCAAAGTCTTAAAAAAACGATTTTGAGCAGAGATCATGACGCAATTTCTACCTGGTCCAGTTCTTCTGGTATATTCACCAGTTTCTCTAGATTCTAGATCGTTTAATTATTCAACCATACGTAATATTGATGAATGAGGTACGCCGAATCTGTCACTTAATCGGCGATAACTTCAACCATCTTGGTGTAGGTACCTAATAGAACGACCTTGGCACATTCAGCATAGGTCTAAATCTAAATTATGAATTCGCATTGCATCTTAATATATTAAAATATTTTTAAGTTTATGTTAATTGCTTAAAATTATAAAAAACGTAAAGTGGAGGAGTACATATTGATATGGAATTCCTCTCCTGGGACTTCTTCAAATCAATAAAATCTCTGAGTGTGTGGATACTGCACTTACAAATTCGAAAGCTACAAAAAAATATATACAATTTTCTTTCTTCTTTTCTGTTTTTCTTTCTGCTCCTCTATACCTGTTAGCTCCTTCGTTGTACTGGTCCATATCTGTCATCTCTGGCTTCCTCTGTTGTCTGTGGTCTAATTTCTTTTCTTCTTCATTATATTTTTGTTTGAATTAAACTAGTTTTTATTTTGTTTTTATCTCTTTTTATTTTAATTTAAATTTCAATAATCAATTTCTATATTCTTACAATTTTATTTTATTTTTTTAATCATCTCGTATATTTTTTTAAATTAACTTAATTGACAATCTAATCAATATCCTCTCTCTATAACAACAAAAATAAAACACACAAAAACCTATACTACAAAAATCACAACTAAATCTAGCAATCGATTTTTTGAAATTGAAATACACTAAACTGAACTATTATCGTATAAAAAGGGCTGAATTTAGTGAATGCCTCATTTGGTGCTACGACGCTACAACAAACTTTTAAATTATAACTGATTGATGCACACGAACTAAAGCAAAATTTCTGATTGGGGTTAATTCTCAACATTAATCTCGTCACGGAATAATAATCAGGAAAAATCTTTTATAATCTCTGAAATTATCTCGCTGAAAAAGGATACAAACTCCTTCAACAATCTTCACTGTTTTTATTACCATCAACATTATTATTAGATATTGTAAGCAAGAAAAATTATTATTCACTTATTACGCTTGTTCAAAATAAGATATCGTTTATAGTGATCACTGTCCGAGATTGATTAACAATTAATAGAAACATCTGAATTTATTTTTCATACTTAATTGTCAGTTCATTTGAGCAATGATTCGTTATAAATACAGAACGATGTTGGGAATAAATTCAAAAGAAACAAATATATAAGCGAAAAAAATAATTACGATAATGAATAAAGAGTTCGATAAAACTATATTTGGGTGAATATCAGTCTTAGCAGTAGTATAATTGTACAAATTCGAATATAATTTGTAAATCATGACCAAAAACTAATAGGTAGAGTGCCCGCCGGGAAAAAAAGTTCTGATGGATACTCTTTCCAAACTTCTTGTATGGCTTCATTAGACCGAGTCTGACGCAGTTTTCCTCTACGACTTTTTTTGGTTTTGGGACGTTTTTCCGCTAAATTTTACGACATATAGAAAATTTATAGATTTTTTTATTAATAAACAGCATAAACAGTAGTGAGACCTATTCTAATCTATGCAGCCGAAACAAGAGCTGACACAAAACATTAAAATGAAAGAGCTAAGACCAATAAAAGGAGTTTCACTAAGGGATAAACAAAAAATAAAACCATACGAGAACAATGTGGGATACAAAGCATCACTAGATTTATAAAAAAAGCAATGAGATCAACATGTGGACAGAATAGAACAGAACAGACCACCGAAAATTTCCAGGGACAACAAACCATATAGCAAAGGAACTCAAGGAAGACCACCCAAAACATGGAAAGAGAGCTAGGAGACAACTACCACAGAAACGGAATAGAGGCAGACAAACAGGAGTAATCCTAGTTGAAGGAGAAAGAAGAAGAAGAAGAAGGAGAAGAAGAGGAAAATGTTTGACGTCATATGTAGTTCATTTTAATTGTCTGACACCTCAAATATGTCCGAAAAACGACCCTTGCAAAATTTATAGATAACCACCTAATTTTTTCAGAATATATCATTCAACATAAGTTTTCATATTGTCTGATGAAGATAGTTCTCCAAAATTACTGTCTGCCGCGTCAAATCGATTTCACGAGTACCACACAATTTATTAATAATCGTCAGACATTGAAAAATTAGTCGTAGAATATTGGTATTTTGTCTGACAAATAGATTGGGGCATAACTACAGTCTGACAAGAAAATGCAATATTTTCGACAGTGACAGTCCTATATTCCTTGTAATAATTATTTGTTGTTAGTGATATACTTAAAAAAGCATAATTAATATTTTTAATAATATTCTAAATAATGAATGTTTTTAGGTAATTAATTTCCTAGGTATATTCCTTGTAATAATTATTTGTTGTTGTTTGTGACATATTTAAAAAACCATAATTAATATTTTTATAATATTCTAAATAATGAATGTTTTTAGGTAATTAATTAATTAATTTGCATCTTAGTTACCTCGCTCCAAAAAATCAAGAGATTTCGCACATTGACCAATCTATTTCATCAGATAATGAAAATATTGGATTCTTTGTATATTTTTAGCTCTGGTGAGAAAATCAGCTGGTTTTTAATAAATAAAGTATATATTAAATACTTATGAACAAAGTCTAGTTATTTAGTTTAAAAATAAAAAATAAAATATCATGCAAAGGGCTCCATTTGGCTATCAGATAAAAATCAAAACCAAAAACTAAAAAATTTTAAAACAAATGGATATTGATAAATTTTGTAGTCATAGTGAAATGGACGGGTGCAGGTGAATTCCCGACAAAATAATGTTTATGGGTGAATTTCCGACGAAATATTTTCTACCTACGTTATCAATAATCCTAGGGTAGGGTGAACTCCCCATGAAATAATATTTTTAATCATATTTGGTATATATTTTACTAGCAGCCCGCGGCTTTGCACGGGGATTAAAGAAAAATATTTTTTTACAAAAACACTTGCTAAAAAGGTTTAAAATTCGAATAATATTAGTATATTTTTTATATATATTTTTTTGTTTTTAATAATTTAATTTTTCTTAATATTATTTTTTCATTTTTTTTTTGTTATTTTCTTAGTACTTTTGTTTGTTATTAATAAGTTTTTTTTTAATATTTGATTAGTTTATATTTATTTGCACTAATGTTTGTGAAAATTTTTACATCTCCAAACAAAAGCCATTAAATTTATTGGGTCAACGCTTCCCTGTAAACGATATTACATGTTGTTTTATTTTCTGATAGCAAAAAAATTGATTTTCAGGTGCTCCTACCCGCGTTAGGCGGTTGGCCATGAGGAAAACATTCTTTTCGTAGGCCGATCCCTACTAATTGGAAGGTTTGACCTTGAGACTTATTATTAGTAAAAGCTAAAGATGTTTTGATAGGAAATTGAAGCGGTTTAAATGGAATTGGTAGATCAGTTGGGATCATCGGTATCCTCAGTATATGAGCTAGTTGACCAGCTGGTGGGTCAGTTATAATGGTTGCTTCAACTTAATTGTCCTTTAATTCCTTTATAAGTAGCCTCGTCCCATTGCACATGCTCGGAGGGCTTAAATTTCTTAAAAGCATGATTGGAATTTCGATTTTTAACGCCGGAAGGTTTGAGTGAATTTAAAAATTCCTGTGGATAATGAACTGCGTCTTCAATATTTGTCATGGTGTCGATTGATCTGTAAAATTTTACTTGGCCGAGAACTTTTTGAATTATTAAATCGTTTATTTCGTTAACACTATCATTCCTGGGTGACACTATTGCTCTAGAACACAACCAAATCTTCTCGATGTTAGGGTATACTGCATCTATTAAAAATTCTAAACTATTGACTATTTGGCCTAGAGACTCAGTCAGTAGGATGTTAAAATTTATGCTTAAATTTTGGAACTATTTCTAGATAGTTAGTTGAAATCTTGATCTTCTAAGCATTTTAAAATGCAAAAAAATGGCGACATCCGAATTGCATCCCAAAAATTAAACTTTTACCTGACCAAAAATAGGTCACATCCGAATTGCATCCCGCCTCGAAAAAAGGTATTCGATGGTTATTAACACCATTTCAGGTAAAATCTGCAGCAACGTTGCCAATTTGTGTTAAAATTTAAAACATCGAGACTAAGTAGAGTTTTAAAATAAAAAGTAACACATTAATAGAATAAAAATATATTAATTGTATGTAAACATAAAGAATAAAATAAAGTAAACATTTGTACTTAACCTTTTTTATGTAAATTATAGATATATACATAATGTTACAATATTTACAATTAATCGACTAAATATTTCTCATGGTTGTGATTTAACACTCTGATTCAATTAAATCATCATCTGTAGAATTTGTTTTAAGAAAAGCCTTACAATTCCGTTTTGTACATCATCGTATCTTTGGCTAACATTTTTTGAAAACAGAATGTATAGCCTCGAATAACAATTAAAACTTTACCCTTTTCGCTTAAAACCGAACTGATCTCCATATTTTCACCAAATTTAGACCGTAGGTATATAACTATAAAATGTTAGTACGAAGTACGAAGTTTCCGAAACGAATCACAAATTTGACCTATTGGTAAAGTATAATGGTCAACCGTTTTTAAAGCACTAATCCTCACTTAATACCCCATTAGTCATTAACATTTATAAATTTTCCCATACAATATGTCGTTAAGATGTAATTATTTGGGGTTTTTGATAAATAACATTAACTTTCTATTTTTGGAAGTTGATTTTATTCGGAATTTAGTTTCTCTTTCTTTTCTGGATCTTAGGTCAAATTTCAATTTTTATTTTGGTTGCGGGCAATATAACAATGTAATAAATACCCTTTTTCAAATTTTGACATATAAAGTGACACTAAAATTAGGCTTTTCGTAACTGATTACATAAATAGCTATTATGTTCCCAAGATCTGAGTGTACTCTGAGGATGATATTTAAATAATTTGTATTCATTTAAAAAATTTGTCCTGTCCTGGTTATTAGGCGATACATTTTACATATTCCTTTAACGATAAAACGTTAGGACAAAATACCAAGAAACTTTCATTTTAACTCGGCCGAAGATTAATCCCGAAAACTATATTAATTTCGATATCACAATACTTTGTATTAACTAAATGTGACAACACTGTCTATTATTATCGCAAAATATATATGTTATGTCCTAAAACAAAATTGGTCGAGGGACGCAATTCGGACGGATATGGGATGCAACTCGGATGGTATAAAATCTACCTGCTCTGCCTGGGATGCAATTCGGATATTCCGAAAAAAACAATATAAGCTGTTGAACTCATAAAAAAATGTATTATTAGTATTATAATAACTACTGAATCGCTAAGGTGTTTGGACCGTTAAATTTACAATGTCTGCTGACAAAAATATGTAAAAAAAATGACATAGGTAACTTCTGAGAGGAACTGGTGGTTAGTTCTAAAAAGAACTGGTGTTTCGTTATGAAAAGAACTCTTTCTGTCGGGTATAATTACTTGCTATACAAATTTAAAGTACAAAAAGCCGACCGCTTAAGTGAGCCACGTGCTACGATTTTTTTTAACACTTACATTTTTAAATTCGTGATATCTGTCGATCTGTCGTGATTATGAAATAAGTTATTTTAATAAGGATTAATACCAAGATTAAAATTTTTCAAAAATTAAAAAATAGTTATTGTGACGTAACTATAACAGTTAGGGGCCATTCATTAATTACGTAAGGACAATTTTGGTCAATTTTGACCCCCCTATACTAGCAAACATAAATTAGTAAAACTACAAACCCATAACATTGTTCATAAAATAATATTTGACTAGTTTTAAATTAGTCTCAATAACATAAATTAGTTTACTTAAAAATAAAAGAAATGTTTTTTATTCTTTAAATAATAAAAATATGATAATACACAGAAAAATGTACCTACTATATTTTTTTCTATAGAACAAAACATAGATAACAATAAAAACATATGAAATTTCAATAAGTTATTTTTTATTTTTTTCAATAAACAACAAAAATTATTTAAATAAAATAAAAATTCGACTGTACACTTTAAAATTAAGAAAGCAATTTGGAATCCGAAATGGAATTAGATTTTTAATCTTAAATTTTGATTCACGAAATATTACGTAAGAATGAATTTTACCCCCTCTCCCCCCAACGTAAGAACTTGTAGAGATTTTTTTAACCCCCCTCCCCCTCAATACCCTTACGTAATTAATGAATGGCCCCTTAGATATATGCTGTCGCGGCAGTTTTTGTAGATAATTATATATTCTTCAAAATCGTAGTACATTATTTTATTCTATAATCAATAGTATTCTCAGCGCACGCGATGTAAGGATTTTAACGTCATTTTTGGTTACATTAATGGCATTTTAGTAAGGAACCCTACTATTTTTGAAAATATAATATAGCCTATGTTCATCGGCATTAGTGTAGCTTTCCAACGATGAAAGAATTTTTCAAATCCGTCCAGTAGTTTCGGAGCCTATACATTTCAAACAAACAAAAAATTAAACCTTTCCTCTTCATAATATTAGTATAGATAATACCTGCAATTCGTAAATTTAAAGAAAAAAATACAGTTACCTTTTTATATTCGGTTATTTATAATACGTACAAAAACTATATCTTATATAAGGCTTTTATTGGTACGTCTTAAAACTGTGGTTCTATTTTCAATTATTATACCGTTTAAAGAAATATGTACTAGGCGCTATTCTAATAACTGTATTCACCTAACTGTGAAAAAGGAATACAAAGAAAAAATATATCGGGCAACCGCGCTATATATGCTCCCAATGGGTTGTTAAGAAGCAAAAATATATCACGTAGAACAAAACCTACAAGACCGTAATAAGGCCAATAGTGTGTATGCTTCTGAAACATGGGCCACAACGAAAAAAAACGGGTGTGGCAGTCAGTGCGACTGTCGGTAGAAATTATACTTCTATGCACGCGCCCGGGTTTAGAAATTTGTACGGGAGTGATTTTTCAAAATCATTATATGCTTGAAGCATGGACCTACTATACTATAAATCCGAACTTCTGTGTCCAGTTTATAGGTTAAAATGCAATGTACATTCAAAAAAAACACATCGTATAATAAAACTCATCTTTCCAATAGTATGATACAAAATATCGATCAAAATATTATTGCGAAAATCGAAAATATATATCGTATGTACATAACATCCACTAAAAACTGTATAAAGTTAGTGCCACCAACGGGTGCAGTATCAAATATTTTGACTAGCGTATAGGTTGGCAACAAAGTGAGGGAGCCTCTTTAATAGAGAAAGATCAAAGAAAGAAAAAGAGTGATATTAAAACTTAAGAAGTCAAGTAGGTAGCGTATTTATTGACCCCTTGCACTAAGTATCCATGCCAAGTCATTAATAAGTTAAACTAGAAAATTACCAAAGAAGTAACCTAACGCAGAATATTTATAAAATACATAATATTTTTCCATAAAGTTAACTGAAATACATTTCTTACAAACTCTGTTTATGTAGCCAACAACCTCAAAAGCAATATGCAGGATATAATATAACCTATACTGCAACCATGTGACGGTACTATAGACTGGCTGTTCATTAATTCGTCACCAAAAGTAATCTTTTAAGCTGTGCCCCAGCCACTACCTGTATGAAACCTTAATTCGTCACCGATACCTGGATTAGCGGTGGGTGTGTTAATCCCAAACGCCGTGCACTGCGACCCGGATTATCTTATCAGTTTGATTTTCTAGAAATTTTTATGAAATCTTTAAATAATTTATAAACCAATTAAGGAATGTTTGCCCATTTTTACCTAAATCATATAAATAGGGGTAATAAAATAAAATTTCATTCAGTTTTACTTACACCTAACCAATATGATGAACGTATGTACAAGTGAACGTGGCAAAGAAATGTTAATTGTGAAAAATGTGAAGTTTACTTTTGTAAAAGCTTTAAAAAACGGTGAACATTTATGGAGATGTCATAATAGAAGTTGTAAAGCAATAGTAAGTGAAAGGATAATTTCAAGGGAAAAACTCGAACATTCACACGACGCAGATATTAAACTTTTAAACCGACAAATTGGTAAGTAAAAATCTTTTATTTAATTAGGTGCTTGGTGCTTTTTTCCTGGTATATTTCTAACCGAAGAACCAGAAAGTTTTGAAAGATAAGTGGCACTATATTATCATTAATAATCTTTCCCCGAACTATACGCCCATCCAAATAGTTCACTTTATTAAAGAGAAATTAGGTTTATCGAATTATATAAGATGCTACCCCTTATTGAGAGAAACTGGTACCGACAAGAGATCATGCTTTAAAATAGGTATGACATCTAGAACATCTCTTAAATTATTATTTAATGAAGAGATTTGGCCTCCTGATATTACAATCAATTGGTCAATTGACTCCAAAGAACCCTCCGACGATTCTTTGAAAATTACTTCTTTTTCGTCTGGACCACAACTGAGCAAAAAAGAAATCGTAGGCAGTTCTGATCACTCAAGCAACTCTTTCAACACAACCAACAACGAGAAGAAGATAACCATCTGTTCAGACAAACAAGCCATTGAGATCTGCAAGTCAAAAATAAATCCATTTAGTAATGACTCACATTTGAACTTCGTTAAAGATTTTGCCACTGATTCATCCATATCGATCGATCCTATGACTCCACCAACAGTAAAATTAACGAATAACTCAGACTCTCTGGATAACCGTTATCTTCTGGCAAGACTAAGAGAACCCGCTATCCTAAAAGCAGTCAAGTTACATCTCGCCTATCTTCACGATCGACCAGCCTCAGTATGTTTTGATGGATTCACCAATACCAGTATTAAACTCTTTTTGGCTTCTGAAGGTCTTCCCATTCATACAGAAGCCCTTCGCAAGATTTTTTATGGATACCACGATGCCTACGGAATTAATGCTGCAGAAGTGGATGCTGACTTAGTTACATATGGGTCATTTATCGCATCAGAAAGAATGATTCATCTTCAGAAATCTAGGGAAAGTCATCATAATTACTTCTCAGCTGTCTCACCAAGACGAAATTTTTAAAAAATTTGACGCGTGTTGAGGAACTAGAATCCTCAAGTACTTTTAGCATGGTTCTCATAAATATTAGATCTCTTAGAAATAAAACTGATGAGCTTTTTTTGTTTTTGGAGGAGTTAGGATTTCCTCCATTAGTTGCAATTACGGAACACTGGCTGGAAGTAAACGAGCCCTTTCTTGTTGAAAAATATACCACAATAGCTAGGTACGACCGTACTAGTTCAGCTCATGGAGGTACCCTCATTCTTTCTAGAGCAAATGATTTCTCTTCAGTAACTAAATACGATTTTCTATTAAGCGAAGATTTCTTTGAATTTTCCCTAGTTTATAATAATGAGATGAACCTTTACATTATTTGTATTTATAGATCACCTAGTTCAAACATCGATCTATTTTTCCAGAACCTGTTAAATTTACTCGATTCTCTGCCCATCAAGAGCAGAAAAATTTTATGCGGCGATCTAAATATTGACTATGCTACTGCTTGTGCTTCCCAACTGTCTTTGGTAACTATTTTTGAATCTTATGGTCTCTCAATGCACGTTGACTCCCCAACTAGGATCACGAAAACCTCTGCCACCATTATAGACTACGTTGTTTCCGACTTTTCGCCTCCTGATGTCGATTCTTTGGTTATCAGCGCAGGGCTTTCTGATCATGAAGCGGTTTTCACCAAGTTCTCTATTCCATCTAAAACTTCAATTAAATCTCGGCGTTTGGGTAGGATTTTCTCTGCCAAAAACTTTGAAAAGTTTTATAATTTATGTCTATCTACCGACTGGAACTTTCTGTCCAATGATATCAACTCAAACTACAGTAAATTTTTAAACAAAATTGTTAACGCTTTTAACAAAGCCTTTCCTCTTAAACCCATTAAATCCAAACGTCATACACCTTGGACTACTAAAGGTATACGTAATTCTGCCAAGAATATGCGCTCCTTTTTATACATCAAGAAATTTACTGCTAACATCCATGTCACCGAATATATAAAAAAATATAGGAATGTTTATTTAAAAATAATAAAAATAGCTAAACAACGGTATTACCAACATAAACTAGATAGTTCCAAAAATGTTTCTAAAGAGACTTGGTCCATTATTAATGATCTTCGTAATAAAACTAACTCAGTGGATCAAAAATTCCCCTTTCCCAGTTCCGATGATTTAAACGAATACTTTGTTAATGTCAGTAATAATCTGACTGCAAACATCTCGCCTAAGTTCGATCCTATCTCTTTTCTTCCCGCCTCTAAAAATGTTGCAAACACCTTCTTTTTAAATCCAGTGAATTGTTCAGAACTTAAACAAACAATCAACAATATTAAAAGTAAATCTTCTTGTAGTACAGACGGCTTATCTATCAAAATCTTCATAAACCTTCCTGATAATGTGATAGAAATACTATCATCTCTAATTAATAGATCTTTTGAAAACGGAGTATTTCCTGAATGCTTGAAAACGGCTATAGTCATTCCTCTTCACAAAGGTGGTGAACACTCAATTACCGGTAATTACCGACCTATTGCTTTGTTACCGGCCCTTTCCAAAATTATCGAAAGATTAATAAAAGTCCGACTCATGCCTTTTCTCCTTAAGCACAATATTCTATCACAAAATCAGTTTGGATTTCTGTCAAATAAGTGCACAAACGATGCCATGTTTTCAGTGCTCAATGAAGTTTACTCATCTCTTAATAATAATCATTCCACCGCTACAGTTTTCTGTGACTACGCCAAGGCATTTGATTGTGTAAATCATAATATTTTATTAAAAAAATTAGAGTTCTACGGTATTCGTGGCATTTCACTGAACTGGTTCAAGTCTTACTTGGAAAATAGGAAACAACTAGTCAGAACAAACGGTAAAGATTCTAGCTGCAGATTAATTACTAGTGGAGTACCTCAAGGTTCCGTGTTAGGTCCCATACTTTTTTTACTCTTTATTAATGACATCACTAATTTAAAAATTAAAGGAAAAATCTTTCTATTTGCTGATGATACTAGTATCACCTGGAGCAACATCGATAATCCATCTTTACATGCCGACATTTCTAATGATCTTATTACAATCAAAAACTGGTCCGATTGTAACTTGCTTTGCTTCAATGTCGAGAAGACAGTTGCATTATCCTATAAAGAAGCCTTTCATCCAATACTTCTTGAAAGCAATTCCGTCAGTGTCGTTGAGTCTGTAAAATTTCTAGGTCTTTTCATTGACAGCAGTCTAAAGTGGTCTCTTCACACAGATTCACTAACGAAGAAACTAGCATCAGCATGCTTCGCGATTAGATCGGTTTCTAAAGAACTAAATCTCCACTCTGCCAAAATAACTTATTTCTCTCTCTTTGAATCTCATCTTCGCTACGGACTTCCCTTTTGGGGTTCTAGTAGCCTTGCACAATTCAACGCTATTTTTAAATTACAAAAGAGAGCAATTCGTTATCTCCTTGGACTTAGCTCAAGAACCCACTGCAAGCCATACTTTCAAAGGAACGGAATCCTAACACTCCCTTCATTATTTATTCTAGAAACTGTATGTCTGATTCGAAAGCATTTACATATTTTTCCTACGAGACCCAACCATGGCTACTCCACTAGAAACTCGAGTTATGATGTTTATTTGCCAATCCCATCCACCGAATTAGTAAGAAAGTCAATAATTTATCACGCAAAAAAATTGTACAATCACCTCCCTGTGCAAATTAAATCGGCGACTTCTTTTACTAAATTTAGAAAAATGACTAAAGAGTATCTCATTGAGAGATCATATTATTCAGTGGATGAGTTCCTAAATGAATAATTAAAACGTCTTGAATATCACTTCCAGTAGCTGCAAGTCTTATTTTAAATTCTGTAAATTTTTTGTATTTTATTGATTTTTTCATATTATGTATTGCAGTTTGTATTTTTTTTTTAAACTTTTGCAATTATTTTAGGTAACAAATTTGTTCTTTTTTTAAATTTTTTTATATTTTCTAACATTTTAATAACCATTGATGATATATTTATTTATATCAATCAGTAATTGTTTTTGTATATATTTGTGTTATATATTTCCCTAGTGTGTTTTAATCTTATCCTGCTTTGTCCATAAAAATTGTATTTTTTTTAGTGACAATAAAGCATACGTATTATTATTATTATTATAACTAATTGCTTTTCCTTCTCTTTTAGCAGCTAGCAGTGCTAAAAGAAAAGCAGTTGATGATTTATCGGAAAGGCCTGCTAAAATTATTCATAATGTTATAAGAGAAAAATCAGAAATTCTGGATACGTTGACACTTAAAGATATACGGTATATTAGAAATAGTATGTATCGACAAAGGCAAGCTTTGCAGCCGAAACTGCCTAAAGACTGTGAAGAAACAATTTCTATTATTCAAAATAGTGCTTTTAAAACAATAAAAGAAGAGAATTTCGTTCTAGTAGCGGATAATGTTAAAAAAATAATTATATTTTCATGCAAAAGCAATCTTTTAGCATTGTGCAACACAGAAAAGATTTATGTAGATGGTACATTTGATTACTGCTTGAATTATTTTTTACAACTGTTTACCGTTCATATAATGGTTAATGATTATTATATTCCTGTTGCCTTTTGTATTTTGCCGAACAAACATACCCAAACTTATATAGATACTTTTGTTTTACTGAAGTCCAAATGTGAGGAAAATGGATTACTTACATTTTAAACCGCAATTTGTTGTGTGTGATTTTGAACTGGGATACACAAGGCACTAATTCCTGTGTGGCCAAATATTAAAATATATGGTTGCAAATTTCATCTTTTACAAGCTTGGTTTAGAAAGATACAAGCATTGGAACTTGTATCAGAATATCGTAATGCGAATAGTGATATAGGAAGATGGTTAAATTATATTTTTGGTTTACCTTATGTTCCTCCTGGCGAAGGATCAGATTGTTTTACTTTTGATTTGATGAGTATTCAACCAAGTGATAATAGAGTTGTAAAATTTTTAGATTATCTAGTTGATAAGTACATAACTGACGAATCGTTATTTCCGCAAAAACTTTGGGCCAATTTTGATGAAATTTCAGATAAAACGACAAACTGCTGCGAAGCTTTCCATTCAAGATTCAATGAACGATTCTATAAATCCCATCCATCTTTAAATATGTTAGTAAATATTTTAATCAATGTTCAAACGGAGACGTATATTAAACTTAAATCTTCATCGGAAGATCATCCTCGAATTAAAGATAAAAAAACGAAAACCAGAGAGGATTTTGTTAAAAATAAAATAAAGCAATATAATACGATAGCAAGATTTGAATTTATAAAGTGTTTAGGATATTTAAATAAATTGTAGAAGTTATTATAAATAAATACATGTTTTTAAAATATTTTGTTTTGTTTATTTACTTTATCTCTTTAGTGACGAATTAAGGTTTGCTCTCAAGATAATCCACAGGTCGGTGACGAATTACGGATTTTGGATTACCTGCAGGTAGCTGGTGACGAATTCAGGTTTGCCCTATAGACTACAATACAATACTCATTACTGAACATTATTATTAAAATTATCAATATAAAATACTAAACTTAATATATATATATATATATATATATATATATATATATATATATATATATATTACGTTACAGTGGAACGTCACTATAATACTAAAACATTTGCTCAGACTGTGTTTTGTTTGTTTTAATGTACTAAATGTTTAAACGGTATTCAAAGGACTTATAGTTATGACCAATATACCTATATGTGTTTCTGTTTCTCTCTCTCTCTCTCTTACTCACGCCATTACATATGTAACGTAATGTAATGATTTTACCGATTTACTCCTATACAAATTTTACACGCCGGGCGCACGAATAGAAGTATAACTTTAAAAAACACCAAAAGCTGTTACTAGTTTGGGAAAGGAAAATACTGCAAAATCTTTGGTTGGTAAAACCTCAATGGACAATGGATGAGAAGAACAAATAACGAGCTAACTAAGCTTTATCAAGAACCTAACATATAAACCGTAATTGAGCCGCAAAGACTAAGATGGTTCCATCTAGAATTTCTACATTGGTAGGCAAAAGGTGAAGAGAAAGATCAAGGTCAAGATGGAGCAACTAAGTTAAGAAGACTTAACGTAACGAACTGGGAAGAAAAGCAACTGAAAAAAGGGAGCGGAAAATAATAGTAAACAAGCCATGGGCCTATTAGGCTCGTAGTATTTTTATGAGACTAATCATATCGAACCTAGAAATCTCATTATTTATATATTGATCAATTTTCTCTTTTAAAAATGAACGCTTAGATGCAACCTGTTTTCGAATGAGATGAGGCAATTTCCCTTGGCGGATAACTCTTAATTTTTGCATAGCTATCAATCTGCATACCTAATAAATATTATAACAATTTATGAATATTTGGGTGAGACGTTTCACAATATTCTTCTACAAATGTATTCGTAACTTCAAATCTGTTAATGCTGAAACGAACAAAAATGAATACATCCGAGATGCTTTTATTAATGGTTGGTTATCATCTGAAATTTGAAAAAGATTATTGGAAAGCAAGTCTTTAAGTTTAGAAGAGGGTGTCTCTACATATCGAACAGATGAAGCTTATAAAAATGCAGAATCGTACAAGACATCCCCAGTTTCAGTAAATGCTATTCCTTGCGAAGAAAATGAAAATGATTCTTTTCCATTAGCTGCATCTATCAAGTCTTGCTTTTTTTGTGGAAAATCTAATCACCCCCGTTTTATGTGCTCGCTAAAAATCAGACATGTACCTACTGTAAGAAGATTGTTAGTATTAGAAGGTCCAGCTTCATTATAAGACCCCATTTCATCAGAGGATCTACCAAAAGGTCCAGCTTCATTATAAAACCCTATTTCATTAGAGGATTTCACTTCATTCTATTAGAGCACTTTTATGTAAATCCACTAATTGTACTCCACACGAGCGTATGTTCAGACATGAGCGGAAAGCATCTCCTCAAGGTACTTCTCTTCCTTCCTGGCTGTACCCGAAGGAAATTGTGAATATTCATTAACAATGGTCACCATTTACTTATTCTTTGAAGAACTAGGTATAGGACCTTTAAAATGTATATTTAATCTTTCAAATACACTCGTTGCCTTAATTAGATGAGTAGAAGAATACGATAGAAATTTTCGTTTAATTTCGGCACAAACCGGACAAGAGTTGATCATTTGCTTGATATCGTCTAAAGAATAGCCCCATCTATCTAGCGGCCCAAATTAAGAAATTTGAGGTTTAAAACAGTGCTCCGATTTGGTCACTAATTGGTCATAAGTGGTCACTAGGTCATTTATACAGAAATTTTTGCAATGATTTTAAAATATCAAGGTCATCCAAAAAATTTTAGCGGCTCAATTTGATCGTAGAGAGCTCAATCAAATTGAATTTAATTGGTCACAAAATGGTTAAAATTGGTCAGTTTATATTGATAATTGGTCAGCGTTATTGACGGAGTTATAAACTAAATTATGACTTTCAAGGTCAGCCCCATCTATCTAGCGGCCCAAATTGGGAAATTTGAGGTTTAAAACAGTGCTCCCAATTGGTCACTAATTGGTCATAATTGGTCACTAGGTCCGACTAATTGGTCATTTATACAGAAATTTTTGCAATGAAATATCAAGGTCATCCAAAAACTTTTAGCGGCTCAATTTGATAGTACAGAGCTTAATCAAATTGAATTTAATTGGTCACAAACTGGTCAACATTGGTAAGTATATGATGATAATTGGTCAGCGATATTGACGAAGTTATTAACTTAATATGAATTTCAAGGACAAGCAAATTTTGTGAGCGACCCAAAATCAAAAATTTGCGTTTCAAAAAAAAATATTTCTAAAGCTAGGAACAGTTGAAATATTGTAATTTAAAACTCCTCCAGTGTTATATTAATTGGTCACGAATTGGTCACAATTGGTCAGTAGGTCAGAGGGATTGGTTACCTGATTCAAAGGATCTTAGAGAGGGGTTGACCAATTAATATATTAATATATAATTTTTTAATCGCAAATTTTTGATTTTGGGTCGCTCACAAAATTTGCTTGTTATTGAGAGTCATTATTTAGTTAATAACTCCGTCAATAACACTGACCAGTTATTATCATATACTGACCAATGTTGACCAGTTTATGACCAATTAAATTCAATTTGATTGAGCTCTCTACGATCAAATTGAGCCGCTAAAATGTTTTGGATGACCTTGATATTTTAAAATCATTGCAAAAATTTCTGTATAAATGACCAATTAGTCGGACCTAGTGACCAATTATGACCAATTAGTGACCAATTCAGAGCACTGTTTTATACCTCAAATTTCTCAATTTGGGCCGCTAGATAGATGGGGCTCTAAAAGCATAAGGAAGATTGCACGTACGGATTAAATGATACATCTTTGTAACTCCTGGATGACATAAAAGACTGATGAAGTTTAAATAGATTAAATAGTGTGCAAATACAGTTAGTTAAACCGTTTAATTAAATTACACAATTAATTATACATATATCTGAACCAATCGGATTTGTTCACAACATAAAAGTGCTCATTTTAAAAATTAAAACGTTTAGTGAAAATAAATAAAAACTTCATACCCTTTTAAATTAAGGAAGCGAGATAATCCTCACAACAAAACATTATTCAGTTTTCAATCCTATAAAAACGAAAAAATAATACGGAATTAGAAAGAGAAGAAACTGTAGAATTTCCTTTATATAAAAAAGGATTCGTAATAAAAGTACCTACAGCGAAGTTGTGTATTATAAAATAGTTGACTTACAGATTAAATTTACAAATAGCAAACACTGTACTTTACACTCTATTCCGTTTCACATTTATAAACGAATCTTTTACCATTTAGAAATTTCGACATCAATTCTTATTATAACTGAAAAAGCAACGAAATCGATTATACAAATGAATTTAATATCCTTTTTGTACGAGTTTCTTTAATAAAGTATTTTTGTAATTTAAATGCCCGAGCTTGATGGTGAAAACCTTAATCAAAAAGAGCGTTTTAAAGTTTGACAGTTAACTTTAAGCTCGGGCTGTTAAACTGCAAAATTACCTAAAAGGCACATACTTAGAACATACTAGTAATTCCCATGAAGAGTTTATTTATTAAAGGTATTTTTTGTAGTAGTTTTAGATATCAACCATCCTATATGCAGAAGAAACTATAAGAAGATAAAATATTATATAGGTACTAAGAAAAAATAGGATTATGGAAAATATTTAATTTTATTTATTAAAAATTGAATGTACCTAAATATATTATAAATTTTATTTAGCTTGGGCCTTTGTGTCTTTGATTATAAATTTAGGTTAAAATTTTATGTACATAAATGAGATGTTTGGGCGATAAAACTAGCTCTGATTATTTTAAATTTTACATTGTTCAACTTTTTTGTATATAGAAATTGAATTGAGCCAGTTTCGAAAACAAAATCATAAAAAAAAAAATATCTTACGTGATTGATCTCAAAGTGCCATAATAGAATTACCACCTCCTCTGTCGTTTATATTGTTTGTTGATGCGGTTTTTTCCACTGCTTCAACTTCTGCTTTAATGCAGCCTTGAAATCGCATTTTTACATCATCACCTACTACAACTGTACGTTAACATAGAATTAGCGTAAGGCAAGAGACGACAAATAAGACTAAGGGCAGGAGCGAGGCTATTATGAATTGCTTTGTTGTCGTTGCTAAATCAAAACGAGCTACAACTACTGCTGGATTATCCATTGAATAAAAACAGGGAAAGCGAGCTCTGGCAAAATGGGCCGTCCCGTCTTTTCCATACATTTTTAAAAAATCTCTAGATTCATTTCTGAGAGTGTTGACACAACCTTCAAGGTTAATAAGAAGTTTACTTTCGTTTGCAATCAATAAGACAGGTTCTGGTGGTGCAGCAATTGCACGTTCATCTAGACTATCTAGAGGAACTGTATTGTAAATACTCAGGTAGCTGATGTATGTAAAATTTGTTACATTAGGCAACATAGTCGAAGCTAGTAGCGAACCATTAACGCAATCTACGGCTTCTAAACCTCGACTAGTATTTAATATCGTGTGATATGATGCCATCATAATATTATCTTGGGATTCATTCCAGACCTCTTGACCAGTATCACTATCAATACATCTTTGACATTGCGATAAATATACTTCATCACCACTTAAAACTATAACATTTTTATTTCTGGTTACGATATCTCTGCACCTCCACAATGTCGATCACAGTTGTAAGGCGTTCGAATTCTTTCACATGTTCCTCTATTGCAACTGTATAAACCATTAAGGTCGATACAAGTAATTTTTCCACGTCTTCCAGAACACTTTAAAGGTGGATCTGTATATTTATAAATACATTCAAATGAATCGGTTAAATCTAGGCACATTCCCATTGAGCAGTTGAAGGTTCCCGTTAAATTTTTACATTCATCAGCAATGCATCTACTTTTTTTGCATTTTCTTGATCTTTCCCATAACATATTTTTTGTGCTATACTTGTACAATTCACTAGAAGTAAATTGGAGCCATTCCGTCTGAGATTGACATAAATTTGCATACACGATCCGGAAGTTTTGCTTAAACACCATTCCCCACAAGAGCCCCAATCACACGATTCCACTTGAATGGTACACATAACTGGTGTTTCTGATATGCCAGACTGCATAGCACGAGTAGATGCTTGTTATGCTACTTAGCATACTATGATAGTGTCTATCATTGCACCACAAGTTCGAGAAAAGAAATCAGTAACTAAGTTATCCCTACCTGGACGATAGATAATATTATAACTGAAACAAGACATTTCTAAACGCCATCTAAGAATTGTTTCATTTTTTATTTTACTTCTAAACATAAAGATACAGTTTGTTGGTTTCCATTTACGAATAGCATCGATAATGGCATAAGCTTCTTTTTCGATTAGTGGCATGCGTTCCAGAAGTGCTCAAAGAACTCCATGAGAGCCTTTCCGAAGGACACTTTGGAGTGAATAGGACATTGGCCAGAGTACGTGAAAGATTCATTACTGGGTAAACTGTCGCCAGGAGATGAAAGAGTGGTGTAAGCGCTGTCATATGTGTTCCTCGAAGAAGGGTCCTAAAACGAGGCTTAGGGGAAAATTAAAGCAATACCTATCGGGATGTCCATTTGAAAGGATCGCAGTGGACATATTAGGACCACTTCCTGTGACAACATCTGGCAACAAATATTTGATGGTCGTAATAGATTACGTCTCGAAATGGCCTGAAGTTGTTGCTGTGCCCAACCAGGAAGCCAAGACCGTTGCGGAGGCCCTCTTACAGAATGTGGTTGCACGACATGGAGTACCTCTCCAAATTCACTCAGACCAGGGCCGTAACTTCGAATCAGATGTTTGGAAGGAGGTGATGAATTTAATGGGGATTAAGAAGACTAGGACGACAGCAATACACCCTCACTCGGATGATATGGTTAAGAGACATAACCGAACCATCGACAATTAATTGTCAATGTTCGTAGCCGAAAACCAAAGAGATTGGAATACGCTAAAACCTCTCTTTTTGTTGGTATATCGAAGTTCTCAACATGAAGCCACCGGTTACACGCCTTCTATGTTACTTACCGGTAGAGAATTGGGACTGGAAGACCAACGGATGAAGAAGCCGAGGAAATGTCGCTGCCTGACTACGTTAAAGACCTAAAGGAAAGGCTAAGGGGTGTCCACGAGTTTGCCAGGTAAAACTGCAGATGAAAAGTGACAGGATGAAGGTCAGATTTGACAAAAAGTCGACGCCAATATCCTTTAAAGAAGGCGATGTAGTAGGTTATACCAACCACAGAAGAAAAGGATATTGCCCTTAACTACAACGACCTTGGGAAGGGCCTTATTTGGCAAAGAAGAAAATTAACGACCTAGTCTATAGGATCCAACTATCACCGAGAAGCAAACCGAAAGTCGTCCACATCTAAAGGTTGAGACCCTATAATGGACGTGACCCTTCGGTATCGAATATAGAATAAATGTTGTTCGGGGCGAACAACTTTAAGAAGAGGGTAGTGTTATCAGCCAGTCCGGACCTGTCGCCCACAGGGCGAATGAGTCGCGACAGGCCGTTCTTAGAATCTGAAAATATTTCTTTTGGAACGTTCGGAAGTAGCTTTTGGAACGTTCGGAAGAATCGAGAGTGTTGTATGTGTTTTTTGTTTGTTTTAATTTCTTCCTTTAAAAAATGGACTGTATATATGTATTAGCTGTATTGTTATCTCAATTAAACACTTCTTGAACTTAGAAACATTTATTTTGATATTATAATGTCGAAGATTATTGAATACACACATTGACGATGTGCACTCTAGGGAATCTTTTACTACAATAATCCTTTTACTCGCATGCGCGATCAACATGGCCGTATTTTACATAGGCGTGCGAACAATGAAATAAAATTATAAAAAATATAAAATAAAATAAACTTAAATAGATTATGGCCTTAACATGCCGGCCGCCTTGAAAGTATGTACTACTTTCAACAAAATAAAAGTTATAAAGATCAAATTGATCACATTCATAAATACAAAAAATTCAAAATCAATAATGCTTAAAATTAACAATGTCCAAAAGTATTTAAAGATAAACTCTTAGTTTATGATCAAACTCATTACGTAATATCAGTGCGCAAAGTTCATGTACATTTAGTCAATTGGTAATGCGCACACTCGCGAAACTGCACGTTTTAGCACTTCACTTTGTGTTTTTAATGTAACAACTCTGATGACTTGATCAGCTCCAGGATGGACATCAATTACTCGTCCCAGCTGCCATTTGAGTGGTGGAAGGTTGTCATCCTTGACTAAAACCAATGACCCTTCTTTGAGCAAGTGTGTTGCATTCTGTTTCCACTTTACTCTGTGCTGCATCTCTGAAATAACTTCTTTGTGCCAACGTGTCCAAAAATGCTGGCAGATTGAATGTAAGTGCTCGAACCGTGATAGTCTGTTACTTGGTACATCTACTAAATTTGGTTCAGGAATGGCAGTGAGCTGTCTGCCGATTAAAAAATGTCCTGCTGTAAGTGCCTGTAAGTCCTCAGGATCAGAGGATAAAGGAATCAAGGGTCGAGAATTAAGGATGGCTTCTATCTGTACTAGGATAGTGTAAAAATCCTCAAAAACTAAATTTGCATTACCTACTACACGCAATAAATGATATTTGGTAATTTTGATTCCCGCTTCCCATATTCCTCCAAAACTTAGTGAATTTGCGGGGATAAAATGCCATTTAATTCCCTCAAATGATAAAAAATTTGATATTTTGTTTGAATTTAAATTTACAAAATGAAACACTTCCTTTAATTTACGATTCGCGCCTACAAAGTTGGAACCATTATCTGAAAATATCTCAGAAGGTCTTCCTCGTCGGGCAACAAAACGTTTTAATGCTGCTATAAATGCATCTGTAGATAAATCTGTAATCAATTCCAAGTGTACTGCACGAGTGGCCATGCCCACAAAGATACAAATATATGCTTTGTAAAATTTACACCCCCGTGTTCGTTTGTCTTTTAAAAGTAAGGCCCCCCATAATCTATGCCTACATTAAAGAAAGGAACATATTTGTTAACTCGAACTGCAGGTAAGTTTCCCATTAACGGTTGAGTTGATTTGGGATTAGCTCTAAAGCAAATAGTACATTTTCTAATAATATGTTTGCATAAATTTCGACCTGATATTGGCCAATAATTTTCACGAATTGAACATAGTAAATTCTGAGCACCACAATGAAATAACCTCTTATGTTCGTATTTTGCAATTAACGAAGTTAAAATATGTTTGTGAGGTAGAAGTATTGGGTGTTTCTTATCAAAAGTTATTTGTGAATTCATTATACGTCCACCTACTCGTAACAGACCGTTATGATCCATAAAGGGAGTTAATGATAATAATTTGCTTGTATTATGAATAGGTTTGAATTTCTCAAGACGTGCATACTCTTGAGGAAAATCAGATTTTTGTGCCATTTTAATTAAAATGTTCATAGCACATTGTATTTCTAAAAGTGTGAGTTGTCTTTGTTCCTGTGGTAACCTCGAGTTTTTCGTAAACGGAATGATATATGCCACAACTCTTTGTAATTTAGTTACAGAAGAAAACCGAGTGAATAAGTCAAGATTTGATTGAATTAAAGGTTCACTATTAACTGACATATTTACAATAGTGCGCTGGTCTGGTAGGTTCTCCTGTTCTGTGTCATCCCTAATTATCCATTCGGATGAATCCCTTGTTAGCCACTGTGGACCATGCCACCATAATCGTGAACTAGTAATAATGTCAGTGGTGGTGCCACGTGACAGTAAGTCGGCAGGGTTCTCTGCTGACTGAACATGATGCCACTGCTTTACGTTTGTTAGTGTCTGGATTACCCCCACTCTATTTCCTAAAAATCACCTGTTTGGCGAACCTCGAATCCATGACAGGGTAATTGTGGAATCAGACCAAAAATACCTTGCGTCAAATTTTATTTCTAATGAGGCAACTACCTTCCTTGACAATTTGGCTAATAGTACTGCACCGCATAATTCAAGTCTGGGTCGTGTTACCTGCTTTATTGGTGCTACTCTGGATTTGGCACATGCCAAATGTGAAGAAATGTTTTCTGATTCTGACACACAACGTATGTAAATACACGCTCCATATGCCTTTTCGGAGGCGTCTGAAAATCCATGAAGTTCTATCTGACTGTAGTTTGGAAGTAGTATATGTCTCTGTATCGTTAATTGACCCAATGAATTGAGCCTATTTTTTAACTGTATCCATCTGGAGTGAATGTATTGAG
Organism: Altica lythri; assembly: GCA_964028335.1. NCBI lineage: Eukaryota > Metazoa > Arthropoda > Insecta > Coleoptera > Chrysomelidae > Altica > Altica lythri. The sequence continues at coordinate 62,782,441 of OZ034800.1, read as the reverse complement.
GAACTGTTTCATCTCAAGTTAGGTTGATCTTCCATAATTCCTGAATGATTAGTTTGGCTGTTATTATAATTGGTCCCAAAAGTCCTAATGGATCATATAATTGACTTATTGCAATATTATCCGTTTAGTGACCATATTATGCTGTAACATATTGCTAGTGCAATAATGAAGAGAATCAGTATTTGCATTCCAAAAAACACCAAGAGTTTTGTTTTGCTCATTTTCACCTAAGTTTATTGTGCTGGAATTCAGTTGCTTGTTCATGTGGAATTGCTGTAATATATGGAATTATTGCTTAGCCATTTGCGGAGCTCAAAACCTGCTTCAGATAATAACTTAGTTACATCATATTGAATTTCTAGTACCTCATCTACTGAGTTTGCTCCTGTGAGCAAATCATCCACATAAAAGTCATCTTTAATTACCTTGCTTGCAGTTGGATATTTGTCCTTGTTTTCCATATATATTTGATGCAAACTCCTAATTGCTAGATAAGGAGCAGATGCAGTACCATATGTTACCGTATTTAATTGATATGTCTTTAAATTGTCATCAGGATTGGCTCGCCAAATTATCTGTTGTAGACCTCGGTGCTCTGGAGTGACTAGGACTTGTCGATACATTTTTGATATGTCCGCTGCAATAACTATATTGTGCTTTCGAAATCGTAGGAGAATAGTGACTATATCCCTTTGAATATTTGGTCCAACGAATTGTGCATCGTTCAATGATATACCAGTGTCTGTTTTCGCCGAGGCATCGAATACCACGCGAAGTTTTGTTGTTAAACTTTTGTCCTTGATAACGGCATGATGAGGTAAGAAATAATTAATCTCGTTTGTGTTCTCCTTGATCTCGGTCATATGCCCGAGTAATTCGTATTCTGACATAAAACTGATGTAGTCCTTCCTTAGTTCTGAATTTGCGAGCAATTTTTGTTCTAATGATAAAAATCTATTGATGGCTGTCTGCTTTGAGTCTCCTAATTTGGATACCAATTCGTTAAATGGAATATTTACGATGAACCGTCCGCTAGCGTCTCGTTATGTAGTAGTTTTAAAGTGATCCTCGCAATATTGTTCAGTTTCTGACAATTTGATGACATCCTTTATTTCCTCAATGTTCCAGAACCGTGTTAATGAATCATCAATGCCTTCGGATGAATTGTAAGTGCTTAAGTAATTTACAGTTGAGTTTGACTTAACTCTTGGAAGTGATAAATCTCCAGCAATGATCCAACCAAGTTGAGTTTTTTGTAAAATTGGCATGTTTGGGCCCAATTTGATTTGACCTACTGCTAATAATGAACAAAATAAATTTGATCCCAATAATATATCAATCTGACTTGATTGATTGAAATTTGGATCAGCTAATTTTAAATGGCTTGGAATATTTAATTGTTTTTTATTAAATGATATTAAAGGTAATTTTTCAGTAATAACAGGTAAAACTAGACAATTTATATTCATTTTGAAATTATTTATACATGACATAATTTTAATATTAACATGTTTGTTAATATTTGATAAAGATTGACCTACACCCTTGACTGCATAATTTACATCTGAAAATGTTAGCCCTAATTTATCACATAATTGTTCTGAGATGAAGTGGCTTTGAGATCCACTGTCTAAAAGTGCGCGACATGTATGTATGTTATTTTTTGAATCTTGTATTTTTATTAAGGCTGTGGATAATAATGTTTGTGCTGATACACGTATATTTTGAATTGAGGGTGTAGCTACGGCTGTTTGACTCTCAGTTGTAGCTATTGAGATGTTTGCCTGTGCTCTGGCTTCCTCGATATTTGTTAAATCCCTTGTTGTTGAATTACCCTGTATATTGTCTGAATTATTCAAATTGTTAGAGTGATCTATATGTAATAATGTGTTGTGACTTTTACCACACCTTCTGCATTTGCTAGATTGACAATCAGATGAAAAATGAGATTTTCCAAGACAATTTAGACAAAGTTTCATTTTCTTAACTTCTTCAATTCTTTTCTTAACCGCTTATTTAAGAAACGATTCACACTGAAATAGTCCATGTGCTTTGTTACAGAAATGACAACTAAATTTATTAGAACTAGTGTATGCACCTACTTGTTTTTTATGTGTATTTGTGTATAATTGTTTATTTGTTTTTTCTAACTTTGATAAATGTAATGTTTCTAAAATTTCACATTTTGTTTTTAGAAAATTGTTCATATCAGCCATTGTTGGAAGGTCTTCTTTGTGCTCAAAAGACTCCCAATCGCGTCTGGTTGTTGTATCAAATTTATTTGTTAAAATGTAGATGATCAATCTATCCCAAGAATCTGTGTCTTCACCTAAGGCTTTAAGTGAACGTAAATGTTTTGAAATATCGTTAAAAATGTTTCTGAGATCTACATGTGATTCTTTTGATAATGCTTGGAGTTCAAAAATTGAATGAATGTGGTTGTGAATTATTAGTTTTTTATTTTCAAATCACTCAACTAGCAAATCCCAAGCAACATTGTAATGGTGACGTGGGTATATTTTTAATGATGCAGGCTGCACCTTTACTTAAAGCTGATCTAAGATAATAATACCTTTGATAGTCCCCTAACCTCTGATTATTATCAACTAAATTGACAAATGCATCCCTAAACTCAACCCAATCACTATATTGACCGTCAAATTGGGGAAGTGTTATTGGAGGCAACTTAATATTTATGTTATTGCTAGTTCTAGATGACGTACTGTTACCTGAAGAGGATGACCTGCTTGATTCATTTGGATGATATACTTGATCATGAGGTTTACAAAGATTTTGTATTTTAGTGACAATTTCCAAATAAGAATTTTCAAATGTTTCGCGAATATCTGACTCTAATTCATCTTCATTTAAAGTTTCTATCTCAGTTTGTATATCATTAAATTCATCCCAAGATGGTTCAAACTTTTCTAATCTTGCTTGCAAATTAGTTATCATATTTTCGTTAACTTGAGAAAAATCTAATTTATCCAGATATGTTTGTAAACGTGTGATTCTGGCCTTTACTTGGCCTCTTTTTAATATCAATGATTCCATTATAATTTTACTTTAATAAATAAATTAAATTGGGACACCCCGTACTAATATTTGTCCGAAATTAAATAAAAATACTGCGAAATATACCTAAATGTCAATGAGAAATCTACTTTTTATGCGACAAAACTACCAAATACATTAATAATATTCGAGAAAGTATAAGAAATATATATTATAGTGTACTTACAGATGCCAATAGGATTTGTATAAAAGGAAATGAGTAAATACAGACCAGTTGATTATCGCCGGCTTCACCTTGCTGCCAAGGGATTATGTACCTTAATCGTCCGTTGTATAAATGGTTGTATTGCTTGCTGGTGCTGAATCCGGCTCGAAGGACCAATTTTTTTGTTTGTTTTAATTTCTTCCTTCAAAAAATGGACTGTATATATGTATTAGCTGTATTGTTATCTCAATTAAACACTTCTTGAACTTAGAAACATTTATTTTGATATTATAATGTCGAAGATTATTGAATACACACATTGACGATGTGCACTCTAGGGAATCTTTTACTACAATAATCCTTTTACTCGCATGCGCGTACAACATGGCCGTATTTTACATAGGCGTGCGAACAATGAAATAAAATTATAAAAAATATAAAATAAAATAAACTTAAATAGATTATGGCCTTAACAGTATGTTCTGGATTTAATTGTGGAGATGCTTCTATAAGGAATTGATTTCATATATAAGGGACCGCTTTGGACGGAGAGAGTAATAATAATAATTGTAATTGTAATAGTTGGCGATAGACAGTGATTGAAGTGCGAATTGTTGTAGGAGGTATTTTAGAGACGTTATTCAGTAATTGTGCCTGTTGTGTAGATTATTTTAAGAAATTGTTACTTATTTGTGTTTATCAATAAATTGTTAAGTTTGTCTGCTGTTTATCATTTATACCGAATCCACGAAGGAAAAATATAATATATTTGTTTTGGATCAATATATTCTTTTACAAAGTTTTTTTTTGCTGTAAATTTATTTTAGATAATTTGATGTTTTATCAGATTTTTTGGTACATCACCTATTGTAAAAATTATTTGATTTTTATAAGAATTAAGACATTAATTAGATATTGGGATTGATAAAGTAGGATTTTCTTGTGAAGTATGAACTGTCTCTTAATCTGTTTCTCTTTCTAAATTAGGGAGTTGAATTTGAATATATGAAATTATATTTATTTTTGGTTGTAAATTTTGTAAGTCTAATTCCTCTAATTCAGATATAATTCGTCTCGAGAATTAATGTATCTTTCTAATACTTCGTCGATGTCTACATTTACATCCGTACTATCGGTTTCTAAAGCACAAGTTAGGTAGGAGGAGGAGGATAACGAGATAAACAATCTGCTGCTTGTTTTTGTTTTCCCTTTTTAATATTTATCGTATAGTCAAATTCTTCAAGTTTTAAGCGCCATCTAACAAGTCTTTTAAAGAAAATAACCATTGTAGTGGTTGGTGGTCAGTAAATATGATAAACTTTCTACCAAATAAATAGGGTCGAAATTGTTTACAAGCCCATACACAGGCTAATAATTCTTTTTTAATTGTCGAATAAAATGTTTCAGCGGCATTTAATGTTCTAGATTTCTGGATGCATAACATACAGGGTGGTTATTTTGAGATAAAATGGCTCCAATAGCATAAATTTGATGCATCGGTAGTACCTTCAAACGGTTTATTATAATCGGGATAGGTACGGGTTCTGAAGTTAATATATTTTGACATACCTTAAAAGAAGGCAACATTATTATTTAATTTCTGGAGCAAGTTTGCTTTTTATTTTGTTTATGTGTGATTGCCAACAGAGTTTGATCAATATACAAACCAAGATATTTTATTTCATCGGAACATCGTAAAGGTTTGTTACTAAAGTACAGAGGATGGTTAGGTACACGTTACACGCAATTTTTTGTTTAGAGATTATAATATATGCAGATTTAATTAAATTTAATGTTAATTTGTGAACAATCATCCACTGAGATAACAGAAATATATCATCCTGTATCTCCAAAATCATGTCTTCTATGAATTCACCAAAATAAACCAAATTACTGTCATCTGCATATAACCTTAGCTGCCCTTTATGCCTAACATTCGATAATGAATTAATACAAATGAGAAATAAAGTTGGGCCTAAAATTGAACCTTGAGGTACCCCCCAGGATATGTGTTGTTCAGAACTTCTTATGCTATCAATAAAAACACATTGCATTTAGTTTTGAGTCCTATTCTCTTAAGCTTTTTTAACAAGATATTATGGTTTACTGTTTCAAATGCCTTGCACAAGTCAAGTGACACAATAACACATTTTTTATTTTTATCTGTATTCTCCTGAATGTTAGTTATCATGTCTACTACAGCCGACGGAGTGTCACTTGTCTTGCGAAAGCCATATTGATATTTAGAAAGATACTTTGTTTTAGTTATACAATTATTCAAAAATTTTAAATAAAATTGATATTGGCCAATAGTTGTTGACCATACTTTGGTCACCTCCTTTAAATCGCACTTGGAACCACCGCACCATTTAAAGACATACCTATTAATGATTTTGCATAGGACACTAGCGATTTCATATTTACATTCCTTCACTGTTTTTACATCCACGTCATCAATACCTGTGGCCTTTTTGGAATTCATGTCATTAAAAAATTAGGTGGATATGCAAAATTTTGCAAGGGTCATTTTTACGACATGTTGGGTGTCAGACACTTAGGTAAAATGAACTACATATGACGTCAGACAATTATTTATTTACGGCATTAATCCGCACTCACGTGTCCATTTTATAGGTAAAAAAAATCACATTGTATAATAAAACTCTACATCTTTCCAACAGCATGATATTGCTTATCGATCAAAATTTAAAAATATTTATTGCGTCAATTAAATATAGCTCGTGTGTACATATACAATGTATAATGTTAATCAGTGCCACCAACCGAAAATTTTGACTAGCGTATAGGTGGGTAGCAAGGTGAGGGACCCTCTTTAATAGAGAAAGATCTTAGAAATAGAGTGATATAAAAACTAGCTTTTAATTGCGAAACTTCAAGGAGAAGGCACGTTTTTGTTGACCCCTTGCACCAGGTAATCATGCCAAGTCATAAAAAGTTAAACTCTACAATTCCCAAAGAAGTAACCTATACACATATATAATGCGATGAATGAAAGAATATTTATAATACTTTTGTGGAAATAATGAAACAGTATTTATAAAATACATTATAATTTCCCAAAAACTTAACTGAAATACATTTCTTAAAAACTCTGTTTATGTAGCCAACCACCTCAAAAGCATAGTGCAGGATATAATATAAGCTATACTGCAACCATGTGACGGTACTATAGACTACAATACAATTCTCATTACTGAATATTATTGATAATATTATTAATATAAATGACTAAATTTAATATGTATACTTACGTGACAGAATAATAAAATAATCTGTCAAACAAAATGTGATACGTCACTATGATACTAAAACATTAGCTCATATTGTTTTTTGTATATCTATAGTCCATTTCATCGTTTTTGGCTGATTTGATATTAGAAACCACTGAAATAAGATTAAACTGTCATCCAAGTTACCAATGGCGGACAGTTTTTTTTTCTAAATTAGGTCGTAAGTTTCTGAAACTATCAGTGTGGTTAGACATCTACAAAAATATGACATTAATAATTATTAAATTTAACCCTTCAACAACGAGCCGTACATGACGGTTACTAGGAATGTGAATTAAGTCAAGACTTCCGTATTAAATACTTTTTATCTACCGGTGAAACAAGATGCAGTTACGTAAGTGTTGTAGTAAAAAACAAACGTTCTCATTTAAATTTCTAACTTGTCTGTATCTGAGAGAGATGTAACTCTAAATTTACTTCGAGTATGATTTCTGTCATCGGCCAAAATCCGTGAAATGGACTATATCTCTTTTCAATGTACTGAATGTTTAAACGGTTTTCAAAGGACTTATAGTTATGACTAATAACATATGGTAAATATTTCATCTTTGTTTTTATCGACCTATATGTGTTTCGGACTCTCTCTTACTCACGCCATTACATATGTAACGTAATGTAACTGTTTTATTGATTTAATCCCATACAAATTTTATACACCAAGCGCACGAATATAAGTATAACTTCACAAAATTTTTGAGTATAAGTTTTAAGTATGCGGAACCACAATTTTTTTTCTATTTTTGTGTAAAATGTTACGGCCGTTCACAGAAAACTTCTTTTTACCAAATTTTAACAGTATAGTTCTTAAAGTTTAGGAAAAAAGTGGCTGTGACATACGGACGGACAGACAGACATGACGAATCTATAAGGGTTCCGTTTTTTTGCCATTTAGCTACGGAACCCTAAAATTATTACTTAGAACTATTTTTCCCGACAAGCACTCTACATATAAAATACATACACATACAATTTGAAGATCATAAAAAAGGATAGAAATACAAATATAAAAGTTATAAAGAAAAATAGCAACCTACACTGTAGCAAAGCGTACAACCGTCCCATACCTCTAGATATTCCGGAAGAGGACAGAAGATCCACGAAGGTTTCTCTCAATCAAGATTTGAAAATTGTAGACCAGTGGGGAAGAAAGAATCTTGTTAATTTCAACGCTTCCAAGACAAAGACATGTTGCCTATCCAACAAGAGGCAAACATGTGACTCATCCATTACAATTAACGATCAGACACTGGTAGCGGGCGACTCCATTACGCTGCTTGGTATAACGATCTTCCAGGACTTACTATGGAACGAAAATATTGCATCCATAGCAACTGCAGCAGGAAAGAAATTAGGCTTTCTGTTTAGAGCACCGAAAAATTTTTCTCCATCCAACTTAGCTACTCTTTACAAAGCCCAAATACGACATAATCTTGAATACTGCTCGCATGTATGGGGTTCGGCGGCTCCGTCAACGATCAGGGTTCTTGATGCAATACAAAAAAAGTTCGTCTAATAAACGACACCATTCTCACCAAAAACCTAGCCCCATTGTCCCACCGAAGAGCAGTGTCTGATCAGATTGTGGAACTCCTTAACTTCCCACGTCTTTCCCACTCGTCCAAACTTGCAGGCCTTTAAATCCCAATTTAATAAATTGTCTCTTTTGCCCCAATGGATGTTCTCGGTACATTTGTATTTAGGTCTATACCTACGAGGACATCCTTAATAATAAAATAAAGTATGAACAGCACAGTTAACTTAACAAAGCATCTTTTATAAATGATCAAAATTCGAAATACTTAAAAAATAAATTATTTACATACCACTTATAATTTTTAAACACAAATAACTGCACATATTCAACTATAACTATGGCACTTATTCCTTTTTGCACAATAAGATCTTGATAGAAAATTCTTTAAATTTAAGCAATCATTTTTTGTACTGTTTTTAGTAAACAATAAAACACAATCATCACACATATAATAGAACTAAAGAAATTAATATTATGACATCTTCATATTATGATTAAATCAACAAGGTCGTATTACATTTTTATGTTATACTTGACCTACCTTGGTTTACCTACATTCACCGTTAAAGAATGTTTGTTGTTAATTAATTATAGATAGATTATAATATATAATTTCGTAATAGTTTCCTGAGTATTAAAAATATATAACCACTGGATAAAATTTGCATAAAAAACAGTTACATAGAGGAATCAGTATGATCAAAAAATACAATTTCAAACAAGTATTTTTAATTCTTAAAATCAACTTACTAAAATTGCAACTTTCACTTTAACTTTTATGATAATTTTATCAGCGATAGTGTTTATATTGCACTTCACCACTTTATTTAAAAAATGTTCAGATTAAATAAAGATGAATGATACCACTGCTTTTAGTCCTATCCGATATTTCATTCTCAAGAGAGCTTATCATTTGAATAATGTATTAATCGTAAATTCTTTTAATGACGTAAAAAACCGCCTGATTCATTAATTTGTAATTAACTGTTTACTCAGTGTTATTTTTGCCACGGTTTTCGCATTTGGAAAAATCCAATCTATTATCTATCTATTACTTATAATAAATCTGTAGAGAGGTCAATTCTGTACATGAAATATATTTCCAAAATTACTATCAGGGGGTGATTGGGGATCTGTCTGTCTGTCTGTATAACCGCTATAGAAACAAAAACTACTCGACGGATTTTAACGAAATTTGGTACAATTATTTTTCATACTCCTGTGCTGGTTATAGTATACTATTCATCACGCTACAATCAATAGGAGCAGAGCAGTGAAGGGAAATGTTGGGAAAACGGGGTCAGTTACTCCATTTTTTAAGCTTCCGTCGCGTGTGCAACCTTAATGGTTAAAGCTATACAGAAATCATCTTATTTTTATAATTTGGAGGTCAACTGTGAACGGATTTTACAAAATTTCACCCACAGGGGGGGTTGCGGGGGCGTGAAAAATAAAAAAAATAATAAAAATTAAAATCTATGAGTCCTACAGGTTTGTAACTTTGCAAAATAATTATTTTTATAATTTTGAGGTCAATTGTGAATGGATTTTACGAAATTCCACCCACAAGGGAGGATGCGGGGGCGTGAAAAAAATACAATTTAAAATCTATAAGTCCTACAGATTTGACACTTTGCAAAATTGTTATTTTTATAATTTTGAGGTCAACTGTGAACGGATTTTATGAAATTCCACGCACATGGGGGTAGCAGGGGTGTAAAAAAAATTAAAATCTTTAAGTCCTACAGGTTTAAAACTTTGCAAAATAGTTATTTTTTTAAGTTTGAGGTCAATTGTGAACTGGTTTTACGAAGTTTCACCTACATAAGTGTTGCGGGGCCGTGAAAAATAAAAATTTAAATTTAAAATCTATAAATAAGTCCTACAGGTTTGGAACTTTGCACAATAGTTATTTTTCTAATTTTGAGGTCAATTGTGAACGGATTTTAGATAATTCCACCCACAAGGGGCGAGGGCGTGAAAAATAATCTGTATGAATGAAAATTCTGTACATTAAAGATATTTAAAAAATAATAAGCGGGCGGTGTTACTACATCGATATAGAACCCAAAAATGTGGTTAGATTTTTTTGTCTGTCTGTCTGTATGTTTGTGCGCGCATCCCATTAAAACTACTGATCCGATTCGAATGCGGTTTTCACACATGTATTTGTCTTCTTTCAACTTAACATCTGGTACCTATATAAACATTTCTTTAACGAATTCAGGGGAGAAATTTTTATATAAAAATCAACACGCCACGCGAACTACGTCGCGGGTACAGCTAGTCATTTAATAACATGTTCTGTTCAATTTTTGATAAATCTTCGGTAGAACTTAAAAATTGGATTATTCGGATAAGATTAATACTCCGGTAAAATTAGACCAAAAAATGAGAATAAAGGTACATAAATTCCGATCAACCTAAGAATGAGTAAAATTATTATTTTAATTAGTCCCTGTAATAAAAAAAAACGGGTGTGGCAGTCAGTGGGACTGCCGGTAGAAGTTATACTTCTAAACACGCGCCTGGATTCATAAATTTGCATGCGAACGATTTTAAGAAAATCATTGTATGATATTCGTGTTCAGCGACCCCAAAAACCTCCTAGTACCGAGTGAACACTCATTTTTTATCGAATTTGCATAAAATTCCTGGAGACGAGGTCGGCCTTAAGCACAGGTGTTTTGGAGACCATCGTCATTATGATATTCGTATTCAGCGACCCAAAAAACCACTAGTATGAAGTGTGCATTGATTTTGTACAGAATTTACATAAAATTCCAGGAGAAGAGGTAAATACCCTAGTCACCAAGTGCCGCGGAGACTTTCGACATCATGATATTCATGTTCAGCGACCCCAAAAACCCCTAGTACATAAAATGAATTCATTTTCAGCAATACTTACCAAATTGTATTTTTTCTCTCTATTGTCTGTTCGGAATGCACTTTTCGAGTGTAGAAATGCAATTTCCCATTTTTACATTGCCTAATACTCTAACGAATCCAATGCAAAAAAACGCATTTCGATCCATCTTACGTTTCAAAATTCGGAGGTTTTTTGATTTTAGTCCTTTATTTCCTCGAATATTCGTAAAAACTATGTTTATGTAGCCAACAACCTCAAAAGCATAGTGGAGGATATACTGCAACTGTACTTTAGATTACGATAGATACAATACTCATCACTGAATATTATTATTAATATAAAATACTAAACTTTATATGTATACCTACTTGACAGAATTATAAAATAATCTGTCAAACACAATGTGGTCCGTCACTATGATATTCAAAACATTAGCTCAGACTGTTTTTTGTATATCTATCTCTTTTCAATGTACTGAATGTTTAAACGGTATTCAAAGGACTTATAGTTATGAGTTATGACTAATAACATGTAGTAAATATTTCATCTTTGTTTTTACCGACTAATATACCTTATATGTGTTTCTGTCTCTCTCTTACTCACACCATTACATATGTAGTGATTTTTCTCATTTAACACCCACACAAATTTACTCCGCCGAGTGCACGAATAGAAGTATAACTTCAAAAAAACTCAAGGTCAAAGTTCAAAAAATAGGGTTTTCGCGATTTTCACTGAAACGGTAATTTTTTCGTAAAATTATTTTAAGACAAAAATTGTAAATAATAAAATTATCTACAAAAAGAAGGTATTAATATTTTTTTATAATATGCTTCCTTATTTTCCGCGTCTGGACATATGCTAAGTATACACACCTATACTTTCAGGATAAGCAACAATTACAGAATTTAATAGAGCGTGAAGTTTACAAAATAGGTCTAACATCTAACACTTCAGACGTCTTAAGTAAAACTTTAACGGACATGGTAATAGAGCAATCTATGATGAGTACTATGAAGACAGTTGGAGGTATTGCTCGAGGGAGAAGTACGAAAGAGAATGTCAGAGGCAAATGGGTCTATAGTATGCATGCAATGAATTCAATTTGAGAAAAGTTAGACGATCTCGTTAATGTTAGAATGGATACGACCGACCAGCATTTTGATGATTTACGAGTAAAAAAAGATGCTAAAGACATACGAACAGTTCTAGAGCGGTTCTCAACGCATGATCCTTTTCCAAAACAAAACAAAATTTTATCCATTGCAAACGGTATCGTTAAGTAGCGTCATAAAAGTTCACAGAAAAAGTACCTGATGAATCTGCATTATTCTTACCGCAGCATTTTAAGATGAAATATTTTGAATATTGTTTGATGATATCGGGATGCGTAAAACACAGAAGTCTGCTATTTACGATTGTTTTCAACAGGTCAATATTAATATTAACAACACGAATGAGACATACATCATTGCGGTGGATACTTACTTCTTGTGGGATAGTGAAAAAAATTCAACGTTACTTTAGATAAATACCTACGTTCAGTATTATGTACATCGACATTTTGGTTCAAAAATTACAGTCGTATATGATGGCTATAATGATTGCAAAGGATATATTAAAGCTAAAACAGCAACAGAGCAATTTAATTTGACAAATACAACTATTTATTGTTGTTAGTGAAGATATAAACTTTCTCGTATTACTTACTGCTCGAACTTCAACTTAAAAAACTATTTTCTTCTCTAAACCAGGAAAAGCTCAACATCAAAAAGTTTATCAAAATTTGCAAAGTGTCAAAATGATGTACTAATTTTACACGCAATAACTGGCTGTGATACGACGTCCGTATTTTACAGGTGGGGTAAAAGAATGGTCTTAATTTTTCTTAAAAAAACAAGATTCAAAAACAATGTTCAAAGTTTAAACTAAAACAATACAATTCCAAAAGAAGTTATGACCAACAAAATTACCTTCTTGTACTGTTTTGATTTTTGGCATGTAAATTATCTAGGTTGGTCGTGTTCCAATATTGAATCACTAACAGTGACATGCGACATGCTATTAACGCAATCTATTTACACCCAGGTTGAAGAAGAAGATGAAGAAGAAGATAAAGAAGATGAAGAAAAAGATGAAGATGAAGATGAAGATGAAGATGAAGATGAAGATGAAGATGAAGATGAAGATGAAGATGAAGATGAAGATGAAGATGAAGATGAAGATGAAGATGAAGATGAAGATGAAGATGAAGATGAAGATGAAGATGAAGATGAAGATGAAGATGAAGATGAAGATGAGGATGAAGATGAAGATGAAGATGAAGATGAAGATGAAGAAGAAGATGAAGAAGAGGATCAAGAAGAAGACGATGAAGAAAAAGATCAAGAAGAAGAGCAGCAAGAAGAAGTATTTGAAGTATGTGAATCAGACGAATAAATTCTCTTTTTTTTTTAATGTGGCGTGAAATCGTGTGCAGATTCTGACGATTACAACTTGTAGAATGGTTATACGTCAGAACCGTCGGTATTGAAAAAAAGTATTGAATCTTTTTTTTTATAGGTAATTGTATGATTTACATTTTTTGTCTGAAGTAATTTTTACCGTTTCAGTGAAAATCGCGATAACTCCATTTTTTTGACCTTTGACCACTAGTTTTTTGAACGACGGGTGCTATTGGCATGTTATTTTTAATTTGCTTTAAAAATTTTTAATCATTTTAAGCTTGATTAGAATTTATGTGCCTTTAAATCTCTAACTTGGCGGGAGTATAAATCTTCGAACCAATACACAAATGAACTCTCACCTTATATAATTCTATATTTTTGTATATTTCTGAAAGTTAAATTTTAACATTTTGCTTGTCTTTGATACACTTCGGATGATTCATTGTCAGTGAAAGCAAATTATGAAAGAGAAACAATATATATTGTTTTCAATAACTTATCAATTAATGAATTATGAAGTTGAAATTATAAGTGGAACCTTATTATTTTTCTGTAAAAAAATGATAGAATTATCTGTAACTTAGATCAGTATTTAAACTTACTACTAATTTTCACAAGCAGCAAAAATGTCCATATCTGCACACTACAATCCAATGCCACAAAATAAGAGGTTCTGAAACGAGAAACTGACCAAATGTGAAATGATGAACTTAAGAATATTTTTTAAAGAAAATTCACTGATCAATTTAGATAAAATATAGATCCACTACTATTTACAGATACTTTTCACTAGCGATTAATTATTATCCTGATGGTATAAAATATAAATTCACAAAACAAACATATTTATAGGAATTAAAGGAACTTGGTTGATTATCACATATGCTGATCTATTATATTTGATTGGTGAATTTGCGAATTAATAAATGTATTTTCTACATCATAGTATCAATAACAATAAGATGGTAATAAAAATAAAAACAATTGTAACAATACGACAATGAAATTTTTATCGCATTATAAAATATAAAGTGTTTATATATAAAAAGGTTATATCTTTAAGTTAACAAATAATAACGCCTACTAATCTGAGGAATTGGAATAAAACTATTGTGGTAAATATAATTTAAACTGGTACTACAGCTCCATTTTTGTTTCTTTAACTCTATTATTTTATATTTGGATGTAGGACATATTCTACTTTCTCAAATCTGCATTCATTTATTTTGTTGTTTGCTTTAATTAATAAAAAAAAATCAAAATTGTAAACTGGGAATTTCTGAAGATAAGTTGTTGATTTATTTTTTATGTGCTGATGTCAGTTACTCGTTTTTAATAAGGTTTCCTATCAACTGCGCATGATTGTTTTATTTATGAAATGACCCTCGTACATATAAAAGAAATCGGTTGATGAATCTTTTTACAACATTAGTAAAATATTTGTAAAATAATTGAAGTAATTGACCACTAAAGACGTAAGTATGGTAGGTAGCTGGCCGTTATGTTATACGTTATAACAAAGGTTTTAAGAGTAAAAAAAGGTACACGATATCAAGTTGACGAAAGTAGACATGAGGCACACAAATTTCATCATCCATGTATGGCTCGGGTGAAAAAACTTGACGTAAACCAAGACTGGTTTTTACGAATTCATATTTATTACTTTTTACAGTGGCGGGCTTCAAGGAATAGTTACGTACCTGTGTTTGAAACGAAAATATAAATTTTAATTCCATTTATAGTTACTCTCATGTAACTACATATCTTAATTTTGCGTATCTCAAAGTATTGTTATAATTTTTCCTTCGTAGGTTCGGGATAAGTGATAACAGCAGACAAACTTAACAATTTGTTGGTAAACACAACTAAATAACAATTTTCTTAAACTAATTTACACAACTTTAATACGGTTACAATTACTAAATAACGTCGTTAAAATATCTCGTACAACAATTCGCACTTATCGCCAGTTATTACTATCACAATTATTTATCGCCGACTATTACATTACAACTATATCTCCACGTACAAAGCGGCCCCTTATATACCGAATTAATTCCTTTCTGGAAACATCTACAAAGATCCCACACTCCAATCCTTCTAGAACGGAAGAGTCTCGAAGTTCGAGATTAATCCATCAATTACACGAAGATTCGAAGATTCTCCGTACAGTGACTTACTTACACCTCACACCACTGACAGGTCCGGCTTGGCTCGTAACACTACCCCCTTCTTAGTTGTTCGCACCGAACAACATTTATTCTATACTCCATCCCGGAGGGTCACGTCCATTATAGGGGCTCAACCTTTCGATGTGGACGACTTTCGGTTTGCTTCTCGGCGATAGTTGAATCCTATAGACTAGGTCGTTAATTTTCTCCTTTACCAGATAAGGTCCCTCCCAAGGTCGTTGTAGTTTAGGGCAATATCCTTTTCTTCTCTGGGGTTGGTATAACCATACTGCATCGCCTTCTTTAAAGGATATTGGCGTCGACTTTCTGTCAAACCTGACCTTCATGCTGTCACTTGTCATCTACAGTTTTGACCTGGCAAAATCGTGGACACTCTTTAGCCTTTTCTTCGAGGAACACATATCACAGCGCTTGCACCACTCTTCCACCTCCTGGCGACAGTTTACCCAGTAGTATCTTTCACGTACTTTGGCCAATGTCTTATTCACTCCAAAGTGTCCTCCGGAACGGTTATCATGGAGCTCTTTGAGCACGTCTGAAACGCATGCTCTTGGAAGAACGGTCTGGTAACGGACCAGTTTTTTATCTGGGCTTTCCCACTTCCGAGTGATTAGGTCATCTCGGATACACAGTCAGTCCCACTGTAGCAAATAATCCTTAACTGGTTGACCATATTCCGCGACTTCCTGCCACTGCAGCCTTGCTCCTTTGTTGATCCATTCTCGGATTAACTTCAGGTCTGGATCCTGACTTTGTGCATCTTTCACCTTGTTCTTCGCTAATCTGTCATCAGGGGTAGTCGTAATCTGCTGAACACTTTCTTGCTTAACTTTCGTACATTCATCATCAGGTATAACCGTAATCTGACGAATACTTTCGTATGCAATATCGCACATTCTTCATCGAATATGCACCATCTGTCTCTTGTTTCTTGGCGTTCGCAAACTTGGAATTCTTCTCCGGTGGTGTTTTCAGAACGGGAGTACGTGAGGTAATCTTGCTGTTTCGCTGGTCAGAAACGTTAGCTCTCATTATCGTTCGTATAGATTTCCGTATCGAAAGTGGATCTACTTGGACGGCCCATTACATTGGCTTAGCAGAGTTTTTCTGACCTCATTTGTTTAGGTTCGGATGTAGTGTTGCCAGTTCCGCCGATCCTCCAATCTTGATCGAGGCCAGCAGTCAAGCTTTAGATGACTTTCTCGTCCACAGTTGAAACATTTTGGCCGTCCCTTCCTGTAATTGGTTGTTAAGCGTTTCTTCAAACGGTCCAAAACTTCTTTTATGGCTAATAAGGTTTGATTTAGATAAGGTACATGCGCCCTGTAAGGCCCACTTTTTGCTAAATTTTAATAGCTGGAAAAGAAATATAAATTTGTGAAAACTGCCTTTATCACAACATAGTTCACTTATTTGTGAATAAAGTAATCATACAAATCAACATGTTTGGAAACAATTCGTTAAGATAATAATTGTTTTTTAAAACCTCTAAAGTGGGCTTTTTTAGGAACATAGGCACATATCATAGCCCGATATTAATTATGTAATCAATAAACCCTATCAAAACAAAAAATAAGTATTTATGTAAAACTTGACCTAATATTATATGATATTCTTAGGTAATCAGTCTGATACAAAAGTTTTTTTGGTCACAAATTGGACGGTGGGCCATCTTAGACTTAGCAAAATTTAGTTTACCTACTAAACAAAAACCTCTAAATAGACGCAACAAATAACAATGTTGTGGCGTTATTCTAATATTCACTTTTAGAAAAAACATGTTTATTTAAAGACCAAATATTTTTTTCAAAAACATCTGAATTGTCTCATATCTTCGACTGGCCCAAGCCATCATAGGATGTGATGGGCCTTTATAGGGTAATTTACCCCGCCACAAGAACTACTTTTTATAAATGAAAATTAACAAATAATATAAACAACTCTTACGTTGAGTCAAGTGCCCATAAACCCAAGTAACGCTGTATTTAAAAAAAACACGAAAGCTTCTTGTTTTCTTAAGAAAATACTAAAAAGGTTTAAATTAGAAAGTTATAAATCGTTAGCCCTTTGCAACGACACTTAAAACTGGCAACCACTGCAAAAATGACGACTGTCTTCCTTATTTATGAAGTTGCAATTTTGTCTATGGCACTAACCGAACATGGGCACAAAATTTAAATTCATTTGAACTTTTAGACGTACAAAATATTGAAAGTGGGCCATCTTAAGAACTGGGCCTTATTAGGCGTAAGTACCTTACTTGTGGGAGGCATTTTTCGCTGCTTCAAACTCCAGCGCATGAACAAAAACATCCTTCAATGTTTGGTGACGTCCCAGTCTTAACGCTTGTTGCATGTCCTTGTCCTTTACCTCATCGATGAAACTGCTCACACTTGGCTGATGGCTGAATTCTTCCGGTGCATCTGGATAGACAAATCTGACCAGTCTCTATATCAGCCCCATACTCCTGTAGAATCTCGGATGTTCCTTGCATTCTTGATTTTAATTGGCTCTGATATACTTGCTTTAGGTATTGACTGCCATACCTAACTTCTAAGGCTAATACTACTTCTTCATAGTTGCGCTGCTTCTCAATCGGTATAATTTGCAATATTTCGGAAGCTTTTCCCCTCAAGGCTAGCATAAGAGCTGTTGCTTTCTCCTCGTTGCTCCAGCCGTTACTTTCTGCAGCCGCTTCAAACTGCCTTCTGTAGGTGTTCCAGGGGGTTTCACCATCAAACGTAGGGGCTTAATTATACCCTGGTGAGATGGAGTCACAATCGTAGATGGAGCAGAGTTTTTTATATTCTGTCCCTCGAGTCGAAGAAGAGCTTGTTTAGTTTCTTGGATTTGCTGTAGAAGCTCTTGCTTGGTTTTCTTAACGTGCTCTTGAAGCTCTTGGAATTCCTGTTTATCTACTTTATTTTCTTTCAGATCATTGAATGTCTTCATGAACATTTCTCGTTCTTCTTTTCTGCGCTGTTCTTCTGCCTCACTGCGCTGTTCTAGACGCAATTCCATAGCTTCACGTTCTTGTATTCTCTCTTCTCGTTCTTCTTTTCTGCACTGTTCTAGACGCAGTTCCATAGATTCACGTTCTTCCTTTCTGCGCTGTTCTTTAGCCTCACGTTCTTCCTTTCTACGTTGTTCTTCAGCCTCTCGTTCTTCCTTTCTGCGTTGTTCTTCAGCCTCTCGTTCTTCCTTTTTGCGCTGTTCTTCTGCCTCACTGCGCTGTTCTAGACGCAGTTCCATAGCTGCCAGCAATTTTCCAATTTCTTCCATCCCGTCGTAATTAGTAGTTCTTGTGTTTACCATAGACATCGACGTCTTCTTTCACTTATCCCACTTGTGACACCAATTGTTATAATTTTTCCTTCGTAGGTTCGGGATAAGTGATAACAGCAGACAAACTTAACAATTTATTGGTAAACAATTAAATAACAATTTTCTTAAACTAATTTACACAACTTTAATACAGTTACAATTACTAAATGCGTCGTTAAAATATCTCGTACAACAATTCGCACTTTCGCCAGTTATCACAAGGATTTATCGCCGTCTATTACATTACAACTAGGTATATCTCCCGTCCCGTACAAAGCGGTCCCTTATATACCGAATCAATTCCTTTCTGGAAACATCTACAAAGATCCCACACTCCAATCCTTCTAGAACGGAAGAGTCTCGAAGTTCGAGATCAATCAATCCATCAATTACGCGAAGATTCGAAGATTCTCCGTACGGTGACTTACTTACACCTCACACAACTGACTCTTGGCTCGTAACAGTATGTTCTTAATGACCACTACGTTTTAATAAAGTAGTGTAAAATTGGATCAGACAGCTTAAATACCTATAACATGAATTAATAAATATAGTATAAATAGATACAATTTTTATAGAAAGTAGTAAATCAATCATTGAAAGTTCTAGTTCACTTTCCAACTTGCATACTTATTGAAACATTTGTCGATTTTTTATTTTCCATTATTAAAAAAATTCTGGTGCACTCTTTTTTATTGTAGAATATCGTAGAAAAAAAATCAAATGTAAGTCGTTCTTAACAACTTTCTAAATCATATATTTATTACATTTTAAAAATATATACAAAATTTAAAACCTGTCATGAACAATACAGCCCACTATAGCTTAGTACGGTTGTGGATTAACTAAATTAAGTTAACCCTCAATTGAGGATCACTAATCAATTAAGGGGTAAGAGCGCCAAGTACAACCTACGCAAATAATACCCAAACATCAGTTTTCTGTCTTTATTAAAAAAAATGCCAGAAATATTATTTTTTAATTCCTGCTGGATGCGACATTTTTTTAATTTCTCCTTAATGTTATTATTTATTATATTCTTGTTTGTATACTTTCAAAAAATGCCAGAAATATTATTATGATAAATCAATAAATTTCGTAACTTTCACTATTCCCGATCGTAGGAGTAGGAAGGGTGTCCTAGTCAAAATTTTTGTGGATGTGGTAAAATTCTTATTCTGCTACCCTGGTGAATTCTCAAAATTCGATTTCTTAACAGTTTGAATAGGATTCGGTGATCCTTAATACGTAAATTTTCGGAATTTTCGGTGAACTTTCCAGAACCTCTAAACAGTAATCTTTTCAATAATGCGGTGAACCTTCGAGAATCTCTAAACAGTATTCTTTCGCACCTTTGCAATGAGAAGGTATTTCATAAGACTCACTAATAAAACTGTTTGATAAATTATGATTTCGGAAAGATTGACTAAAATTCCAAGAACAATAAAGTAACTTCTTCAACCATTTTTGTCCTTCAGGAGAGCATACTTACATACCGAATACTCTAGAACTAATATGAACTATTTATAGTAAAACTGTTAAATATATTAACGCGTTATCCGACAGAAGAAGGAACTACTATTAATATCAAATAAATGACAATTTAAATAATAAAAAGGTGTTTTTCTTACTCTGATAAATAAAATCTACTGAAAACGATACACAAAAAACGAGTGTGGCAGTCAGTGGGACTGCCGGCAAAAGTTATACTTCTATACACGCGCCCGGATTCATAAATTTGTATGCGAATGATTTAGCAAAATCATTATATGATATTCGTGGTTAGCGACCCCAAAAACCTCCTAGTACCGAGTGCACACTCTTTTTGTATCGAATTTGCATAATATTCCTGGAGACGAGGTCCGTCTTTAGCACCAGATGTTTCGAAGACCATCGCCATTATTATAATCGTATTTAGCGACTCAAAAAACTACCGAGTACCAAGTGTGCACTGATTTCGTACAGAATTTACATAAAACCACACGAGCAGAGGTAAATACCCTAGGCACCAAGTGCCTCGGAGACTTTCGGCATCATGATATTCGTGTACAGCGACCCCAAAAACCCCATATAAATTA
Source organism: Altica lythri (assembly GCA_964028335.1). Taxonomy (NCBI): domain Eukaryota; kingdom Metazoa; phylum Arthropoda; class Insecta; order Coleoptera; family Chrysomelidae; genus Altica; species Altica lythri. The sequence continues at coordinate 62,761,466 of OZ034800.1, read as the reverse complement.
AACCCATTTTCAGCAATACTCACGGAATTGTAAGTTTTCTCTCTATTATCTGTTCGGAATGCACTTTTCGAATGCAGAAATGCAATTTCCCATTTTTACATTATAAAATATAGCGACAAATTTTCTGATACTTTAATGAATCCAATGCAAAAAAAACGAATTCCGATCCATCCTACGTTACAAAATTCGGAGGTTTTAGTGGTTTATTTCCTCGACTATTCGTAAAAACTCTGTTTATGTAGCCAACAACCTTAAAAGCATAGAGCAGAACATACTGCAACCATGTGACGGTACTTTAGACTTCAATACAATACTCATTACTGAATACTATTACTAATATAAACTGCTAAACTTTATATGTATACTTACGTGACAGAATTATAAAATAATCTGTCAAATAATCATGTGGTCCGTCACTATGATATTCATACATTAGTTTAGACTGTTTTTTGTATATCTATCCCTTTTCAATGTACTGAATGTTGAAACGGTATTCAAAGGACTCTCGCAAAACCTTTGCAGATGGATATCCAACTTTCTCTCCAACAGGCACATCCAAGTTGCTGTGGATGGACATTCTTTCAACCTCTACAACATCAACGCTGGAGTTCCCCAAGGATCGGCTCTAGCTCCTACTCTCTCTTATTACACATTAATGATCTACTAGAGGCCACTAATAACCCTATACATGGTTTTGCAGATGATAGCAACCTACACTGTAGCAAAGCGCACAACCGTCCCATACCTCTAGATATTCTGGAAGAGGACACAAGATCCACAACGGCTTGTCTCAATCAAGATTTGAGAATTGTAGACGAGTGGGGAAGAAAGAATCTTGTTAATTTTAACGCTTCCAAGACAAAGACATGTTGGCTATCCAACAAGAGGCCAACATGCAACTCATCCATTACAATCAACGATCAGACACTGGTAGCGGGCGACTCCATTACGCTGGTTGGTATGACGATCTCCCAGGACTTACTCTGGAACGAACATATTGCATCCATAGCAACTGCAGCAGGAAAGAAATTAGGCTTTCTGTTTAGAGCACGGAAATATTTTTCTCCATCCAACTTGACTACTCTTTACAAAGCCCAAATACGGCCTAATCTTGAATACTACTCGCATGTATGGGGATCGGCGGCTCCGTTAAGGCTCGGAGTTCTTGATGCAATACAGAAAGGGCAGTTCGACTAATAAACGACACCAGTATCACCAAAAACCTAGCCCCATTATCCCACCGAAGAGCAGTGGCTGATCTTTCCTTGTTTTACCGATACATAAACGGATTTTGCTCAGAAAAACTCCGCTCTATAATGCCTCCACTTGCCAGAGCAGCCAGAGCAACGCGACGTGCCAACTCCATGCATCCTTAAACTGTTTAGTGCCCGACATCGAGAACGGATCGATTCGATCGTTCCTTCATCCCCAGGGTCTCTAGATTGTGGAACTGCTTACCTTCCTACGTCTTCCCCACTCGTCCTAACTTGCAGGCCTTTAAATCCCAAATTCCTGGAGACGAGGTCCGTCTTAAGCACCAGGTGTTTCGAACACCATCGCCATTATTATAATCGTATTTAGCGACTCAAAAAACCGCCGAGTACCAAGGTTGCACTGATTTCGTACAGAATTTACATAAAACCCCAGGAGAATAGGTAAATACCCTAGACACCAAGTGCCGCGGAGACTTTCGGAATCATGATATTCGTGTTCAGCGACTCCAAAAACCCAGAGTATATAAATTGAACCCATTTTCAGCAATACTTACGGAGTTGTAAGTTTTCTCTCTATTGTCTGTTCGGAATGTACTTTTCGAATGCAGAAATGCAATTTCCATTTTTACATTATAAAATATAGCGACAAATTTCTTGATACTTTAACGAATCCAACGCAAAAAAACGCATTCCGATCCATATTATTCGTAAAAACTCTGTTTATGTAGCCAACAACCTCAAAAGCATAGTGCAGGATATACTGCAACCATGTGACGGTATTTAAGACTAGAATACAATACTCATTACTGATTATTATTAATATAAAATACTAAACTTAATATGTTAACTTACGTGACAGAATTATAAAATAATCTGTCAAATAATCATGTGGTCCGTCACTATGATTTTCATACATTAGTTCAGACTGTTTTTTGTATATCTATCCCTTTTCAATGTACTGAATGTTGAAACGGTATTTAAAGGACTTATAGTTATGACTAATAACATGTGATAAATATATTATCTTTGTTTTTACCGACCAATATACCTTATAATTGTGTCTGTCTCTCTCTTACTCACACCATTACATATGTAATGATTTTTCCCATTTAACTCTACACAAATCTTTTCCGCCTAGTGCACGAATAGAAGTTATAACTTCAAAAATATCAGTTAGTTTGATAGATTCGAATAAAATATCTCAGAGTTTCAAAACCGACACTTTATTCACTATATCTTAACAAGCAGTTGTTATATCACTGTACTCTAGGGATTTTATAAAATAAGAACGCCTCTGGTTTTTTCCGCAGCAACTTCATCAGAGAATATATAAAAATATGCAAATTTTGAACCAGTAAAACATATAAAAATATTTCAGTGACCGATTTTGTTGCATTTTTAATTCAGGAATGAATATTATCGCATCACTTTGAGTTTTAGATATAATTTTATGGTATCCTAAATTTAACCGGTCCCCATGAACAATCAACTTGCTAAATACTTCTACAGCCAGCAACAGCGGCTTAAACAAGTTGCGCATGAATAGCTGCATTTCAACTTCATGGTGAAAAATATTTTCTGATACGTTCAATCTTAATAAATAGTTTACATGATTTTATCAACAAATAGACAAATACTATTTATTTATAAGGCTAACGCAATTGATAAGTATAAAGATCTTTTTTTTTTCAATTAATAACCAATGTATGATTTTACAACAAACTCCAACAATTTTAAAATTTTCCATGTACCTGAAACTATAAAAATGCAAATATTCACCGCAAGTATTAAAATATTTAAACCGCATCAAGTTTTGTAATACTTGTATTCGTTTTTCACTTAGATGTAATGTAATTCTAGAAGGTAATTGTAGTTCATGGCTGACACATTTTTCTCTTTATTATTTCATCATTGCATTTCTTAGTAGAGTGTAAAGAATTTCTATGAATATAAAGTAAGCATACACGATACTTGTTTTATAATCATAGCGGATGTAAGCTTAAAAATATATACTTGTTTAATTAAAATTCAACTTTAAATTAATCAACTAGATATTTTTTCTATCATTTCCACTTATTATTCTTTGTTATAACACAGATCTGATTATTGAAGTTATACTTCTATTCGTGCACTCGGCGAAAGAAATTTGTGTGGAGTTAAATGGGAAAAATCATTACATATGTAATGGTGTGAATAAGAGAGAGACAGAAACACATATAAGGTATACTCGAAGTAAATTTAGAGTTACATCTCTCTCAGATACAGGCAAGTTAGAAATTTAAATGAGGACGTTTGTTTTTTAATACAACACTTACGTAACTGCATCTTGTTTCACCGGTAGATAAAAAGTATTCAATACGGAAGTCTTGACTTAATTCACATTCCTAGTAACCTTCATGTACGGTTCGTTGTTGAAGGGTTGAATTTAATAATTATTAATGTCATATTTTTGTAGATGTCAAACCACACTGATAGTTTCAGAAACTTCCGACCTTATTTAGACAAAAAAAAAAACTCTCCGCCATTGGTAACTTGGATGACAGTTTAATCTTATTTCAGTGGCTTCTAATATCAAATCGGCCAAAAACGGTGAAATGGACATTACATGTTATTAGTCATAATTATATATAAGTTCTTTGAATACCGTTTAAACATTCAGTACATTGAAAAGAGATAGATATACAAAAAACAGTCTGAGCTAATGTTTTGAATATCATAGTGACGTATCACATCGTGTTTGACAGATTATTTTATAATTCTGTCACGTAAGTATACATATAAAGTTTAGTATTTTATATTTATAATATAAATAATAATATTCAGTCATGAAGTCCATAGTACCGTCACATGGTTGCATTGTATCCTGCACTACGCTTTTGAGGTTGTTGGCTACATAAACAGAGCTTTTAAGAATACTCGAAAAGTGCATTCCGAACAGACAATAGATAGAAAAATTACAACTCGGTAACTATTGCTGAAAATGGATTCAATTTATGTACTCGGGTTTTTGCCTTGGTGCCTAGGGTATTTACCTATTCTTCTGGGTTTTTATGTAAATTCTGTACAAAATCAGTGCACACTTGGACCTCGGCGGTTTTTTTGGTTCGCTGAATACGAATATCATAATGGGGATATTCTCCGAAACACCTGGTGCTTAAGACGGACCTCGTCTCCAGCAATTTTATGCTAATTCGATACAAAATAAGTGTGCTAGGAGGTTTTTGAGGTCAGATTTTGCTAAATCATTGACATACAAATTTATTAATCCTGGCGCCTGCATAGAAGTATAACTTTCTGCCGGCAGCCCACTGACTGCCACACCCCTTTTTTTCCTCTGCTTTTGATACTATTTCAAATTTTGTTATTCAATAGGTATATTAATCGAATTGATGAAATGTATTTATAAGTACTAATAACATATAAAAAATAAATTTTACTAAACTCCTAGATATTTTTAAAAGCGAATTTCTAAGAAGACAACAAAAATATATCAAAGGTGGTCTTTAGTAAGAATCTTGTAAACACCGTTATGCTAATATTTGTTTATTCTGATTCTACCGCCCGTAAGCAAACCAATTAACATGTTTTTTAGTAGACTAAACATGAATATTTTAAATTTTAGAATGTATGAACTTATTTGTCGAACCTATTTAGTATTTAAGGGCAATGGGCTCAAAGACGCTTATTTTAATATTTGTCTTTCATAAAATAAATTTAGAATCAGAGAAGAAAGAACCGACTACTCAGTGCCGTAACTTTTATTTTAATTTTCTCCTTTTTGTTGATGACTTTTATGTTGATTAAACAAACTTTTATCTGAGCCCTCTAATATGAAGATTATAATCGGATTTCAAACTAAACAGATTTTTATTTTTAAACTAGCTGTACCCGGCGCGCGTTGCTACGCCAACAACTAAAATAAATTTAAAAAAAAATAAAAGAGAAGAAGAGATAGAGAAGGAGAGAAAGTTTATAGTTTTGTTTTACTTACGCACCAAAAATATATTTTTTGAACTTATATTTATACGAATTCGTATAGATATCTGATTTTAATCAGTATTGAATTTGATACATGCAAGCGCCATCTGGTGGCAACTTCCATTAATACGAATATCATATTCATCTTATCCATTAAAAATACATCATCATACTGATTTTCATGACAATCGGTTAAACGGGACAGAAGTTGCTACTCGCAGCGCCACCTGGTGGCGAGTGGCATCAATGAGCATATCATACAAACCTTCTCCGTGGAAAAATACATATACATACCAATTTTCATAACAATCGGTTGAACGGGGCAGAAGTTACTACTCTGCAGCGCCACCTGGTGTTGAGTGGCATCAATGAGTATATTGTAACGGGATAACCGTAAAGGAAGGGACCTTAATTTGAAAGATTGTTGTTGACAGTTGATTTTTAGAAGTTTGTAAAAAAATCAACTGACCATTTTAAATAATGTTTCTAGAAAATTCTAGAAACTTCTAAACACACTAACTAGATTAAATAATGTTGTATATAAGGGGATGCACGGACAGTTAACGTCAGTTCGAGTCAAGTGTTCACAAGAGTTCATTGTATTGTCAAGTAGTTAGACGTTATCCAGCAGAGTTCAGTGTATCTTAACAATTTTGTAAATAAATTGTGTAAAAAGCCCCCATACGTGTTTCAAATTGGTGTCAGGTGTGGGGTGAAGATACAAGAATGCCTGGAAAAAAAATAACTGATTTATTGGTGGCTGAGCTCAGAAGAGAGCTCGAAGAATTGGAGTTGGAAACTACTGGAAGCAAATCCGTATTGTTAAGAAGGCTCCGTGAATACTATGTAAATAATGATTTGGACCCTGACGCTGTGGAGTTCGAAGACCCAGTTCAAAAAGCAAATTCTGAACTAGCTCAACAACTTTCCCGGCTGCAAGAAGAACAAGCTCAACAACTTTCCCGGCTGCAAGAAGAACAAGCTCAACAACTGTCCCAGCTGTCCCAACGAATGACGAGCCAACAAGAAGAACAAACTCAACAACTTTCCCAGTTGTCCAGTCAGATAAGCAGCCAGCGCGAAGATATGTCCCAGCTGTCGCAACGAATGACGAACCAACAAGAGGAGCTATCCAGTCAGATGAAGAGCCAACAAGAGAAGCTATCACAGCGAATGACGAACCAACAAGAGGAGCTATCCAGTCAGATAAGAAGCCAGCGCGAAGAGGTGTCCCAGCTATCACAACGGATGTCTACCCTACCAGAAGAGTTATCCAGTTCCTTCTCCCAGCAAATATCACACCTTCGTGACGAGCAAAATCAGCAAGTTGCCAACTTGAATCAGCAGGTAGACAACTTGAATCAGCAAGTGGACAAGATGCGAGACGAGCAAAATCAACAAGTCACCAACTTGCGAGACGAGCAAAACCAGATCAACCAGCAAATGCAGTCCGAGATAAGGAAGCTTCAACAAGAACAGGAAGCTAGCCGCCGAAACCAAACCATCCACCACGGCGACGGAGATGCAAGAAGGATGGAAACCTGCCACGCAGACGTCGAACGACAAAGAAGCGAGGAGACGACCCATGTACGAACGACGATGAAACCCCCGACCTTCGACGGGAAGACTTCCTGGCCAAATTACCTGAAACAATTCAACGCAGCGGCCAGAGCTAATGGATGGTCATCCCAGGAGAAAGCATTGTCCCTAACCGTAGCTCTGCGAGGCGAAGCTTTAGACGTCTTGCAATCATTGACACCGGATGAAGCTGACAACTTCGAGTTATTGGTCAATCATCTAGAGATGCGTTATGGTCAAACTCATCTACAACCGGTGTACCGAATGCAGTTAAATAGCCGAAAACAGAAGAATGGAGAAACTATCCAGGAATTTGAAGCGGATGTAGCAAGAATGGTACGACTTGCGTATTCAAATGCAGCGGAGGATTTCCTGGTGTGCCTAGCAGTTCAAACCTTCACCGATGGTCTTCGAGACGTCGAGTTGCAGCGCGCTGTACGGTTGGCGCGGCCGAAGACTCTTGTGGACGCCTTGACCATTGCCTTGGAGTTTGATGCGGCGACGGAGGCCTCACGTGGAGTTGCTCGACTAAGGGAAATCACCGGTAACTACGACCATGCCGTTCATTCCGTTAGCGACGTTGAAGCGGTAGTAGAGAGATTAATGAAATTATCTCCAAGAAGAAGGCGCCCAGTGAGATGCTGGAACTGCGGGGAACTAGGCCATATAAGAAATACTTGCCCCCATAAAGAAAAATCTCCTGCTGAAGTACCCCAGCAGCAGGAAAACTTTAAACGGGTCGACTCCTGGAGGGCGACTTCGACCCCAAACATTCCCGAAGTCCCTCACACCATTAAATTGGCAACTCTGCGACATCATGTGGACAGCTTATATGTAGATGAGTAGATGGCCTCCTTGATGGGAAGAATATTAGCATGCTGGTAGACACTGGAGCTACAAAAACTATCGTCCGACCAACCATCATTATGCGAAATAAGATGTTGCCTACCAGTTGGAGACTGCGTACCGCTACCGGAGATTCTGCTAGAGTCTACGGTGAGATACAGGTGACGCTACAGTTTGGTTCAACCTCTCTTGTTCACTCAGTGCTGGTGGCTGACGTTGATGAAGATGTTGTCCTGGGCATGGATGTTATGCTCCACTGTGGTTTTCATTTGGATCTTCGCCAACGTATCCTTCGTACTGGTAATGAAGAAATATTCCTGCACCGAAAACAAGTTGACAATGCCTCGATTAAGCTAATCGATGATATCGAACTTCCGGCAAGCTGCGAATGTGTCGTCACAGCGCGGTTGGATGGACTGGAGCCAGATGGTGCCCCAGCCATGATAGAGCCGAAGAACCATGACCATGAATTGGGAAAAGGACTCCTTGTGGGTAAGACTCTTGTTAGATCCGCCAAAGAGGTACCCATCCGAGTTATCAACTTGAACGATCATCCAGTTCTTCTCCGAAAGGACACGGAAATGGGAAGTTTAGAACCAGTAATGGCCATAATTCACAAGATAAATGTTACGGAAACAGATGAGACCAACGAAATTGAACAATTAATGACAAAATTAGACCCCTCTTTGTCAAAATTAGAAAAGGAACAGGTAAGAGATCTACTTTACCGTTATAAACCTGTATTTGGTTCTAAAAGTAAACTGGGAAGAACTGATGTTGTACAACATAGAATTGACACTGGTGATGCACGTCCGATTCGACAGGTACCCCGAAGGATGCCTCAAGTTAAAAAGGAAGAAGCAGACAGAGCCCTTAAAGAAATGATTCAAAATGGCATAGTCGAACCATCCAGTAGTCCGTGGGCTTCTCCTGTGGTATTAGTGAGAAAGAAAGACGGATCAATGCGGTTTTGTGTCGACTATCGAAAGCTAAATGATGTCACTAAGAAGGACAGTTATCCTCTGCCAAGGATTGATGATGCCCTCGACGCTTTGGCGGGTTCTACTCTGTTTTCTACCTTGGACCTTAAAAGCGGTTACTGGCAAGTTAAAATGAATCCTGCAGACAAAGAAAAGACTGCCTTTACCAGTGGATCAGGGTTATGGCAATTCACGGTCCTTCCATTTGGCCTCTGTAATGCTCCTGCGACGTTTGAACGACTAATGGAGAACATCCTGCGGGGTTTGTCATGGGAAACTTGTCTAGTTTATCTAGACGACATCATCATAATGGGTAAGACCTTTAAGGAACATTTATCTAACCTGGAAGAAGTTTTTAAAAGATTACAGAACGCTAATCTAACATTGAATGTTAAGAAATGCCACTTGTTCCAGAGACAGGTCAACTATTTAGGACATAACGTAAGCAAGGATGGCGTTGCTGTTGACCCCGCTAAGATACAAGCCGTTCAGGAATGGCCAATCCCTATCGACAAACATCAGCTCCGGAGTTTCTTGGGTCTTTGTTCCTATTACCGACGATATGTCAAGAATTTTGGAGACATCGCCAAACCCTTGACACGTTTGACAGAACAAGATAAGTCCTTCTGTTGGGATCAGGAATGTCAAAAGTCGTTTGAAATATTGAAGAAACAGCTTACGTCAGCACCTGTTCTTGCTTATCCACTTCCTGATGGTAAGCTTATTCTGGGCACCGACGCCAGCAATGTGGGAATTGGAGCCGTCTTGTCACAGCTACAAGACGGTAAGGAAAGAGTGGTTGGTTACTTCAGCAAAACTTTATCGAAAGCTGAAAAGAACTACTGTGTAACTCGGAGGGAACTGTTAGCAGTTGTAAAATCCGTCGAACACTTTTATAAATATCTGTATGGCAGAAAATTCCTGATCAGAACAGACCATGCTAGTTTAAAGTGGCTACTTAGCTTTAGGAACCCAGAAGGACAGATAGCAAGATGGCTCGAAAAACTACAGGAATATGATGTTGAAATCGAACACAGACCTGGAACCAGACATCGTAATGCTGATGCACTTTCCAGAAGACCATGTCGACCTGATTGCCCCCATTGTACCCGTATGGAGCAGAACGAGGAAAAACTTGCCTTAGTTAAGGTTGTGTCAGAAGACGAGAGCTCTATGCTGGAGGAGCAACAAGAAAACGATCCCGTTCTGAGAAATATTAGGGAGTGGAAGAGAATGGACCGTCGCCCGTTGTGGAGAGAGATATCCTCATCCTCTCCTGCTTTAAAAGCATACTGGCCCCAATGGAACTCTTTAATTTTGGACGGAGGGCTCGTTAAAAGACTTGTAGAAAATTCCGAGGGCACAGAAACAAGGAAACAAATAGTGGTCCCAAGAAATGCTGTACCGGAAATTTTAAAACAGATGCATAATGATAGTTCTGGAGGACATCTGGGTATCACGAAAACGCTGCAAAAGATCCGAGATAGATTTTACTGGGTAAATTGCACTAATGATGTTAAAGATTGGTGTCGTAAATGCACTACATGTGCTGCCAGTAACGGTCCGCACCGAAAACCGAAGGCGGAAATGCAGCAATACCTGGTTGGAAGTCCTTTTGAAAGAATCGCAGTAGATGTATTGGGGCCACTTCCACAGACCGATGTAGGAAACAAGTACATCTTTGTTGTAATGGACTACTTCACTAAATGGGTTGAAGCCTATGCAGTTCCCAATCAGGAAGCCACCACTTTAGCAGATATATTGGTTGAAGAATTCGTAAGCCGATTTGGGGTACCACTAGAATTACACTCAGACCAAGGAAGAAATTTTGAGAGCAAGCTGTTTCAAGAAGTTTGCCAAAGATTAGGCATCCGCAAAACGAGAACCACAGCGATGCATCCTCAGTCTGATGGAATGGTGGAACGAATGAACCGGACTATAACCAACTATCTGTCAAAAGTGGTGTCAGATTATCAGAGGGATTGGGATCGACATATTCCACTATTTCTAATGGCAATTCGATCGGCCATCAACGAATCAACTGGCCAAACGCCTGCGAAGGTCCTGTTCGGTAGAGAAATGAGGCTACCATGTGACTTGGTGTTTGGTTGTAAACCTGGTGAAGAAATGGCACGTGAACAATATGTCGCCGACCTTCAGAATCGAATGGAGAATATACACAACCTGGTGCGTGGAAAACTACAATTATCTAGTGATCGGATGAAGAGGTACTATGACACACGGACAATGGAAAAGAGTTACCAAGTTGGAGATTTAGTCTGGCTCTATAACCCCCGACGGCGTCGAGGTATTTGTCCCAAATTACAAAAGAACTGGGAAGGTCCTTACACCATCAAGAAGAAGATTAACGATGTCATTTATCGGATCGTGAAAATTCCCAGAGGGAAACCCGTCGTGGTCCATCACGATCGTTTGGCGCCTTACCAGGGAAACCACAGTGGAGATGCGCAGCAACTCCAAGAAGATGGTTTGGCTGGCTCAGGGAGTGTGCGGAATCCGATGTAGGAAATAACATTCCAGGAGGAATGAATCTAAGGAGGGGGCAGTGTAACGGGATAACCGTAAAGGAAGGGACCTTAATTTGAAAGATTGTTGTTGACAGTTGATTTTTAGAAGTTTGTAAAAAAATCAACTGACCATTTTAAATAATGTTTCTAGAAAATTCTAGAAACTTCTAAACACACTAACTAGATTAAATAATGTTGTATATAAGGGGATGCACGGACAGTTAACGTCAGTTCGAGTCAAGTGTTCACAAGAGTTCATTGTATTGTCAAGTAGTTAGACGTTATCCAGCAGAGTTCAGTGTATCTTAACAATTTTGTAAATAAATTGTGTAAAAAGCCCCCATACGTGTTTCAATATTATACAAATCTTCTCCGTGGAAAAATACATATACATAAAAACTTTCATGACAATCGGTTGAACGGGACAGAAGTTGCTACTCTGCAGCGCCACCTGGTGGCGAGTGGCATTAATGAGCATATCATACAAATCTTCTCCGTGGAAAAATACATATACATACCAATTTTCATAACAATCGGTTGAACGGGGCAGAAGTTGCTACTCTCCAGCGCCACCTGGTGACGAGTGGCATCAATGGGCATAGCATATAAACCTTCTCCGTGAAAAAATACATGTACATACCAACTTTCATAATGATCGTTCAAATAGTTTCTGAGTCTATCGATTTCATACATACAAACATCCTTTTTTATATATATAGATATGCCAACCGTTTTCTTGGCAACTAAATTTAATTGTAGTGTATAAACAGAATAATGTAAAACTGACACTTTCAACAAATGTATCAATACTCATTTACTGAGGGTGGTTAGTATCACTGGTGATGATAGTTAAAAAAAGTGTGTGTGTCAGCTCCGACACGCGACTGTAGTTTACTCCTTAAGAACGATCACCATGGTATTTTTTGTGTTTTTATAACTATTATGTAAATAATAGTGCCTGATAGATATGCAACACTATTTACATTAATTTAAACACCTTAATAGGAAAACCAAGAGATGGCGCTACAAATTTATTAAATAGTTATTAGGCGTATTTTTGAAAATTTAATAGTTGTGAAGTCAAACAATTACGTACTTAATTGACTAATCAATTTATTCGTATTGTATTTTTATATCACGGGATATTTAAAATTTAATTGTATATTTTTGTTTTCATTTTCTAGAAAACATAAAATCGAAAAATTGCCTTATTTAAAAAAAAAGGATTTATTAAAATATATTGATATGCTTATAATCCGTATTCCGTTCAAAATTAGTACAGAATGTAATAAAAAATTTCAAAATGATTGAATTTTTTAAAGTTTTCAAAATTTTCATAATTTTCGAATTTTTGAAAAATTTTGAAAAATTTAAAAAATTTTGGAAATTTTGAAAACTCTAAAAATTTTAAATTTTCAATATTTTGTTTTCAAAACTTTCAAATATTTGAAAATTTTTGAAGAATTCAAAAATTTTGAAAGTTTTAAAAAATTCAATCATTTTGAAAAATTCAAGAAGTGCTTTCTCTATGCGTTCAGTATGGAGACTACACGAACTCCATGTATGCAAATAGGGCTACTAAAATGAGAGGGCGCTGATGTTCCATTTGTACCAAAATGGCGACCAATGAGGACGTAGTTTGAAATAAAATAAATATTTTTTGTCCACGACTGTTCTACAAAACGTTCATTATACTAGTGCTTCATAAATAATAATAGTACCTATTATTCACTAGTGAATAATGGTTCATTATTCACTGCATGACGTCACAACAGAACGTATGTCCAAACTTTATAAGAGAATAACTCATATTAGACAAATTTTATATTTTTCTTTGACATTTCAATCCGTATTTATATGTCATTGGTGTAAACAAACAAAACACATGTATAAAGAATCGACCTATCGAATTTACCACTACATCTAAGCTACACACTTTAATCTTTAAATTTAGATCGTAGTTAGTGTAAGTCATATATATACATTTGAAACTTCAATTACATTAATTATAGCGTAAATTTAGAATTTTAAAGTTGTGATTATAGCAATTGTGTCTTGGACAAAGTATAGTATTCTATTCGTGTGTGGCTCGTGTTGTAAACTTCATCTTCTTGATTAATAGCTACCATTATACGCTCGTTGAATAATATACTATTAATTATTTCATTATTAATTTATTTACACAATGAAAAAAATAGTTCGACCTTTCATATATAAATAATAAAAACCAATTTAATAATTCACGATTATTTAATTGTCTATATTCATACCGGTACAAAAGGAAAACTAGCGACGCAAGTGGTGAAAAAAGTAAACCTAATATGTACGATACCGTGGACAGATTTTAGCAATTCCCCCGGTCGAGTGCGTAATCCTTGTCTAGTCTCCATGATAAGATGTTTGGGGAAAGCATAGAGGGAGAGAAATTTCTGTTTCAGTGCGCCTGCGTGTAACACTTTTCTCAACGTTACTGTAACACTTTTTTCAACGTGACTGTAATACTTTTCTCAACGTAACGCGTAATGCATAAGGCGTAACGCTTTCACACGATTTTACTACCCATATTTTTTTTCATACCAGGCGCCTTATATATCGTTTCTTAAGGAGTAAACTCCAAAAAAATAATTATGTAAAACATTAGTGAGTATAAGTTAAGATGGATTTAAAAAAAAATACACCAATACTATTCACAATTTATTTAAAGTTAAAAGCAGCACCTAATAATAAGTTATTAAATGATAACTTCACAAAATGTTCTATCTATCTATTGCACAAAATAATCAAATACCAAGACGAATTTAAATAACCCTATCAGTCGTATACGACGCGTAAGGCTAGATATCTTGGGAATGTAAAAATACTATTACCACAAGACATGTACATAATTATATATTTTCCCTAAACTATTGCTTTATTAAAGGTAGTCTGATGTTTATACGAGAAATCAAAATAAAACAAGTAATTCTTGTGTAAATGCTGAATTTCTATTAAAAAATTCCTGAGATCTATACTATGGTATAGTGCAAATACCCGTAAGACAAAATCGTTGTTTTTGTAACGATTAATCTCTATCACGATTTATTAAGATAATATATCCTGAGGTTATTTTTAAGATTAAAATTTAAAAAAAAATAAACTGAAATCTAATTCAGTCAAAAACATGATTGTTTTTAAATCTTCAGCAATTTGGAAAAATATATTATGGAACATAGGAATGTAATTAACAATTGGAACTTATCAAACACTTCCCAAACATTTTTGTTTCTAAAAAAAGAATCTTGTTATTTTGATTTAACGTATCCTTAATATAAAATACAATTACCAACATTCAATATCCTGTATTATTACGTATTTAGTTGCAGTTTGTGTTGATATTATTGCTACGTCTATATATCACTTTAACTGGTGACACAGACCAGTTTAAAAAGAATAACTTAAAATTAAAATAAATAAGTCCAAATAGAAAAAGTAAAGGAACAATCTAATTTTTAATTCTGATGATATCAGATATTTGATCTAAATATAATTTAAATTCCTACAAAAAGTATTATAGGCAATTTAAATTTGAAATTTCTTGAAAATTATAACTACAGTTAAGTGTCACTAATCCGTCGCTTCAGCAGTCCGATACGTCCAATAATCCGGCAGCGCCCGCTCACGCTTTCCACACCCTTTCCTGATCTCGTTCCGTGCTTGCGCACTTCCTTATAACTTCAAAAATTATTACAAAACGCGTACATACACGTCTTTACCAGTTATTAATTGAACATAATGCAACTAAAAATGACAAGTAAACGGACTCTTATCTTGGAAAGATAAAAAGGATATTTTTCAAAAATTAGAAAGTAGAGAAAATATGTGCAAATTAGCTAAAGACTATAGTGTTGGGCGTCGTACATGTAAAGACAATGAAATCTGGACGCGGTAAGCGTAAAGCATTAAGGGTAGGTGATTGACCAAAGATGGAAAATAGTCTTTGTATGTGCTTTTTGCAGGCGCGTCCTGAACACAGTCCTATATCTAGAGAAATTCCAAAAGCAATTGAATTTTATGAAAAAACAACGTCAGAAGTTAGAAAGCCCATCGGATTTGAACACATAAATGTAACTAGGTTCAATATTTCAAAATAATATATTGCTCAAAATAAATATACACGAGAGTGAATTGTTCTGGAGACATGTTGCCCAATAAAACGTTTGTATTTACTAACGAAACAAGCACACCAGGCCCCACAGTGAGTAAAGATAGAATCGCATTCATGTTGTGTTCTAATGCTAGTGGAACATAAATTGGATTTGTTGGTTATTAGAAAAGCTAAAAACCTCAGAGCTTTCAAGACTTTTTGTCTGCCAGTCTGCTACAAGAACCAACTTAAAAGTTGGGTTACGAGAAAAGTGTTTAGTGAATGGGTCCATAAAATTTGTCCCAAAAGTGAAGCATGAAAAGATGGAACTTATCCGTACCTTATAATGTTCCAAACCACCTAAATGGACAAGAATTTAGACCATGTTCTTACCACCAAACTGGACACCTTTGCTGCAGCCGATGGATCAAACTTACATCCAGAAAGGAAAGTCCTTGTAGAAAAATAAATTACAGCATCAAATTTCTCAGGATGGTGACATAAAGCACTGTCTCAAAGAATTGAACTTAAAGGATGTTGTATTTTCTCTTGCTTGAATGTTTTATCGCAATGTACAAAAGAATGGTACACTGAAGATACTCTTCCTGTTAAGATTATCCAAAAAGGGATTTGAGACAAGTAAAAAGATTTGAATTCTTGGTTTGAGAGGACCAAAGAATTAGAACAAAATATGACAGATGAAGGAGTGTAAAAAGATTAAAACCCTACAAAAATATTGTAGCCACCGACTACTAAAATTGCTAAAATAAAGCAGGATTACAAGTTTCAAACGAACAAAAGATTATTTTAAAACTGATAGTCTATTATAAAAAAAATATATCACTCTTAGTAATGTGCTTATTTTAAATACATAAATGTTTCGTTCCACTAAAATACTTTATTTCATTTATTTATCAAGAATTTTTCTATAAAATCCAATAAGCAGACACCTTCTAGTATTTAATAATACCAGATTAGTGAAACTCTACTGTATGTATAACTATAAGTATTTTCACAATACACAATATATGTCCATTCACCTATTGTTCCTTTTAAAATGAAATATTATTTATAATCTTGATTACGTCTATAGATCCGAGTTTTAAACTTTTATAGTGAATGCATGGATAAAAAACTGTTGTATTATCAATAATGCCACTAAAAGTCTGAAATTTGTTAAATTTAACATGATAGAATAAAAATATGTTTTTTTCCACGACTGTTCGTTCTACAAAACCTTCATTATACACGTGCTTCTGTAAGTATAATAGTACCTATTATTCACTAGTGAATAATGGTTCATTATTCACTGTATGACGTCACAACAGAACGTATGTCTTAACTAAACATTATTTACATTATCAGCATGTTAGATTTTGGGTTATATCACTTTTAGTTCACCTAAAATTTAATACAATGTCCAATTGATTTAATATTTAATATAATAAAAAGAATTTTTAATGTTTCAATAAATCTAAACCAAAAGGACAATTAGGTATGTCATCAAATTTACCAAATCACAGTTCATATCACCTGTTACAAATTTTTATTTTAAGGAAAAAGTGCTAGTATACAAAGTTAAACCAAAACTTACAAGGGAATACGTCAAATTAGTAAAATTTTATATTTTCCTTTGACATATTGGTACGTACTTAAATGTCAATGGTGTAAACAAACGAAACACCTGTATAAAGAATAGACATACGTTTTACCAATATGTCTGGGCAACACAATTTATTTTTTAAATTTAGATCGTAGTAAGTGTAAGTCATATATATTTGAAACTTCAATTACAATAATTAGCTTAAATTTCAAATTTTAATGTTGTATATTTAGCAATTTTGTCGTGGACGTCTACACTAGTATAATGACTATTATACGCTCATTAAATAATATACTATTATACATGTTGTATTCTGTCTATATAAGTTTTAAAAAATGCGAGATCCGACATATCGAACCATTACTAAAATCACAAACTAATAACCTTGCTTGTTATTAAGAAAAAAAAAATTCAAACGTAATTAAAAATTATTTTTCAACAATAATCATTGGGCAACTTTATTATCAGAAAGTTGATTATACAAAATTAACCACTGTTATTATGTGGTTTGGATGGAAAAATATAATTATCGGAGCAAAGAAACACAAAACTGTGGTTTCTTGAAAAAAAACAAATATAAAATAAATATTTTTGATATAACAAAAATAAAAAAATTATAAAAGAATTTCTTTGTAATGTTTGTTTTTGAAAATAAAAATTTTTCGTTGGAGAAACTTAGAAAATAAAAATACTAATTTTAAACATATACATCTCCTTTTATGCTACCCAATAAAATAAAAAATAAATTTATATATTTATTCCATTTTCTTAAATTGTTTTACGATGTATGCGTGCGCAATAATAAATAATTTATTTAGAATTAATAAAAAATATAACGAAATATAATGAATTTCTCTATTATTGTCCAATTTCAGAATTATTCACACCCAATTATTGGTAATAGATAGAAAAGTAGGTACTTAATTTGCACATAAGTAATATTTTTTAATAAGCTTCTAATTATAAAGAGTAAAGTAAATATCTGATTTCATCAGAAATGTTTACCAACACATCCATGTTACTCGTAGTAATACAAGAAACCATTTGAATATCGAAATAAAAAGTAACATGGTGTCAATATAATTCACATAACCTGTAAAATTTGGCTAGCTTCGAAAGCAGTACCTGGCACTAATATAACAGGACTCGATACATGTCCGGCTTCTACACATACCATATTTGGATACTCATCATCTCCAAAATCAGCCATATCCTTCGCTTGATCTACCCATGGATTCCAAATTACAGTATCAGGAAAATTGTACTTTTGAATCCTCATTTTGCGCCCAGACACTACGTTAGTGATTATGTGTTCTTGAGGTGTATTTTGGTAAACACGATCTGTCCATTCGCCAATAGTTACTACATCCCTACCCTATTCAAATAATATAAAACTAATCAGTAACATAAAATATTACAATAATTTTACCAAGTTTTACTACAAATCTACAACTTATGATAATGATTATATTAACTTGACAACCAATCAAATTTTCAAATATTCGATCATTATATTAAAATATAGATAATTTTAGTATTTACCTCCTGATATATAGTTCCTTCTCTTGTTTTGTCCATAAATGTACAACCTTGTAATCCAGTTATTTGGCAGCGTCGAACATCAGGAACTTTGAAATAAGTATGCAATAACATATTAAAGCTGAATGTAACATCTTTACTGGGATTATATACAGCAATATTGAAGTGTAACTCTTTTTCACGAAGAATCAGTCTGTATGTCAGTCGAAACCTAAATACAAGAAAATTACTTAGGCAAGAAGACATAAAGAAATTTTGGAGATGAAGTCTTTAATTATGAGCCAAAATGTGATAGGAAAGTTTTTTAGTAGCAATAATAGAATGTTGGCTATCATGGACACTTTGATCTTAAATTTGGTTATTGTTGGATAGTTGTAGAGAATAATAAACTCGATTTATGATAATGAAGAAATTGCACGTGTTTTATCATTGCTAGAATATGGTGAAAAGCAAATTAAAAGCTCTAGAAGTTAAATGCTGTGGTTATGTGTTACAAATGTACATGGAGAACCAAAGAACCATTGGATACAAAACAGATACTATAGATTACGCCCTAGTGTAGAATAGAAGTATAGAGATATAGAGGGTGTCAACAAAAACTACTTTTCCTGTATATTTTCGTGTAGACAGTACCTATATTTCAGGATTTTTAATTGACTCAATTCTAATAAAGAAAAATTTTTAATAGTTAAATAAGTTTTACTAGTTTTTTTTTGTTATTATAAAATTTTTGAAGTATTTGAATTTAAATTAAAATATGTCGCATTTTAAGATACATTTTTCTATTCATTTACGCCGGGGACACACGTTCCGGGTAAACGCCCGTCCGAGTTTTGTCCGGGCTCCGGATGATCCATACATACATTGTGAAAGTTAGTGAAGAACACACGGATCCCGGACGGGCTTTTGCCCGTCCGATAGCAAAGACGCCCGGATGTATTCTCAACTGATCATCCGAGACCCGGCCGGGCATTCACCCGTCCGACAGGTAGCGGGGCATTGTGTCAAATAGGCGGGAACACACGGTCCGGGCGAACACGTGCAGTCAATGTTAGCATTTCTGCTTGTTTAATGCAGTTCCTCATGTTAGTATCCTGTCTACGAAGCTGTGGTGATATCTTGTGGAGCACCTCATCGAAAGTGGAGACAGACATGCGAAAATAGTTGAAGAGTTTTTCTTTATCTTCTCTTAATTCTAAAAATAGAGTATTAAAGTGTCCTAGTATGTTTCTCTTCTGCACTACAGGATGTAACCATACACTTCTATTACGTTTCTTTTTACGTCTGTGACGCAGTAAACAAATCACTGCTAGTTTAAATCTATCTTCGTCCATGATTAAGCCGAATTGACGACAAGTGGAATAAAATCTCCCGGACGGGAGTTTGCTCGGATGTAGTGTGTTCTGTTCATCAAAATATCGTCCGTCCGGCCAATCGCCCGCCCGGGCAGTCACCCGGACCGTGTGTCCCCGGCGTTAATTTTTATAACATAGTATTTCGTTGTAATTATTTTTATATTACTAAATATTTTAAATTATTTTTTTTAACCGGCCAGAAATTAGTACTTTCCGGTTAATTTTTAGGTCAGACAATCTCATTTTGTCGGACAAGGCCAGAAAATAAAAATGAGTCCGGTAAAAGCATTTTCTGGCCCGGTCCGACAAAATGAGATTTTCTGACCCAAAAATAAACTGGAAATTACTAAATTCTGGCCGGTTTAAAAAAAATATTGTACGTAATACGTCCCAAAAGTGCTTTTACTGGACTCGCCCTGCAATTGCCTACTCGTGGCACTCGTCCAGTAAAAGACCACTTTCGGGACTTGTTACGTAAACTACTATTAAGCGTATATAAAATAAACCATCAAACTACTTTTCAAATGACAGTAAAAAGTCTAGATATGTATAGATATAAAACAAAACTACGCATCGCAATAGAGTCACGTAATAGTTGTTTGTTACGCATCAAGAAACGGCGTTTTCAAAATATATGAGTATCAATACATCATTGCAAAACCTACAAGCAGAACATACTGCAGTTGCACCTGAATTGTCTTTTTCTGATTGTGTTTTAATCGTAACGAAATCGATGTTGAACTAGCAGCTTACATATTTATTCATTATTTCGTAAAGAAAAAAAGGGCGATCAGAAAAACGCTGGTAAAAGACAAATTTGTCTGCTAATAGACAGTGGAAGAGATTTACTGTTGGATTTAAAATTTTAGACCTTAACAAAAATTTTAATAAAACATCTCCAAAAGACTTCGAGTACTTAATTAATTTAATTACACCAAAAATAGTACGTAAAGATACTAGATGGAGAAGGGAAATTTCAGTTCAAGAAAAATTGACAATAACTGATAATAGAAAATTATCTTTTTACAATTATATACTGTCGTTGAACATTCTACTGCAAGTTTTTCCCAGGCATCATCTTTTTTTATTTCGGATGTTTTGTAGCCAACAAAGTTTATATGTTTTGGTAACGAAACTCTTGTTTAAAATTACCGCACAACGTAGTTTTTCAATTTATTTTTATTATTGGTCGAATTATTGGACTAATTCAGCAAAGCCTGTGTGGATTTTGTCATTATAATTAAGTCTTGAAAAATTCTGAACAGATTGTGTAATAACAAAAAATTAAAAATTGTTTGTAAGAGTTTGTTGAGATATTTTATATCTACTTCAATGTCATTGATTTTTGATTTTTTTATGGGATCCGTTTTAAGATTGAAGATAATCCAAGATTTTCTTTTATACATAAAAATGTTGCTATCAGGATAACTGATAGAATTTAAGGATTTTTCCAGGATTTTAGATGTACTTTTGAAATTTTTGAGAAGCTTTAGATCAGTTTTTTTACTGCTATTAGTAAAGCACAGGGTGATTTAGTATTCAAAACTATTTAATAGGTTAATGTAAAATTTGTGTTTTCATTAAATTCAGAATTATATAATTCTATAATTATTAAAAATTCAAAAATCTTACGGATAGTTCCACATGGTTCTTGTTAAGTCATTGTCCATGATAGAAAAAACAGCCTCTACATCACCACTAGGTAGTCTTTCAGGGCCTTTTTCTAAATTCCATCTAATAATTCTAGCAAATCCATGTTGTGGTCCAAAACTCCATGCTCCAAATTGTGCTAGCAAAATATAAACAAAGCTACTAAGAAGCTGTATAACAAATTAAATGAGTAATAAATGTTTCTATAATTTATACACATGAACAATATTATAGACTAGCTGATACTCGTGGTTTCACAAATATTTTTTCTATAATCCTGACTAGTAGTTTATTTAGTTTAATCTATATCAGTCATAAGCTACAAAAAAACTAATAGACATTATTTATAAGCATAACAAATCTTTGTAACTGCTGTAAATAATACAATAAAAAAGTAAAATAACAAATAGATATATATATATATATAATTGTGAAAGTTCAAGATATCTTCTGATAAAATGTGGTCCACAACTAAAATCCAATATGAATTCTGCAGTGAATGACTATATATTGCTGTGGAGATCTCAAATATTCAACTCACAATGAAAAAACTGAAATTATCGAAATTAAGAGATAATTTAAAAAAAGTCAAAAATCCAGGATAACAGTTATTTTTTAATTTTAAACTTAAACATTGGTAGAACTTAACAATTTTAAATAAACTTACGAAATACAAATGGAATTCCACCCCTGATAGCCTTTTTTCCATCAAAAACTGCTTGTTTGCTAAAAATAGAAATAAAGTACAAAATTTATCTAATCTTTAAAACTTTTGATTAAATTCATCAGTTAATGTTAATTCGACTAATATTTTTGATGAGTAAATTTACCTTACAAACAATTGCTCTTGATTATTAACCCTCCACGAAACAACAGTGGCTCCTAAAAAAATAATATATAAAAAATGTTTTAAAGGTTATGTTGATTTTTTAGAGCGGGTATTGTAATTTAAAAATGATTGGGTTGATATAAAGTTGGCATTATGACAAATGAAGATTGTTTAAAAAAAAGGTCTCACCATGCAAGTTAATCGTACAGGTCGTATTATTTCCTCGATCTAGGACTACAACACTAGTCGCTGCCATATCAAAGTTTGGTGTATAATCTAACCCGCCGGCCAAAAGATGGTTTAGCGTTGTTTTTGATCTCTACCGCACTTAAAAATTACACTTTCCGCGGTAATACCTGCGCGGACACACCACAGGTGTTAAGTCCCTCTGTCGGTAGTGAAAAAAATAATATCCAGTAGAAAAACTAGATACGTGCTAGATACAGTCTGGAAAGTATAAACCCGTTACAACAAACTTAGCCATCTAACGATCTTAAAATGCAGAAGCTCGAACGACTAGTTTTTCATACATACACAAAAAACGGAAACACTTTAGATAATGGTCGATTCGAATTTCTTGTCGCCATCTATCCGTAGTAGGTTTATTCGCTATATTCACGCAACGAAACCTAATTGAATCAACAATTCGGAAGAAAAGTTCTTCTGATAGAGACCACTGCTTTGGTTTCAACAATATGTTTTCGCTTAGAAATCGCATTTAGGCAATTCCAATTAAATTTATCATGCTATAATACAACTAATTTGATAAACATCTTTTCAAAGTTTTGTTTGTATTTTTTTCAAGTTTTATAAACATTTTCGATGTTTATTTAGTTGTAATTTTTTTTTGAACCCGTCTGTGAAACAATAAAGATACATATTTTAATACATATCAATAAACAATAAAAAATGTAAAAAAATATTCTTTTCAAATTTGAAATTATTTTTTCGTGTAGTTCTCGTTCAAAGCACTAGATGGCCTTTTGACAATTTTGACAACATACCGTCATGTTATCGGTCTTCGGTTGTATGCGGTTATCTTCGGATGGTGTACGGAGTGGTCTAATTACGGTATAAAGGCAGTAAATTTTCGTTTAACTGCAGCAAGTATTAATTAAGTATTAATTATTTAAATCGTAATTTTAAAACAGCAATTATGGCATCGAGAGTAATAAAAAAGAGTGCATTACAGTTGGGACAAAAGTTTTTAAGGGTAAAAGTTCATTATATAACCATGTTTTCTCTAACCAAAATTTTAAATTTTTAGGCTCAGTCTACAATGTCAGCCTTTGAATTGCAACATAAAACACCACTGATTAAGAAAACTGTGAGTAAACAGCTGGTTTTAAGTGTTTGTACGAAGTTTAACTTCAGAATTTTAGGCATTAATTCCTATGGCCTTATATGGAGGAAGACATGCTGTCACTATGTTACCAGGAGGTGGTATTGGTCCTGAACTTATGGGATATGTGAAAGAGATTTTTAAATACGCAGGAGCTCCAGTAGATTTCGAAGTTATTGATATAGATCCAAAAGCAGAAGATAATAACGACTTAGATTATGCTGTAACTGCTATAAAACGTAATGGTGTAGCAATTAAAGGAAATATTGAAACTAAAAGTAAAAGCTCTTCAGTGCTTTCGAGAAATGTAGCGATTAGAAATGAATTAGATTTATATGTCAATATTCTCCACGTAAAATCTTACCCTGGTATACCAGCCAGACAAAAAGATATTGACATTGTTATAATTAGACAAAACACGGAAGGCGAATATGCTATGTTAGAACATGAGGTAATTTTAGTATTCGCTTTCAAGTAGTGACGAATTGATTGTTTTATTGTTATAGAGCGTTGATGGTGTAGTAGAAAGCATGAAAATTGTAACTGAATCAAACTCAGACAGAGTTGCAAGATTTGCCTTTGAATGGGCTAAAAATAATGGGAGGAAGAAGATAACTACAATTCACAAAGCAAACATCATGTAAGTATTGTTTTGTCTGTGTTAGACATTTAATAATATATACCCAATTAATCTTTTGTAGGAAATTATCTGATGGTCTATTTCTGGAGACATCAAGGAGAATTGCAAAGGAGTATCCTGAAATTGAACATAATGATATGATTATTGATAACTGTTGTATGCAACTGGTCTCCCGACCCCATCAATTTGATGTAATGATTATGACAAACTTGTACGGAAGTATCGTCTCTAATGTTGTATGTGGATTAATAGGTGGTGCTGGATTACTATCCGGCAAAAATTATGGAGATAACGTAATGTCAAATTCAAATAATTCGTAGTTTTTATTTGTGTATAATTTAATTTCAGCAAATACGTATGTATCAGTTGATACAGCAAATGCTAGTTGTGATGAAGTTTCTGTTTAGAGGTGATCAAATAAAAATACCGCTGATTCGTTAGAGAAATGAGTCATTTAATAAAAATCTCAAATTCAATTAATTCAAAAAGAATTACTTGGTAAAAGCGGTACTGTGAAGATCTAATATAACGTTATAAAAAGACAGACAGATAAACACGTTTAAGAAACTCCACTGACGAATGGCGTTTGCTGTAGTATTTGCTAAAGAGAATATATTAAATTGGATAAATTTCCAACATTTTCATACTTCGTTGCGCATTTTTTAATATATTATTTTTAGTATGCAATTTTTGAACCAGCTACCAGAAATACAGGAAAAGCTATTGCTGGAAAAAATATTGCCAATCCAATAGCAATGATAAGTGCTAGTGTTGATATGTTACAACATTTGGGACATGAACAACATGCTAATATGATTCAACAAGCTATTTATAAGACTATTTGTGAAGATAGAATTCATACACCTGGTAAATTAAGATTTTCGTGAAAAGCACAAAATCTTCGTATTTGATTTGATTTTTAATACTGAAATGTTTTTTTTAGATTTGGGTGGAACCGCAAAAAGCACGGATGTAGTTCAGAGAATTATTGACCACATTTTACAGTCAGACATCAGACCATGGTAATTTTAAATGTTAAATGTGTGTGATTTCGGTGATGGCACACTACTAACTAGTTACTCAGTTAACGAGTTACAATCTGCTGTATTAATCACTATTAACACTTTAACATACCATTTTCTGACACACCGAATGTGCATGTCTTGCATTTGATCTGTTTTCTGTTACCATAGTATTGTGAAATCGAATTCTCTATTATGTATTATTTTCTTTTATTTTTGTTTCCAGATTACAAACATCATTAGTATTAAAAACTGTTTTGTAAATTATATTTATTTATTTTAATTTGTTTGTACATAATAAAAGTATTGTAATGGCAAAAATATTTTTATTTATTGCTAGTAAAATAACATAGAAGCATAAAGTGACCATAAACATATTTACAAGTGTTACAAAAGTAGTATTGAAGGTAAACCGCGAAATTTATTATTACATTTTTGGTTTCCATTTGTAAGACCCAGTGTAAGTAAAGTTGTTGTTCAACAACATCTCATCGGCTTCTTTTGGTCCTCTGCTTCCGTAGCTAAAAAAGCAAAAATCATAAATGTAAAAAAGATAGAGAAATTGATAAACATATATAATAAATTTAAAAATTATTCTTACACATAAGGTATTGGTGAGATTTTGTCCTGTTCAATCTTGTGCAATAAAGGAGTAAATATTCTCCATGCTTCACTCAATTCATCGGAACGAACGAAATGCATTTGGGAACCACAAAATACGTCTAAGATTAACCGTTCATATGCATCTGGAAGTTTGACATTCTAAAAGAAATTTAATACAATTTAATTAATAATTATTATAACTATAAGATGAAAACTTACTGCGTATCTGCTACCATATGTTAAGTCCAATTCAGTTTCTTCCATGTCAAAGGCCATTCCAGGCGTTTTTACCATAAGCTTAACATATAAGGCTTCCCCAGGTTGAACACGAATAACCAATTCATTCCTTTTGGGTTTTCCATCGAAAATATCACCGGGAACTTCTTTAAATTGAATACGAACTTCAGCCTTTCTTTCATTTAAAGCTACAACAAAATTTTATCAATTTATTTGACGGCACATTTAAAAATTTTCTACCTTTTCCACATTTGAGAATAAAGGGTACACCATCCCACCTTTCATTATTAATGTGTAAAACTGCTAGAGCATAAGTAGGAGTGACAGATCCCTTTGGTACAGTAGGGTCATCAAGATAACCATGTTTTTCATCGCCCTCTCCTGCAGGATTTCCAACATACTGTCCTAGCACAACATCCTTTAATTGGATAGATTGAATACTTTTCAAAACTTTCACCTGAAATGCAGTATAGTTATAAATTTAATTATTTGAGACTTATCTCTTATGAGATTCTGAAATAAGTAATTAATTATACAAAAAATTTTAGCTTTATTACCTTTTCATTTCTTATATCGTCTGGTTGAATAGACGCTGGTTTTTCCATGGCTACCAACGTTAAGATTTGTAACAGATGGTTTTGCATAATATCACGGATAATACCAAATTCATCAAAATATCCTCCCCGTCCTTGTGTTCCAAATGGTTCCTTAAAGCTTATTTGAATGGAAGCGATGTTATCTCTATTCCATGTGGGATTAAAAATTCTGTTTCCAAACCTAAGTGTCATTAAATTTTGAACCATTTCTTTTCCTAGGTAGTGATCAATTCTGTATAATTGACTTTCAGTGAACAATTGGCTCAAATGATTGGAGAGTTTATTTGACGATTCCAAATCACGTCCGAATGGCTTTTCAATAATAACTCTTGTCCAACCTCTAAAAATATACATCCACAATGAGTAAAGTGCTTATAAAGGTAGAAGTTAAAATTATATTTCTATGTGCACATAGTTATAATAAAATAGATAAAAATATGGAATTCACCAAAACAGAATAATTTAAGGTTGTGGAGTAATTTCACGACACAAATAAAATTTCTTTTTGTTTGGTCCTTTTGAAAGTTTTAGCAAATTTCTTTTCAAAAAGGGGTTTATCAATGTGGGATAACTTTTTATGTACTTAATGACAAACAGTGTTATAAATAGAATGAATGCAAACATAAAATGAAATGATAACAAGAAGTTTATTGGGTAAAGTGATAGTTTGTATATCAGCCGCGTCTAACGAGGCAAGGTTACGAGGGGCTGTCCACAAGGAGGGGTTTTATCACCTCTACTGTGGAACATTGTTCTAGACAGCCTAATTCACCACCTCAATGAACATGACAAAATCTATACAGTAGCCTACGCAGACGACATTGTAATTCTGCCAACAGGTAAGTTTGAAAGCACCCTATGCGACAGAATGGAAGTGGCTTTCAAACCTTTAGAGCAATCGCTGTCTATTAACCCCAAAAAGACAGAAATGATTCTCTTCACGAAGAAAAAGAAACCTTGGGGCTTAAATGCACCCAGTCTTTTCAACGTTAAATTAAGCTTTGCTACAGAAGTGAAATACTTAGGTGTTATTGTTATCCTTGACAGCAAGCTGACGTGAAACTCACACATAGAAAGCAGAGTTAAAAAAGCATTTATATCTTATGAACAATGCCGCCGAACCATAGGACAGACCTGGGGATTATCCCCCAAGGTCACCATGTGGATCTACACGGCAATCACAAGACCTATGCTAACATATGGTGCTGTCGTGAGGTGGCCTAAAGTGAAACAAACGACAGCTATAAAAATATTAAACCAAATCCAAAGATTCTCGTAACAGGAGCCATGCGAAGCACACCGACCAGCGCAATGGAAGTCATACTCGGTCTCACCCCCCTTGATATATTTGTTAAGGAGGTCGCACTGTAGGGACTGGCACCCATAGGGACAGCCTGTGGAGGGAATCGATAAAGGATATACCACTCTTACAGGCAGACTCGGATGCAGTCGCACCAAGATTTGTCTTTGACAAACCCTACAAAATATTAACAAACAAGACAGCAGACCCCAACGTAGTGAACGCTCTGAGCGCCTATACGGATGGATCAAAAACAAAGCAAGGTGTGGGATGTGGAATTTACTCTAGATCTTTGAACGTAAAAATAAAATGGGCTATGGATGGCTTGTCAAGTGTGGTTCAGTCAGAACTCACACGCATAACCATAGCTGCAAAAGAATTAACCAATAGGAACATCACAGGCAGGAATGTAAATATATACAGACTGCCGACAAGCACTACTGACCTTGAATAGACCACGTATCACTTCAAGTTTAGTACTAGAATGTCACCAATCTCTAACTGAGGCCAGCCAGAATAACGTGGTCACTCTCAGCTGGATCAAAGGACAAGGGAACTCTAACGGCAACCTCATTGCGAACAATTTTGTAAGGAGGGTTGCGTGCTACAAATATGTTAGCCCTCGCCCATCTACCAAGCATTGTCCGCTGTCGTGGACCTTATCAAACAGCACTCTCACCAAAACTTTATACAGTGTTGGGATGAAACTACGAACTGTAGACTGGCTAGAGAGTTATTACCTCATCCTGGCGAGGAAACAGCAAAAAAATTTAAGGCATTGACCAGACAAAATCTCCGAACAGCTGTGGGAATCTTAACAGGTCACTGCCAGTTACGACAACATCTCTTTAGGATAAAATTAACAGAATCGCCGCTATGCAGAGGCTGCGAACAAGAAGAGGAAACAGTAGAACATGTAATGTATGACTGCTCTGCTTTTTCTGAAATCACAAGATCCGTGTTGGGCGAGTACCAGCCGATGTCAGGGAGATCCCCCTCGGGAGCCTCATCACCTAGTTTAAATCACTAGGCCTGGTAACAGCCTGAGGTGAGGATATCCCACACACGGGAGGATCCACAATGGGTCATATGTGGCCTCAGTGCTGGCTGAGCACTAGCTCGCCCCCAAATTTCCAGAACCAGAAGGGGTTTTAACTAAAATAGCAATTCATGAATGGGTACTCATATATCTTATTTTATTTTTTATAATAAGATTGTTTTCATTTATATTCTTTATACCTAGTCAAGATAAATTTAACATTTTCAGAAATCCCCATTGATAAAAATAATCACATTTTTAGACAAAAGCTTCGTAATGTGGTTTTTATGAGTCGAAAAATAATTTGTCTAACCGTATTTCCTGAACAATTTTTTAGCACCGTCATTCTAATAACCGATTAATCTCATAAAGTGATAATGATAAAATGCAAGATATTAATCTTTTTTACGGTATATTCTAATAAATTTAAATATAAAATCAGACGGCACACTCAAAAAATATTGGTATTTGTATATTTTTATAAAACAACATTTTTTTTATCTTATCAACAGTAAATTATCACCAACTATTTACTGAATATTATAATAGCTCAACAAAAAATTACTGTCGTATTATGTGATAAGAAACAAGTTTTTATTATATACATAAGATATAAAAATAATTCGATATAAACGTATGTTACTTGTTATACGTGTATTTCATTAATTGATATTACGATTATAGGTCAGTTTTTTTAAGTCTTGGCCTTAAATTTTATATATTCCGACACTTTGTTTAATAAATACAATTTAGTAACATTTCAAATCTTAAAATATAAACACAACCAAACTTATATGGAATCACCTTGTATTAATAGGAAATATTTTTTTAAGTTACTTTTTGTTGCAAGCAGTTAAAAAAGTACATTTATTTTCTTTCAAGAACAGATAGATAAATAAAATAAATAATAGTTGATCTGGCAGTATTTGACTGTTTTACTTGCAAGTCGCATTAAGTTTCTATATATTTATTTTTAAAAAATTAAACAAAAATGCAATACGTTGGGTTATTGGAAGTCCAGAAGGGAAGAATTATTGCTCTGGCAGAATAAGGCACATACCAAGAACGGTGGGAGTTACACAATGGTTTTTTTCAAAAATTGGGAACCTTAAAGAACAGACTAAGGAAAAATCATGAAAGAGTAACTACAGAAGGTCAGGATCGCTTCAAAGCAAACTTTTGCAAGCTACGGGTGTGAGTGCTTCTGTCAAAACTATTAGAAGAATACTTTGCGCTCGGGAAATATTTAGCAGAAGACAGTTAATGATTCCAGAACTTTTAAGCAAAATAAAATTGACCGTTTAAATACTGTTAGGAATATAAAAATTCAAGAATGAAAAAATGTCTAATTTTTGGATGAAACCAGCATACGATCCGATTCGCATTTTAAGAAGTTGAAGGAGAGAAGCTAGACTAGGTGCTACCATACCTATCCCGAAATAAAATTATGTATTGGGGTAGAGTTATAATTGATAACAGAACTTATTTAATTACCATTCGACACACCCAAACAGGTCCAAGGGATGTAGATTTGATATTGCAACCTGCAGTCAGGCTCTGGCGAGGTGGTTTTGGTATTTTTTTTAGTTATGCACGATATACTAGATATACAATAGTTTCAAAATTTTTCTTAGAAAACGAAGGTGTTGCTGTTTTAGACTGATCTTGTCACCGGTTCTTAATCCTATAGAGCACTTATGGAATAAGATCAAAAGTAAGATTGAAGCTGGTCAAAATGGTCCTGGTTACCATGAGCAATTTATACAAGCTGTTGGTTTTGGAGGAATGGACAAATGTTCTCCAAGAAGACATTGATAATTTGATAAAAGGCATGCCTCGTCGAATTCGTACTTGCATCGATGCTAGAGGTGCCAATACAAATTATTAAAATTAATATTTAAATAGCTTTCTTGTTAAACTGACATTTTCAGAAAAATCTTTTTTATAGAGACCTATACTTTTTGTTATTTGTTCATTAATGTGAAAATTGTAATAGTTTGCTTTTTTTGTAAAATTCGTTTCGAAAAACTGCCCTTTAATCCTCAATGACCGATTTTTAGACTGAACTCTATTTTTCGAAATTACTAGGTGATTCCATGTAACTTTGGTTGAGTGTAAACTGAAATTACAAAAATAAATGATCAAATGAACTCCGTAAAGAATGTTTTTTATCAAAAATTAAACATTTGTATTACATTATTTACTTTTAGAAATTGTTTACACTGCGGTATGTTTTTATGAATCATTTTCTCGACTGATTTCTATTTTTATACAATATGTAATATGCGAGCAACTGGAATGGTGTTATTTTTATAAAAGAATAACATCCCTATATACAAATCCCCTTTTGTTTGTACTTGAGCAATAAGTACAGGTATTTAGACTTAGACCGATCTAATTGATTGATTGTAACCCCAGTATGTATCATGTTCCCACAGTTAAAGCAAACATAACGTTATAATCAGCAAACAAGAACTGATAACTGATTTATAGACCATGAAGATGTAAAGTTGTCGTATTTAGTTTAATAATTATGTTTTTCACACACAGATTGTTTTAAATATTATACTCACTTTTTTGCCATACATGAGTTTTTGATGTGGATAGTAACATCTTCAAAAACTGAGGGTGGTAGTGCTAAATAAAATAGTCTGTTTGCTACTGGTCCTGTTTCAAACTTTTCCATTTCTCTGTTTAAATTATCAAAATCACTGTCGGCCGTATACTGTCCAGATATGTAATGATTTAATTTCCAAAATTCTTCATATTTGGCTTGTTCGGTGGGTTTAACTTTCATATACGATTCACATTTCTGTCTAATATCATTTACAGTAGTTTTACTTCTAGCATATCCAATAAATACAGTATTTAATGGCAAGAGGTTATCACGGAACAACCACCAAACAGTGGGATAAATTTTCTTACGAGCTAAGTCTCCCTGAAAGTGACAAAATGCTAAATAAAAATGTAACATTAATCTTAATTACAAAAAGTACTAAATCGTCATATTCAAAATTTAAGTATCGATCAACAATCGATAATCAAATAATCTGTACATGCTCAGTAAAATGAATTTTGGCCAATTACCGATACTGCTTTAGCCCAAAAACTGAAGTTGAATTGATTCTAATTAGCATTAAGTATTATTATCAACCATTTAGAATCCACTGTCACTGATTGTCAATGTTTGGGCCATTCCAGACAGTAAATTGTCATAAAACTTCGGTGTCAATTAAATTTTTTATTATTTAGTAATAAAAAGTAAGGGTAACTCGCAGTACACAGTACTAGGATTATTCTTTCGAGTAAACCAAAACCAGAAATTTTTGGAACAATTGATACAAAATGGAGAATGAGAATTTGACATTAATATTAATCCATTAATTATGTCAATTTTTCCAACCACAGTATCAATGTTACCTATGAATTGTAATTAATTGATTTAAATTTATATATCATTTCATATGAACATTATTATTATTATTAAGTATCTTGAAATAGTTATTACAATTTGATATCTAATGTAATTTTAATGATTGTGTTAGAACAAGTGTAAGATTGTATCTAGGTAGACTAGTGAATTTGTATCGGTAAATCAACAAAAAATAATTTTAGACTTAACAAATATAAAAAAAACATCGAATAATGTAAATAATGATAAAAAGTATCAACAAATAAAATATAAAAATAATGAAGTAGTAATTGTTTAGATATACTTACAGAAGCTCCTAAAATTACAAAAACATGGGGGTAATTGCCGTCGAAATGAGTTCCTCCTAGGTCCATATTTTTGGACTTCAAAGAGTCTCTGTACAAAGACAGACATATTTCCGCGTTTTTGGATTCTGCAAAAGAATTAAATGATATTAAAACTTTGATTAAACTCCTGTAAAATCATATACCGTCACTTTCAGGAGAATCATACATTTTTATTTTATTCTTAGTTTACCGGGTAAAACCAACAGATACGTAACTTTCACACTCACGGTTCACGATTAAGTCAATTAAGTGCAACGAAAGAGGGATTGATTTGTTATATTTCCAGATATTTCATACACTTCTGACTGGGAGGTAACGATGTATACCGCCAACCGCAATCCGCAATGACTTTCAATTAATTTCAATAACAAATCTTCAAGGTTAGTGGTTAGTGCACATCAAGGAATGCCGAAAATACAAAATTTCCCGCTTTGGTAAATGGTTTTCTCCAGTTTGTTAAGTCATAATGAAAATAGAAATCTATCTAATATTTTTCTTTACTATAATATTGTAATCATTAAATTAATACTGTGTTTAGATTTTTTTAAATACTACATTTTTGGGGAAAATAGTAAACAAACCGAATTAAGCCATACAACATCAACTAAGCATGCGCTGGCGCTGTCATAAAATATTTTGTCTTTCATTTCTGAGATCTTTGTAAAGTGTATTGCCTAATGTTACTTTTTAAATTGAACGTGTATTCATTTAAGCTGCAACGCTGTGACTTAGCTTTTAAATCATTTTCAAGGAAATTATAGTATCAACTAGCAAATAATATAAAATATTGTACATTGTAATTTATAAGTGGGTGCATTGCCACAGGTGATTTTACTACACTGCAACCTAAAAGATCTATATTAAAAAAAAACTATTATCCGCTTAGGATAAAGCTACGTTTGTAAAGTGGTCAGGCTCAGGTTGCAAATAACTGTGTCGTTGGCGAACGATTCCTTTGCAGTTTACAGATAATATGTTCAGCTGTTTCATCTGTATACCTATAGTATCTGCATATTCCGCTGTTCAGTTTGCCCATTTTACAGAGATGGTACAAGCTGCCCAATTTCACTTTAGCTCTGACGTTGAGATGCGCACTGGTTTATGATGAACCAAGGTGGAGAGACGCTCAGATTCGTCGGTCTCGAGACATTGTCTTCTGGCTTTTTTGCGATGCTCTCTCTTCTTCATTTGCGCATATCACAGCTAAAGTGGACAGGTCAGTGTTTAGCCAGTTGCTTAAGATACTGTTCGCAATTTCAGGCCTTTGGACTCGAACGTAGTAGATTGTAGATAGAGCCTTTAAAGCAGCTTGGATTTCGGAGGCAATAATTATTCTGTCTGGATTGAGGGGTGTTTAATGCACTCTTAAGTACAGAGCCAAGAGCTCCGCTTGGAAGGAGTGTTTCACAGGGTTATTAAGACCTGTAACCCCTGTACCTACTCCTTCTGGTGTTTTAGACCCATCACTACGACTACTTTCGTAAGTTGAGCAATTTTGTTTTGTTTTAACTGACACTTATTAATCCTAACATTTAGGTTAAGTACGAAATCTGGTTTTGAAGGCATAATGTCTGTAGGCATCTTCATGGATTGGGTTTCTCTGACCTTTAGAATTTCAAGATGTCACTGGGTTTCAGTTTCAGTCCACACAGATGCCTATATATAGGCACTTTCCTGGGCAATCTTCCTTACAATTAAATACTAGGGGGAAAGGTCTTAAATTACCGCCAAACTTAGATATGAGCAATAGATCATTTTAGGTTTAAGACTGTATATTTTCTCAGAAATTCTACGGAAGGTCTACATAGGCTTTGTAGCTTCGCTTGGAAGATCGTAGGAGTTTTTTCCAAGGCTACTGATGGTATTTTAGATCCATTGATGGGCTCAGGTGATTTTACTACACTCTGACCTAAAAGATCTTTTAAATACACTTCATTTTAGTTGTATTTGGCATGGAGTGTTTTTCCAGTAGGCTGCACTTTTTCCCGATTTCAGTCTTCATACATAATGCGGCATTTCGAGATACCATAGAATGGTTCAGGGTTCAGGTCCAATAAAAGGAGTAATAGCTCCTTCTTTTATCAGGAATCTCGTTTCCGACAATCCCTGGCACCCACAGTAAAGTTACTTTGTTGTGTTTAGCTAGTTATAGTTCCAGGCTGTTTCGGACTCGAACCTAGTACATTGTAGAGCCTTCAAAGCAGCTTGGCTATCGGAGGCAATAAATATTATGGCTGAATTGAGGCGTTTTTAATGCAATCTTGAGCACAGAAGTCTATTGCCAACAGCTCCGCTTGGAAGATTGAAGGAATGTTTCCCAGGGTTATTGAGAGCCTAACATTAGGACCTGTAACCACTATACCTACTAATTTAGATGTTTTAGACCCATCAGTATAATAAGTGATGGCTCCTTTTGTAAGTTAAGCAATTTTGTTTTGTTTTTACCCACAATCGTTAATACTAAAATTTAGGTTGAGTTCGAAATCTCGTTTTGAAGGTATAATATCTGTAGATATCTTCATGGATTGGGTTGCTTCGACATTTAGATTCCCTAGATATCGCTGGTTTGAAACACTTAAGTTTCTGAAACCCAGCGACCTCACATCTTGGGATTCTAAAGATCGGAGCAACTCAAGCCATGAAGATAGCTATTGGCCCTTTCCAGGGCAATCCTCTTTATGCTAGGGGGAAAGGTCTAAAATTTCCACCAACAGTTAGATTTGACCAATAGAAAATATTAGGTTTAAGACCCTATGTTTTCCCAGAAAGCCAACGGCAGGTCCACATAGGCTTTGTAACTCCGCTTGGAAGATCGTAGGAGTGTTTTCCAGGGGTATTGATGTTCTTTTAGAACCATCAGTAAAATAAGTGAGGTCTCCTTTTGTAAGTTGAGCAATTTTATTTTGTGTTAACTCACATTCTTTAATAGTAACATTTAGTGTGAGTTCGAAATCTCCTTTTAGAGACATAATATCTGTAGGCATCTTCATGGATTGGGTGGCTCCGGCCAATAAAATCCCAAGATGTCCTGTAAGGTTATCGGGTTTCAGAGATTTAGTCTAACCTATAGACTCTTTCAAGAGTAATCCCCTTTTCATGTAAATGCAAGGAGAGAAGGTCTAGAATTACCTCCAAGAACACGATCTTATTGCGCCAGTGATCCCTACACTAGCGAGTCTTTGCACCTTTTGCAATTTTATTATTGCCTTTTGATGCGTTGTTTTGTTACAATAAACCACCGCAGAATAGAGATGAGGGATCCGAGAACTGTTAGGTATGACCAATAGATCATTTTAGGTTTAAGACCCCATGTTTGCCTACGGCAGGTCCACATAGCTATTGTAGCTTTAGAGGTATGTAAGTATTCCACATAAGTTTTATCTCGAGGATATTTTGCCTCTTCTGAGAATGAGTTACTCCATATAAATATAAGTAATAGTGTTATTTTTCTTGTGAGTTGAAGATGTTAGAGGAATTCTCTCCTCGTTCAACATGCTACTTTAAGAACTATCATGTGCAGTCCCAGTGTGAAAACAGTTTTCATGTCTTTCTCTTGTATCTCTAATTTCCTCTTTCTTTTGGTATCATTCTTTCTTACTTATAGAATAGAATAGAATTTCTTCTACTTTATTATTTTGTGGTAATAAATTCTCGAAGTGAAAAATCTTCCGTAGATTCCCTGGACGATGAGTACCTACTGACAAATGTGGAAGAATAGTCATTTTTATAGTCATTGAAACACGCACACCCCAATTCGTTGTGTCTAGGTAGGTACACGCTAACTTGTACGCAAATAAAAAATTAGATACACGCGAACGAAATGTCTTTAAACCAATGACGTCATTATTTAGCGTGCACTGTGACTGTATTTTTGGTTCACGCTTTTTACCACGTGTGTGCTTTGCTTGTACAGTGAGTGTCAGGTCAGAGTCAAAGTTTAAGTTTAAGTGCATACACGTTAGAATTGATCAGTAAAAAGATTTCTTTGAAGACTATAAAAATGG
Organism: Altica lythri; assembly: GCA_964028335.1. Classification (NCBI taxonomy): domain Eukaryota; kingdom Metazoa; phylum Arthropoda; class Insecta; order Coleoptera; family Chrysomelidae; genus Altica; species Altica lythri. The sequence continues at coordinate 62,724,701 of OZ034800.1, read as the reverse complement.
AAATATGTAAATAAAAAAAGAATCTTACAAATCAGAAAAGGATAAAAACTCTAGAACTATTAGAGAATCTTGTCTACAGCGGAAGTGAAGAAGAATATGACAAAAATCATTAACTTTTGCAAGAAACTGATTCACAATCAGTATTTAATTACTTACTACAACAAAAACTGGCATCACATAAAACACGAATGGACGGTTTACAGTATGTGTCATGGTAATTTATTTAATAGAACAACAATCGGTTAAAAGCAATTAATGAAAAATTAAAGCAAAAAATAGAGAAAAACAGTAGCTTAGCACATTTCGTTAAAAGTTTTTTTATTTTTTTACATTCATGCTCATGCTCATTATGAAAGAGGTAGATAATCGGACAGCTAGATTAATTTTAACAAGGCCTATAATATTGTTTAGTAAGGATAGTTGTGAATTCCATTACGAAGAATATCTAACACCCAATGCAAACAGATATGTTCAGTTTCAAATGGTTGCCTCAAAAAAAGTTGAAGCTACTTTAAAAGATATCTAGTCTTTTGAATATGTACGAAGCGGAATCAAATGGAAACAAATACAATGTTTTTACAAATAAATGTACTTGTATTAACTTTACATCAATGCTTCTACCCTGTAAGCAAATTTTTGCCACTAGAACAGTGGAAAAAATGAAATTATTTGAGAAAAGTTTATGTAATGAAAGATGGTCAAAAATTTTTTATATAAAAAATTAAAGAGTTGCAAAAGAAGTTACCACTACAAGCGAGAATATTTTGTTGCAACCAACTAAAAGAGAAAAAAGCTCTTTTTGTGACAAATTCGCTGGCAAATTTAGCTAGCCTATCTTCTGATAGTTCGTTCAGTTACAAAATAAAGATTTTGGAACCAATAGAGAATGTTTGGAGACAAGGTCATAAACTAGCCATAAATATAATTATTGATTTAGTCTAGTATCTAGTACATTAGTGCACGCAAAAATGTCGTTCCGCTGAAGTCAGGAAACAACTTTACTTGTATTGTGTACTGTATACAGGTATATACTAAACCGAGCGCGAACGATTTCTGTGTAGTGTGCAGTACGCAGTATAGAAGCCACTAAATTACCTACTCGCTACTTAACTAAATTACTAGCCTAGTCCGAACTAGGCTTTTTATAAAGAGTAACGAAATCAAAACGAATTTTAGTTCTGAAAACTGGCAAAAAATAGAAAGTGGACGTGGGGAATCAGTTTAACTATAGAAAGCAACAAAAATATCAACTGTAAGATTTTCATATATACGTTTTATTTGTAATCGCTATATTAATATTTTTTTGTTTTAGTTATAAACAAAATAGTATTACCACCTAAAATTAAAATAAAAGAAAGACCTAAAGCCTAGTTCGGACTAGGCTAGTCATTTAGTTAAGTAGCGAGTAATTTAGTGGCTTCTACTCGGTACCTCTACTGCACACAGAAATCGTTCGCACTCGGTTTGGTATACAGCACACAAGTAAGTACCTAATGTTTTGCAAGATGAACAGGCTACAACGCAATAGAGTTAATAAACTGGTTAAGCTAATCGCAATGGCCATTTAAGAAGACGCAGATGAGGAAATTTGTGTAATAAAAAGAAAAAAGTTATGGGTTCGAAAATGGATAGATAGAAGAAATAAATTAGGAGCTACTAATTGCTTAGTGAAGGAATTAGCATTGGAAGATCCCAAAGAATTTTCAATTTAATATCCTTTTCCTCAAATCCGCTTATATTCATCTCTTTTTCTAAGTCCATGTATGCGGATTGTTTAATTTGTTTATTTTTGTAGTGTGGCGAATTAATATCATGCTCCAAGTATTTGGAAACAGACTTCAAAGTTGTTTCTTCACTCCAGCGGAACGATATTTTTGAGTGCACTAATGTACTAGACTACATCAACACTATCAACAGGTTCGGATTTGTTTAGCCTGTGAACCAGTAAACACGCACGCGTGGTGGGGAAGCTATTCGCCCGATAAAAATATAGTAGAATGAATTGACTCGACTTAAATCATTCACTAAACTACTAGACTAATTTGTTGTGGTTTGCACACATTAAGCCACTAAATTACTCGCTACTTTATTAAATTACTATCCTAGTCCGAACTAGGCTTTAAGGTGCCGATTGGATTAAAGCGAAAACGAAATACAAAATAATTTTCTAAAGTTTGACAATAATACCTAATTATCTTACGTAGAAATAAAAATTATTCTAACATTATTTTGTACATGTCATAACAACTAAATGTACCTATAACCCAACCTAAATATATTTTTTTATTTACAGATGATTTATTATAATTAAGTTTGAGACATCTCAATAGTTCTACTTCCCTTTCTTAATCACAAATACACACAAAAAAGGAAAATTAGCGTGTACAAAAAATATAGTTACAGCGCACGCTAAATAATGACGTCATTAGTTTGAAGACATTTCGTTCGCGTGTATCTTACTTTTTTATTTGCGTACAAGTTAGCGTGTACCTAGACCAGAGAGACCTAGACACAGCGACCCCCGTTCTCTGAAAAATGACATAAGTTTCTTCATAGATAGTCTTCTTATAAGAACAAAGTTTTGCTAGAAGCCTTTCAACAATTTTTTCTTTAAAACCGGAAAAGATCATTGCTCCGTGAGAATCTTTCTGATATTCGTCATTTCGCACAATTCACTTAATTCTCCTAATGAACACATTAAGTAAACGAACAATGCATAAATATAAAATAACTAGCGGACCCGGCGAACTTCGCATCGCCTAACACTAATGTTTTTTCCATTTTTTTTTTTTATTTTTACGATAATTTTTTTGTATTTTTTATCATATTTTCTCGTTAGTTACCAGTTTTTACTATCATTTATAGTACCTACTTTGTAATTTATATACTTTGTATATTAAATATTAACTGCGCCACCTAACGGTGGCGTCATAGTTCTTAGGTAAGTAAGTTTTGCTCTTTTAAATATATGAGATATCAACTGCGCCATCTTACAATGGCGCCACTTAGGGTAGCGTCATAATGATTAATTTCGTAATAAACGCGTCCGATCGCTGCAAAATTCAAAGTGCTATAAGGAAAATCGCGGCCTCCGTTGCCGCCGCCCCTGCCGGCCAGTACCACCGCGAGCGCTACGTCCCGCAATTTTAAATCTGCAATATCTTGGAAAATATTCATTTAAATCTTGTGCTGTAAAGGAGCATATAGATCTATATTAAATCAACAATGTATTTAAGCTATTTAATTGGATAAGGATTAATGCTGTATTGGTTAAAATCGCATACAAAGGGAAATAGGGACAGAAAAAGCGACTTTGTTTTGAATATTCTTTGTACATTCCTTTTATAGGTAATAGTCTAGGAAATAAAACAGTGTAGCTGCTATCGATTGTTTTAACTACAAGTCTGATTATAATGCGGTTTTGAGAGTTGGATTCGTGACAATCTCTACAAATTTTATGAACTATTATGATAACGACGAAATCCCAAATTGCATTTGTGGATAAGAAAAATTCATTTCAAACGTGCAATAAGTATTCAATTATAAAAAAAAATTAACTCGGTAAAGAATGATTTACAGCCGGAAAGGTCCGGATTGTTTATCGGAACAATAAAAATGTCGGATTCGACCGTGTATCGGGTTAGGAAATTTTACCGGATCCAGCCAAATTTACATCCGATTTTGTCACTGCAAACTGGATGCCGTGACACGATAAAAAATCTTTTTCAGGTATTTGAAGGTTCTAAATGGTATTTGGGAGGTAGTAGATGAAAAATCCGTATATACACTGCTACTTTTTCCCTGTTTTTTAAAACAATTACAAAAATCGAAAAACAACTTATTTGTTTAACATTTTTCTATTTTATTTTGGAGAAAAAAAGTTAAAATAAAAATTAAAGTTTTTCAATATAAAAGTTATTTAAATCCATAAACAATTAACCGAGATAATTGAAAAAAAAACACATGAATATAAAAATTCGTTCCGGTTTTACGTCTGTAGTGTGAATGAGTGTCAAGATTACAGTTTTTAATTTAAAATCGGGCTGGAAATGCCGTCTGAACGGACTGTAACATGATTTTGTTTCTTGAAGGTTTTTGATATCACTGAACACGAATATGATGTCGACGAGGGTCCAAAGAGCACCTGGTGCAGGGAAAAGGTGTTATCACGGTCTTCTTTTAAAGTATTATGAAAAAAATTGTTAAATATTTGACCTAGACTGTTTACTCAGGGTGTTGGATACGAATTTTCCTGAAATTTCATGCCCGATGCAGACTCTCCATGAGGCTACACGAGAGAACGCGAGTGAGGACGGTACTCTCGTATCCCCTCGTCTTCCCTCGCCACGCCTCGCTATCACTCCGTTTTGTGTCGGTTTTTCTGGTGCGAGTCAAAAGACGCGAGGGGATGAGGCAAGAGAATCAACCACACTCTCGCATTCGCTCACTTTGTTATTAACTGTTGCAGAGTAAGGGCAATCGCGTTCTTTATCATTACTGAGTGGAATAACAATTTGTATACCACATTTATGGAACTGTATTAAATGGAACCAATCATTTGGAATCAAAAAAAAAAAATGAAGTGAACGACGCTTGGGATCGGTTAAGCAAAGAATTAAATATGCCTGTACATGAGTTGAAAATTAAAAAAAAATCATTAATGACAACATTTCAAGGGCACCTGAGAAAGAAAAAAACTTCAATTAAAAGCAGCGCCGGTATAAATAATATTTATAAACCCATATATGGTTTCTATACGAACTGATCGAAAGCTTTTTATGTGACATCAATGAATGAAAAAATTGAGTGTGGATTACTAGCACTGCGGCAGTCTCCACTCGTCAAGACTCGGGCCGAGAGTCTCTAGGAGACGCCTCGCGAGAGTCTGGATGGGGTATCAGATGAAGACATTGAGAGCATCCTTATCGGACATCAGATACTGCGCAGGCCCTTGCCTTTGTCATATTCGTGTTTAGCAACCTCAAAAACCACTATAACGAGTCAGGATCAAATATTAATCAATTTTCATTATACTTTAGAGGAAGGTGTTGAAAACAGGTGTACCAGGTGTTCCGTAGAGCTTCGTCAACCTCTTATTCCTATTCAGCGACCTCAAAACACTAAAGTAATAAAATCAGATTTATTTTTACAGAGTTAAGAATTTTTTATTAATTACTTCAAACTGCATTTTTTATACACAAATTCAGTCATTATTAGATTAGTTCAAAAAATTTGTAGAAATTCTTACGAATCCAACGCATCAAACCACCGCGCCGTTAAAAAACCGAAAGTAAGGCCAATTTTTGTACTTTTATTTCCTTGACTATAAAGTATTATAATCTACACATATATTTACCGACAAAGCACGGATAAGTTTCGTTGGATTAAAATGTCCTATTAATTGATTTTATGGAAGATACTTTGATATATGATCTATTTATGTTTGTTGGAATATGGACAATTTGTACTTATGTAAATATACAGGGTGTTTCAGAGTAAAGTAGTCAAATTAAGAGCCCAAGAATAAAACAAAAATATCCTATGAGGTAATATCCGAAAACGTTTCGTTTAATAGTTATGCCCCTACAGGGCGGGGTTGAAGTAAGATTTTTTATTTTTCCTCAAACCCAAAAAGAGCTAAAGATATGACCGTTGGTAAATATTTTTTACTAATAGAAACACTTCGAAGGGCTGTATTTTTCATCAAACGGGTTAAATTAGTAACCCTCAATTATTTTTTAACAACCACTTTTTTATCTGTTAAAAAATTTAGATTTAGAATATCTTTTTAATCTTAATTTTTTAACTTCCCGCTAAAAAAAATTAAAAATTTTTTTAAAATCGGGAAGTTATTGGTTTCACCCCGTTTTTCGAAAATCGAGTTTTCATCGGATCTCAACGTTTTGAGGTCTTAGGAACCTCCCCTGACTATTTTTACGAGGGTGTCTGTATGTCTGTATGTACGTGTGGATGTGTGTGTGTGTGTGTGTGTGTGTGTGTGTGTGTGTGTGTGTGTGTGTGTGTGTGTGTGTGTGTGTGTGTGGATGTATGTAAACCTCTTATAACTTTTGAACGGCTTGACCGATCGGAATGAAATAAAAAGCATTCCAAAGAGTTCCATCTAACTTAGATTCCCTGTAAGTTTGAACCGATTCGAGCTGGTAGATTTCGAGAAATTTCAAAATAACCGAAAAAAACAATTGGTAAAAATGATGTTTTTTGGGCATATCTTTTTGGCTATTGCATTGATCAATTTCATAACCTAATCAGCTCTCAAGCTTAAAAAGCGACGTCGAATGCCGTTTTGCAAATTAAAATCGGTTGATTCGTTCGTGAGATATCGTTGTCGAAAAATTTCAAAAAAAGTGTTTGTTTTTTCAATAACTTAGAGATTTTTTGACTAACCGATTTTGCACTCTCGGTAACGTTTTTAGGTCTTAAAAAACGGCGTCGAATGCCATCTTGAACATCAAAATCGAAAAGGCGTTAAAAAGTTATGGCTTTTTAAACATTTCAAAAAAAGTCAAAAACGTCAAAATACCTATAGCTTTGCGGTTAAAACTAGCGGGAAGTTGCAAGGATGGCCTTTAAGGTCAACCTTTTTTCGAATTTTTTTTGTTGATAAAACCTCTATTTTAAAAGGTAAAAACGTTGTAGTAAAAAACGAAGTGAGTAATGTTAATTTCACCATTTTTGATCATAGAAGATAATTAAAAAACATTTCAAAGTGAACACTCTCCACCAATGAAACTCCACAAAAACAAAAATAAAATTATTTTAAAAACAAATTGAAGGAAGACGATTGTTAAATATATTCATTAGAAACAACTTGTGCGGGGGATTCAAAGTACAATTTTTAATTGAATGTTGTGAAGTTGTTCTTGATGTCATGGCCATTTCATCTGTTGGTATATAAAATAGTAGTATAATTTTTACTACCTTTTGGAGAACAACTGTAAAATCAAAATCAACCTACCCATAAATACTTAGATTACTTTTCAAAGCAATAAACCATTGTTTAATGATTTCTTTATTAAAATAAACAACTTTTATCCAAATCTAGACTGCGAAAACTGTACCATTGCAATTCTTAGACGGGTTTAAAATATTTTATAACGCTATATTTAAATATTAAATATAGGTTTGGTAATAAGCAAAATAAACTTAGAAAAATAAATGTATAAAAAAATTAAAACAATTATTTTCTGATAATGTAAACAAAATCTTCTGTTCTATTCTATAAATAATTTTCGCACAATAAAAGAAAAAAGGTTGGGGATGATAATGAACGTTAATGAATGAATAGCGAGGCGAATAGGTAAACCAAAATGATAGTCCGTTGGAGATACCTATATATTAAGTTAATATTTTTCAAGGTTGCGTTTTACGTATACAGTAGAACTCGAAACAATTTTTCAAACAGTAATTTTAATTTTTTTTACTTTCTGAACATTTTAATTTTTTTTACTTTCTGAACAAGTTTAGAAAATGAAAATTTTGCAGGTACCTTGTTAAGGAATGATTTTTTATTAATTACATTAATCATTTAATCAACAAATTGTTTGGCGAAAAAATGCAAACTTTCAAAGTGTAATTTTTTAACAGAGCAGTTATAAATCGTTTTATTAATTTTAATTCATCAATTTTTCCATCGAAGATCGAAAAATTGTGTTGTCTAAAAATTAATTATTCTCCTGGTCCTGATTATTATTAAAATGCTTTCCGTTCTTATTATCCTCTGTTTTACATTTTAAAACATTCTCTTTGTACGGGCTTTTTTTCCAGATAGGTGGAAAATAAGTTTTATTACTCCTGTAATTATCGCCCAAATTCAATTTTAACATGTACTCCGAAGTTTTATGAATCGATTGTTGCTGAAGATATTTCCAGTAAAATAAGGGTTTATTGGATGCTTTGGAAAGTAAATCACAATAAGTTGACTGCATTTATACAGATTTCTGCAAAGCAAAGCATTTGATACAGTTAATCACAGTATTCTCTTAGACACGTTGCAATCCTTTAGTTTGCCTGTTTTACTACTTTCTTAGCTAAAAAATTATCTGATTGGACATAGGCAAATTCTTAAGCTTAAGAGTTTTTATTCTGATGAAATTAATGTCTTTTCTGGCGTGCCCAAAGGTTCTCATCTGGGACCACTATTTATTAATGATATTAAGCAACTTTTAGCTGATGTAAAAATTTTAATGTTTGCAAACAGTCTTAAATTTTTTAATCACTTGCAGAGATGAGTGTATGGCGCTACAAGTCCTAAATAATTTTCAGATATGGTGCGAGCAGAATGACTTATCACTTAATGTTTCTAATTGCTATTGTGTAACATTTTCACGTTTAAAAAGTATCACTAATTACACTGTTGAGAAATTGGTGGTTCTTTTTGACTCTAAGGTATCTTTTGTACCTCATGTGGAGCGTAAAATTTTTAAAGCTAATCAAATGCTTGATTTTGTACAAAAAACTACTCAAAATTTTTTGAATACTAATTGTATAATTGCACTTTATAACGCATATACGCTAAATCGATTTTTGTTGGGTGCTTTTCCGAAAAACAGGCTAGAAAATTGTTATCAACAAATTAATTGTTTATAAGCCTATACTTCGTAACGTTAGCAAGATACAAAAGTAATTTTTTTTCCAACTTTGTACTCTGTGAGAATTTCTCAAAAATGGCTCTTGTTGATTAGACTATATACCTAGTCTAAGCTTTGAGATAGTTATTAATAAAACTTTCTAAATTTGTTTGGACAAAATTTATAGGAAGTAAAAGCTGAAATATTTGAATAAAAAACGGGAATAAATTCGTTCATAAGCAATATTTTAATTTAGGTACTCATGCGACATTGAGGTATATAAGTACAATCATCTTTTATGTGAGTGAGTAAATATTAATTTATCTATTCTCTATTCGATATGTGTTTTTATTATTTAATTAATTTTTTATAATAATGACTTAATTACATTAAGATATATTTTAGAAAGTTTTTTATATTTTCGCCGTGTTCTGTGTCTCTGTGTCATTCCGTGGAATTTGTAATCGAATTTAAACCTATTTCCCGACTACCTAGAGCTCTGAAATTTTCAGGATAGCTAAGAACTGGATGACAATGCATGTTTCAAGTGTGTTTAGGCATATACATAGATTTCGAAATTTATACCGAATTGATATTAAACATGATCTAAGTTGTGTATAGATAATATTATTTTGAAAGTTATTAAATAAATCGTTCGTAGCGTAGTTGGTTAGGCGGCGGATCAGTCCACTTGTGACAGTTCTGTTATGTTATCATAATGGGATCGATTACGCGACAGAGAAGTTTTTTTTTCTTTTTTTTTTGTTCTTACATGTGAAAACAGTAATTATTATTTTAACTGGTAATAAAATAAACTGTTTTAGAAAGTTTTTAGATACAACTACCCTTGATTTTGGTAACAAGGAAACAATCTTCTCTATCATGGAGACTAGACAAGGAGTACGCACTCGACCGGGAGAATTGCCAAAATCTGTCCACGGTATCGTACATATTAGGTTTACTTTTTTCACCACTAGCGTCGCTAGTGTTCCTTTTGTACCGGTATGAATATAGACAATTAAATAATCGTGAATTATTAAATTGGTTTTTATTATTTATATCTGAATGATCGAACTATTTTTTTCATTGTGTAAATAAATGAATAATGAAATAATTAAAAATTATTTATTTGATTTCAAACTACGTCCTCATTGGTCGTCATCTTGGTACAAATGGAACACCAGCGCCCTCTTATTTTAGTAGCCCTATTTGCATACATGGAGTTCGTACTCCTTGTCTAGTCTCCATGTTCTCTATGATCAATCACAGCGTTGTATGACTTAATATTTTTATAATGTCAGGGATGCTGTGCATTGTTGAGATGACACAAAATATGACCTATAAATCAGTAAAAAACTTTCTATTATAAAAAGTTCTTTTTGTAAATTGTGCTTATTTAGAAAAATGAACAACAGCAGTATTTCGATATAAATTAATACAAACAAAGTAAATAACAATTGACTGCTTAAAATTTTGACCGACAGTTCATTTCCAAATGAATAATTTAAACATTAACAATACCTATATAACATTTTTAAATGTAATCTCTTACTACATTTTAAAACCTACCCTTCTATAAATTCTGTAAGAACTTTGGATTAAAGTGGGTTAAAAAAAACGATTGTTATAGTTTATGTAATATTAATGTGAGAAGCCAACCACGCCTCCTAATCCTATCAAAGGAAGCGGCTTTGGAATCTAGGTTGCCAGATATATTTCCGAAAATTCCTAATTTTATATATTTTAAAAATGTTCTCTCTACTTTACTATTCAATTATTCGTCAATGACGCCTAGAAAGATAATATGAAAATATTCTTAAAAAATATATACTTAAATTAATTAACTAGGTTCTTCATATTTAAACAGTTTTCACCAATAAAATCAATTTTGTATATATTACTTATACTTAAAGACATTTTTGAGTAACGGCAACAATTTGTATTTAGCTATGCATTTTAAATTTTTTTATGTGCTGCTTTCATATTGTTTGTAAAGAAATGCCGACGCCTTTGTGATACTAGTTACCGACAAGATGTGTTTCGAGACATACAGTAGAGTCGCTAATAGGAACCGACGTGGTAGTAACGTGAAGATAGTTAAATTTCGGAGTTGATTTAGCAGAGCCACTCTGTACCAAAATGGGAATCGTGAGCTTGGCGGCATGGAACGAGTTTTAGCGATGGTTCTACTATTCTGACCTGTTTCATTTTAAGACTAGTATACAGTAGCGTCAGTGTGTTTATTGGAGAAATTGGTAAGAAATTATATATAATACTATGGCGTTTTGGCGACCATTTAAAACGGGTGCCTAGTTTAGAAATGATTCGTGAAAAATTGAGAGATTTTCCTGAATATAATTATGCAAGTTTGGAAACACTGCGCGAGGTTTTGTTGAGTTGTGGATTTAAATATAATAAACTAGATAATCGGATGATAATAATGGAATCTAAGCGTATCGTTGAACTTAGACAAGAGTATTTGTATAAAATAAAAGAATATCGCAACTCAACCAGAAATATAATCTAGCTCTTGCCTAACATATCGCCGAATTCGGTAATTGTTATGGACAATGCGTCGTATCATTCCAGAATATTAAACAAAATATCTAATAATAACACGAAAAAGAATGAAATTTTAAGATTTATAGCAATCATAAATATCACTGTTCCTAAAAAGGTTCCAGTAAAGAAGGAATTAATAAGAATGATCAAAAAACTCAGAATTTTAAAAATGAATACGTCATTGACACCATTTGCAGCAGACATGGTCATACCCTTTTGCGTTTACCTCCATACTACTATATTTTTAATCCAATCGAAATGGTTTGGAGTACTGTAAAAAAACGTTTACGAAAATATAATCAGTCACCAACCTTAAGCGCAGTTGTCCTTGATAATATTCGAGAGGTAATTAGTAGCATTAATAGCGATGTATGGAAAAATTGCTCATTGCTTAAACCTCATGTAATAAAAATAGATAAGGAATATCCTGTTTTACCGCCAATAGCACCATTAGTTATTCAACCTGGGAACGATTCTACTTCAGAAGACTCTGACAATTCTTGTTAGTCATTCTAACCAATTTCCTTTACAACTATCGTGATGTATCTTGAAAACTTGTTTTCAAAAAGAAAACTAATTTTGTATTCTTACTAATATACCCAACCCTTTCCTTTCCAGGCAAGCAAGGCTCATACCTCCTCGTGGTCCTTGCTGGACAGACAATCTTTTAAGATTGTCTGACAAAATGAGTATTATTTGTAGACAATTGTTATAAAAATATTATGAGTTATTTGCTATTTGAATAATGAGTCAAATGTTCTTATTAATAACTAAAATTAACAAGTTTTAATTTGAAAAAATTAATTTGTTATTTGATAATTTTCAAATTGATACAAAATATACAAATATACAAAAACCGTTTTTCTTTTGAAATTTAAAACAAAAATTAATAAAAACTTATGAACAGACCCTTTTTCTTTAATTCCACGCCAATGGTCGGCATTGGTCTCAATGGGATTAAAAGCCGACAAAGACCGAAAGTTCTCACATTTAGATTGGAAAAACTATACCAATCCACGCTTTGGCAATAAATGCGGGAGTCAACTTTGTTTTATAGTACCTACCTGCAGTGCATCATCTCATTGGTGCTGATTACACCAGTAAACTAGAAATAAAGCAAGCAGCTTTACATGCTCAACTTACAAAAATTTGAATGGAATTTGCATGTGGTAAGAAAGTATTCTATTAAATAGTAAATGAAGTAATCATTCTTCTTATCTTAAAGAATAATGGTTGTGGGTATTTCTAAACTCTAAATGGAAGAATCAATTTTACAATCTGGACAGTATTTAGCACAGTCACTTAAAATTATTACAACAAAATTAAGCTTCAACGAACTACAAATGTAAAACACCCACTACTTAGTTCTTCAATTCAGTTACATAATCTAGGTATCTAGGACATAGACAAATTATTTATTTATTTATTATCTCTGATCTAGGAGCTTATTTGCAATTTATGAACAAATTATTATATTAAATGAAAGTTTTGTACAACTAAATACTTATAACTTTTGTCCAAACAAATTAAGAAAGTTTTATCAATAACTATCTTAAAGCTAAGACTATAAGCTTTAAAATGACATTTTAAAGATAATTAGAACCCGAATTATGAGCGGAAAAACTCGGTAAAGTCGCTGTTTTGCAACTTATTAATAATAAAATAGCAACATTTCAGGTTCTTATGAACCGATTTTAATTTTTCAAAATGGGTTTCGATTGTCTTTAAACTAGCAATCGAAATTATTTTATTAAACTTTTATTGTATCTTCCTAACTTTGCAAAGTATAGGCTTATAAACAATTAAATTGTAAATTACCATTTTCTAGCCGGTGTTTCAGAAAAGCACCAAATAAAATTCGATTTAGCGCATAAACATAAAGCAACATAAAATTTCAAAGACCTTTCAACTTTTACAGAACTCCTCTCAACGTCCGGACTATTTCCAACTCTGGTGAAGATTTTTTACAACAATGATCACGTGAAAGACATTTATAATATTTATATTGAAATAGCCAGAGTTCTGACCATTCTACACTATCCAAAACTTGAATGGATAAACAGATAAACCTGTTTCTGTTTACAAAATAAATTACACTACACACTACACAATAATATAAAAATTAAAATTATTGATAAAATTTTTGTATGAAAAGATTTAAAATTAAATCGTTTAGTATATTGATCTGAATGTTTAAAATAAATAATTTTAATCAGTGGAAGTAAAGTTTTTTACAAAGTATATTTTAAGCAAACGAAAATGAAAATATATAAGAGGTATTACAATTAACTCTTTATCAACGGATTATTAACAAAAAATCTGAATTTGAAATATATTTACTTAATTCTTCATTCGATTCACCAGCATGTTTAAATTCATCGGGATCACTACCAGTCATGTTTTGTCTATTTTGCCGTAAGTTGTTTAATATTTTTTTGTAATCACTCATACTTATTTTAAATTATTAACCAGTGCATGAGACGACAATCTCTAAATCTGAACAAATACCAGTCAGGTAAATACTCACGAGATTTCTGACGCTATCATCAAAGATTTTATAACGAATTTGATAATTTTTCTATCTTAAAAACCTATCTCAAGCCTTCTTAGATAAAAAATAAAAATCTTATTTAAGAGAAAATAAATGTGAAATAGGAATACCTAAACAAACACTGGACAAGTTAAATTATTATTATGAAAACATTAAATAGTATAGTACAGAACGAGTGCGAAAAGTGACACTTTTCACACGAGTGCAAAATATTGTCCTACGACAATGAGATAACTTTACCAAATATTGTGTTATGTGATTGTTTTATTTGTGATAGTTTCTACTATTCTAGTTCTATAGTTCTATGTATTTAGTTTATATTATTAATAATGCTATTTTATTTACGATACTTAAATGATAGAATAATATACATACAAATATTTATTATTAATATTTATTTAAAAACAAAACAATAACTCTGGACGATGAAAACAAATTTAAGGGATATTTAACGTTATTTTGTAATAATTGATTGGTTTTTATAGCAAAATTACTTAAAAGAGTATAAGATACTTTCAATTTTTTTGAAAATATTGTAAAAATATCCAAAAAATAGGTACTTCAAATATGGAACCGAGCACATGTACGATAGCTCAGTGGTTTAAGCAAATGTCTTACGTTAGAACAGAACAGTAAAAGTAAACACTGATTCGATTCCAGGCGTTAGTTTCTTTTAAAAGGCAAAATTTATACGTTTTTTTCTGCGGCATATTAAACGTTATAACAAAACTACTCTGATTAAAAAAGTAAATATTTGTAAATAGTAATATGCTGAAAACCTATTATTACAACTTCTCAGATATTTATTCAGTGTAATTGTCTAATGTGCCATCGGGAAAACCAGTTGTATATTTTTTGTCCGTTTGTGTTTTGTTTTATATTTGTACTTATTACATTTGTAAATGTAAATTAGAAAACTGTGTTTGATTGCTTAGGTAACCTTCCGTGTGGAAAGTAACTTTTCATCACTCCGTGCGGAAAGCACTGCTTTCGACCATGCAGTACCGTGCCGAAAGCAATGCTTCCTTCAACGTTACGAAATATAAAACTTTTCATCACTCCGTGTGGAAAGCACTGCTTTCGACCATGCAGGACCGTGCGGAAAGCAATGAATGACCGAAACAGAGTTGATAAGTTTTTCCCAATCAAAAATAAATGAGATAGAAAGTGAATTAAGAGAAATTGAGGATGAATTTGCTAACAGTTTTGCATCTGATAACGCAGTAGTAAATGCACCACGATATAATCAATCAAACGTTTCATTACTAAATAAAGATTTTGTTGATTCTCAATTATCTAATATACTTAAGTTGAATAAAAAAAAATATGTCTCTAGAATTAAGCAACTGTTCAAATATTACATTTAACGTATTTAACAAAGATTCATAACTGTACATAATTTTGTGATAAAAAAGTGTTTTTTTTTAATAAAAATGTTCTAATTTCTTAACTCTAAAAATTTTTGTTTTAATGGGGGGATCCGCCTCTTCCAACGCCTTCGCGGTGCATGCGGATCAGATCTAATACTACTTCTATTATCTTCTTTCCTTTTATTTTAGACAAATCAAGAGCTTTCCTCACGGAGTGATGAAAAATAGAATACGCAACTCGTGCGGTGCGCAGGTAATCCCATCACTCGTGCTTTTTATCGCACTCGTGATGGGATCACCTGCTTTCCACAATCGTTACGTAATGTACTATTCCAGACATGTGCGAAAAAGTAGCACTTTTCATGGGGGTATGGAGTGTGATAAGTGATACTTTCCAATGTGGTCGTAGGAAAAAGAATTATTTCTTAAGACTTTCAAAATAACTATCTAACTTTGTAACATTTTTTAAATTAAAATTATTCTTTATCGGCTATTCCTTCGGAATATTATATCGTGTCAAATTCGTTTAAAATTTGGGAGCCATCGGGACCCGGTAATAAAAATAAGTATCTTTTTTATTAATGGCATAAAAAATACTGAAATTGGACAAGAAATGTAACATAAATAGCTTATTAATATGTTAATAAAACCAAATTGTATACAACATATTCAAATATGTACTCAATAATTAACAGAGTTTTATGCAAAATATTTAATTTAAAAAATATAGTCGGTTATAATTTTAAAAAGAAATTAATGTGATTACAGCTTGCTAGCAAAAAAATCAGAAATAAATTGTAAAAAACTTATTCGTTCAAGTAATTTTACTGAAATTATAGCAAAACTTTTTTTAACACAAAGTTGTTTACCGGCTAATTTAGAAAATTTATTTGTATGTTTAAATGTCTTCGATAATCAAAGTTTATTGTAACGGCACTGCTGTTTAGATATTTTGATAAAATAAGATTACCTACTTTATTTATATTTTAGTCAGACCACTAACAAACATGATAATTCTTAATAAAACAGTTGTTATTTAAATTAGGGATCGCATTCATAACACTATACATAATATTGTGTACTAAATATGATATCCAGAACAGTTAGCTACAGTCATTTTTAAACTGTTCGAATAAAAATTCTAATATTTTTTTATAATCAAAAATTATATACTTACTCTTTATCGCAGCTTCCATCTTTTTCAGCTATTATCTTCCAAATCAAATAAAAGAAGTTCTTTCACACTTACTTGAATTTATCTTTTTAGAAATTACGCGCCATAAAAATCAGAACAATGAGTTGAAACGAATTAAAGGTATGTTGCAAAAACTCGAGACCACTTTAAAATTTTAATGAGTTGCTTAAAACTCGCTGTATTTTAACCTTTATAAACGTTGTATGAAACTATTAAAGTTGTGTATCTTACTGGCGTGCCATGACCGGCAAGTTTTTATTTTAAATATCGGAAGGTAGAGTTACTAAAATTTGCAAAGGAAATCAGTGGCGGGCGCTATATTTGGTTTAAAATAAAATACTACTTGGTAAGTGGAAATTTATTGTCTCAATAAAACTGTTGACAAGTGTTGAACAAAAATGATCATGTACACAGCAATAGTGAGACCTATCATCACATATGGGGCACGAGAGCTAATCTGATCACTACGGGGACAAACCTCGCAAAGATTCAGAGACTAGCCTGTGCAAGTATCACTGGAGCAATGAGAACATATATGTCCCACTGCTGCAATGGAAGTAATACTAAATCTCTCGCCACTGCATATTCAAGTAGAAAATGCTAGGAAGAAACAATATATAGAATGATCAAAGAAGGAATAATCAAGGAAAAAACTCGATCACTCCAACTTGATCAAACTTGGGAAATGCCCCAAGATGACATGCCAAAGAAATTTAACTTTGTAAGGAAATTTACCACTAAACTGGGAAGTAAATCTGAATGGGATGAAAACACCATATTGGGGCTAACCCAAAACGCCATAAAATGGTATACGGACGGCTCTAAGACAGATAAAGGAACAGGAGCAGGGGTGTTTGGACATAGAACCAAATACTCAGAAAGCATGGGTACGTACCCAAGCATCTTTCAAGCGGAAATTCGTGCCATCGAAAGATGTATAGAATTTAACATTGAAAGGAACTATCGTAGACAGAAGATTGTAATCATGTCAGATAGTCAAGCAGCCATCAAAGCTCTGAACTCAGATACAATCAGTTCAAAGATGGTCTGGGAATGCCTAGGCAAATTAAATGAACTAGGACAGAATAACACTGTTACCCTCCTATGGGTTCCAGGACACGTAGGAATAGAAGGAAATGAAACAGCAGACAAGCTGGCAAAAAAAGGAGCTGAAACCCCAAACCTGGGACCAGAACCCTCCTGTGGAATCAGCAGTAGTACAATCTTAGAAAAACTAAAGTAAAAATTGGATAGCGAAAAATCCAAGTACTGGAATGATCTAGAAGGACTAAGACAATCGAAGACGCTCCTGGGAAACTATAACCAGAAGAGATCTCACAGCTGTCTTAACCTGAGCAAGAAAAAACCTCCGAATTATAACAGGAATACTAACCGGTCACTGTCGATTAAGAGGACACATGAAGAAACTAGGATTAGTAGATGAAGCAAACTGCAGATTCTGTGAGGTAGAGGATGAAACCTCAATACACATACTTTCAGAATGCATAGCATTAAGTACTTCTAGGGTCAAATACCTAGGGTCATACGAAATAGAAAGGGAAGAACTACCTAATTTAAAACCCAATGATATCCTAAACTTTCTAAGGAAGATAGGACTAGAAAAGCTGCTATAAGTCTGAGGAATCATCAGAAATATAGCAAGAAAAGGGTGACACAAAAGATTTTATAGGTCGCAGGTGTATCTGTTACCCCTAACTACATACATACATACAAAATGATCATGTTGCAAATAATAAATAAACAATTTTGAGCGATTCTCACTTGAGTTTACTATACAACATAATTACAATTGGCATTTATCTGACAGGACCAAACCACAGACCGGTTTCGACCTTCTCGGGCCTCATCAATGCTTTTTATGTTAAACCTGCAGTTACATGATTAAAGATGGTGACACCATTGACATTGAATGCAACAAATCGTTAAGTTGATATCAGAAATGATTTGATGTGGCCCTGGGTTACGGATATTATTTAGTGCGTTTTATTATACTAGATTACTAGAACTGCACCTGGTTAATAGGACTTCCGATACCTCTGTGTTGTAGACCAAAATTAGACGAAGAAATCAATTCCACACGCTATGCCGTATCAATCTAGTTTTATTTAGATGTTTGATTTTAATAAAAAAAACCTGGTGCTGTCTATGAGCTATTCAGGTTTATACAACAACAAATTTTGGGTTTTGATATTGGTTCTAACAGATAAAAATTATTTTTAAGTAGATAAGTGGTTTCAGTTAAAGAAAACAAATAAGTTCATATCTACCTAATCAATTAGCTATTTTAAATTTAAATCATAATTTTTCTTATTGAGTACTAATTATAATTATATTTAATTACAAACAAATAAAAAAGGATTTTTACAACAAATAAGTCGAATGTGTTAAAATTAAAAATTGTTATCAATTTTGTAGAGATTATGTAATAGTATTCATCGTGAATTCTTTTTCAAAATTAATATACAATCAATACTATAGGCAAAGTAAAATTTTTATAAACCCTGATTAAACAGGTACATTTAGACAATAATATTAGGAAATGCAATAAAACAAACATTAAGAATAGTAGTTTTTTAATATCACACTTTTTTTCTTAAAAATACTTGAAAATTACGGAATATAAATATCATGCATCTAAAAAATATATATAAAAATAAACTGAGAATAATGAAAACTTGTGAGCAACATTGTCAAAATGTTTTATCCAAATACTCAATTCGATTTTTATTTTAATGTTTGGAGTTTACCGTTAACAGTGAGTTACACACTGTAATTATATGTAAATTACTTTCGGTTATAATGAAAGTACTATTATACTACACATTTTTCAAAACAATAAGACATATGTACAGTAATTTTAAGGATGCCAAAATATTTGTCTCCAAGTTTTAATAATTTTTTTCTGTATCAGTGTTATTATTTTAGGAACTTGTAATTTGGAAAGAGTTACCAATTTAAAAATATTTTAAGTCTCTAACCAATCAAAAAGTCAATTACTGTTTTGTTGTGTACTTCTACATAAACTCCCTTTTTTAAATCTCCGAATTTTAACATAATTCGAGAGACAGTGCAAAGACTACTATCAGCATAAATACACACATGTGAAAAAATGCAATATTATGATTTCTTCCAATTGCGAGCAGGCTAATAGTATAATCTTGTATGTTTTTATTCTATTGCTCGAGGTCCGTCTATTGGCATTGTATGTAAAACTTCATCCAACAACTGTAAGGCTCTATGCAAATGAACTTCAATCCAACATGGTGTCTCCTTTATCGACTGCCGAGGATAATCGGGACCCCAACCTTTCACAAAACTTAAGCGAAGAATACACAGACGTCTAAGATCATCCACACCTATGCCTGTTGCTGCGGACAAGCCTAAAAATAACATAATACATTGATACCATACATCTACGATTAAAATATACAATATTCCATTAGATTAATACTCTCACTAACTTATAGCGGGTGCAATTCCACCAACTGAATGTGGTCCAGGAATATGTCCAGCTACGGCAGCTGCTTGAGCTGCAGCTGCAGCTTGAGCTGTTGCAGCTTGGGTTGTCATTTGGTGATGGCACTGTCTTAAATCAAAAACCTAAAAATTATAAGACTGATTAAATGAAGTACGTAAAAACTCGATTCAACACACTTATAAAATATCTAACCCTTAAGGGGTTACATACCTCTTGACACTTCACTTTATTCTTTCATTTTACTGTACAACTCAAATAGAGAGATATTCCCAAAGCTTCATATCAGAACAAAATTCTAGGAGATATGCGATTTTAAGAAATCCCCGTTTTTTTCGATACTATACCGACTGCATGGTACATTATAGACATGATCCCGGAAAAAGTGCACTGGAAATAAGCGCACAATCATATAAGCCCCTAAGAAAAATCTGCACATGAAAAAGAAAAAACGCAAAATCAAAATGTATATGATTTTTAGTGTATATAAGGTATAGTGACTGTTTTTTGTATACCGGGTGTCCCAATACACATGTTCATGTTCCAGTAGAATACTGGTACAATAGATAAAATTATAATATTACTAGAATTATTATCAAAAATAAATTACGAAGGATTGGTATAATAATAACAATCTTTATCTGATACTCTTTCTTAAATTACTGGTGAAGGGTCATGAGTAACTAGGTAATATCTTTTTGATTGAGTACATATAAATTTATTAAGGGTTCATTACAGTTTATCAACTTCAAAAATCAATTTTTTTATGGATTTGGAAAGCTGACAATTCAGAAATCTTGTCCCAAAATTTCATAAAGATCGCAGCATTGTCAGTATAAGTCCCTCCTACGAATTTCGGCCTTGAATTGAAACAGATGTTATTGTATTTGACAATATATTTTTATTTCGACTGTCAAACTTTTTCTCGTGTGTTTAAGTCGTACAAAAAAAAATGGATCGAAAGGACTCAAAAAAAACTTCGAAACGTGCATCTAGGTCCAAAAAGCCGAATTTCAGGAAAATAGTGATGAAGTTAACGGTAATTATACTATAGTCGGGTCGTTTAAAAGATGGAATGATCACGAGACAAATGTACTCCTTTATTTCGGCCCACAGTTTATATCATCTCTGGTATGAGTACAGTCTAAACTGTCCTTCGTTTATTGCATTTTAGAAGGCGTTACATTGTAAGATTAAGCCGTCCAGATGCCCGTATTCACTGATCACGCGTCCTTGAATTCCATGTTTTAAACGTCCCGACTATAGTAAGTTGTCCGAAGAACTGCGACAGTCGCAGGATAATTCATTCAATGTTACAGACAGTCGGCTATTACAGGTTGCATTTTTTCTTTATATTTTCTACTTTACAAAATTATTTCGAGTGTAAAGTTTGTAGGAACAATGTTACATTTAGCCAGTATAGCATACGAGGACTTTGTTTTAAAATGAGTATAAGCTGCTAAACATGCGCTAATCTATACTAATATTATAAAGAGGAAAGGTTTGATTTTTTGTTTGTTTGTTTGAAATGAATAGGCTCCGAAACTACTGGACCGATTTCAAAAATTCTTTCACCGTTGGCAAGCTACACTATTCCCGAGTGACATAGGCCCTGTTTCATAAAAAAAAATAGGGATCCTTACTAAAATGCCATTAATATAACCAAAAATGACCTTAAAATTCGTACATCGCGTGCGCTGAGAATACTATTGATTATAGAATAAAATAATGTACTACGATTTTGAAGAATATATAAATATCTACAAAAAAAATGCCGCGACAGCATATGTCTAACTGTTATAGTTACGCCACAATAACTATTTTTTAATTTTTTAAAAGTTTTTATCTTGGTATTAATCCTTATCAAAATAACTTATTTCGTAATCACGACAGATATCACAAATTTAGCATGTGCAATGGGACGAGGCTACTTATAAAGGAATTAAAGGACAATTAAGTTGTAGCAATCATTATAACTGAACCACCAGCTGGTCAACTAGCTCATACACTGAGGATACCGATGATCGCAATTGATCTACCAAATCCATTTAAACCGCTTCAATTTCCTATCAAAACATCTTTCACTTTTACTAATAATAAGTCTCAAGGTCAAACCTTCCAATTAGTAGGGATCGGTTTTCCTCATGGCCAACCGCCTAAGGCGGGTCGGAGCACCTGAAAATCAATTTATTTTGCTGCCAGAAAATAAAACAACATGTAATATTGTTTACAGGGAAGCGTTGACCCAATAAATTTAATGGCTTTTGTTATTTTTCTTTAATTCCCGTGCAAAGCCGGGGCGGGCTGCTAGTGTTTTTATAAACTCGTATCCAATGATCGGCTCTTCATACGAAGTAAATCGTCGACTTGTGTACGTATGCGATTAATTGACATTGGAATACACGGCATTCATTTTTTTGTGGTTTAATGGACTTAGGTGCAGCATCCTACGAGTTTTTATGATATATTAAAACACATGAGTACTGCTGTCGATAGTGTTTTTGATATAGTGCTGTGCAAATCTGTCGGCGAAGAAAAGCGTTTGAATGCTATCGCGGAAAATCCCGAGTACGTTTTAACAGTTTCTTGTGATGTATCTCGGGCAAAAAAAGGCTTTACTTCTCTCTTCCGCATCGTTTGTCTGATAGGAAAATATAGCGGAAAATTTTGTGACAGTAAGAGCAAACGGTAGAATACATTGCTTGGCACGATCGTCATAAAGTTGATTGTTCAGCAAACCGTAATGATAGTGCCGGTAAAATAGAAGTAGACGGTGTTGTTGAAATGTTTTCACGATCTCTTGAACAAATGA
Source organism: Altica lythri (assembly GCA_964028335.1). Classification (NCBI taxonomy): domain Eukaryota; kingdom Metazoa; phylum Arthropoda; class Insecta; order Coleoptera; family Chrysomelidae; genus Altica; species Altica lythri. The sequence goes on along the minus strand of OZ034800.1, from coordinate 62,702,127 downwards.
ATGTGCGGTATATGGTTATATCGGCGATCGAGATACCAAAACATTTAAGGTGTTATTTGACATAGTCCGGTACGGTAAAAATTTTATGGTCAAAAAGTTAGAGTACATATTATTTAAAGAAAAAAATGTAGAAATAAAGTGCTGAAGCTAATCTATTTTAATCTAAGTAACCTGGCATGGTCTCACCTATGGAGCCCCATGTTTTAAGCACTGCTTCCTATGGGAATATTGTGACCAGGTTCGGCACCAAGAGTCCTTACATGCACCCGTGCTTGCAGGACTCTAGTTTGTTCAGCTGAAAATCAGCATCCCGCTGATCCTCAGGAAGGATTGAATCCAGTTGTCCTAAATTCCTTGAGTCACTGTTGCCACAGGGCAGTTCCCTTTATAAGAGATTTGAGTTCTGTGACCAGCTCCTCAAGGTGGGATTCAGGATTCGTGTCACCGAAGATGAGGAACCGTTTATAGTCCAAGGCCGCACACTCGAATAGAATGTGAGTTGCCGTCTCATCGTCCATGTCACACAATCGGCACAAGGTGGGTTCCTGTGTCAGAATCCCCATCCTCCGAAGGTGTAGTCTGAATGGTCCATGCCCGGTGAGCAGGCCCACTAGTACTCTGATCTGACTCCTGCCTAGATCCAGTATGTCAGACGTGAGTTTTTTGGAGTAGCCTTTGAGCATCAGCTTCGAGTGCCTCAGCCCTACAGTGTTACTCCAGTGCTTGGTCGACTCTTCCCAGACCCAGTTCCTGACTTTGGTCCTTACCCAGGCTCTAGGCAGTCCCAATACAGGTTCTGGACCAGTAAATCTTGTATCCGCTCCCTTCTTGGCCAGAAGATCCGCTGAAGCTAATTCAAAAGAAAAAAAGTAGAGAAAAAAAATTGATCAAAACCGACGAAAAAACAACAAAGAAACCTCCCAAAAAATGATATACAATAGCCCACTCTTTTGAATATTAAATTGATAAAAGAACTTTCAACATATTATGGATTAGCAGTATTAAGTCATAAGGACTCAGTTGGAGATACACGGAATACAATTTGGGTCACTTCTTAAGTCGTCGACGGATACGAAACCGCAGCACCAGTAATATTCAGCAGGCGCTGACTCTTGGTGCAAATACAGGAAAAACGAGGCTATCAATTCTTTGAATGGCTACAAGTACCCTTCTGCCTTTGCCGAGAGGTGCAAGTTGTTTTGAAGTCAATCTATGAGAATTTGACTAAGAATGAGCTCTTAGAGAGATGTTTGGGCGGTCATTACCAAAATAATAAGAGCTTTAGTAAGTGTGTATGGGCGATGATGCCAAAACGATTGGAATTGTCGCATGCATTTTTAATGAAGGCTTCACACCAGTACTGAAGTTAATAGAGAGACGATGGGAATCAATATTGGTCCAGCAGCGTTGCTATACGCGAACCAACGGGTCTTGACCGGATACGTACGGCTAACCGGCTCAGCTCTGAAGCCCCGCAATTGGCTAGATCTGAGACGCTATGGATGGAGAAAAATGAGTTTTTCGAGGAATCCGAAGGCATTTTATACGATTGCCGATTAGTAGTAAGAACACTTTTTTCGTAATCTTTTAACAAAAAAAACTTTAAACGCGTTTTCTTCCAAACCACTTTTTTGTACATGGTGTGCAAGATTTTTTTCGCCAAAAATAAACCGATAATCATAAAATTTTGTATGTCACACTTACAGCTATCGTCCTTAGTAAGATAATTGCAAAATTTTAATGTATATTTTTTTGGGTCGAAAAATCCCCAAAAAATTGATATTTTAGAACCCTTTTGTTTAAACAACCACCAATTTGTTATTTTTGTTTTAAGGTCAATAATGTTAATAAGTGCGATAAACATGATCATACTGAACATAAAACTATTTTATTTCTCAGGGTCGGATGAATCTACGTGGAGAAAATGTGCACACCATGGTGTATTTTATATTGTCCCCGTTAATTTGGAGGTGTTTTTTAATAGTATATTTATTTAGCCCAAAAAGTTTTATACTAATATCTAACAATGCGACCGAGAAAAAATAAATAAAAATAAGGTATGTATATTTCACCCTGTATACAATTCAATTACAGTACGCAATACCTTTACACTAAAAAGCGTACGGATTTTTCTTGTGTGCTTATGTGACTATTCGTTTATTTTCTATTCGCTTCGTTCCTGCCACCTATAGACATATATAGTAATAGTCGGTTTGGATTTGTATCACCTCTCACTCTTTAAGGTTTGTTCATGCTTATTGCAGTAGGTTACTTTTCTCCACGACCATTAATGAATGTAATAATTCCGACTTCATTTTTAATAATAGAAAGTGTTCATTCTCACTCTTGAGATAGAATATTCATTCTGAAACACTTGCTTCTTATGTGTTTTGCATGTATTTCCATTCTATAACTAGTGACGGAATAACATTCTGTAATTGCTCAACAAAAAACATAGATTGCCCTGCGAATTTCAAAACTGTCACTCAGTTTGTCAGTGCGACGTTCTAATTGTTTGGCTACATATTTCAATTTAAATAAAGAGAATTATTATATGGTCGTGGAGAAAATACAGTCTGTTACACGGTTAGAATGAAAATTCGATAACTCGTGGTTCCTCTCGCTCGCTACGCTCGCGTTCGGAATTCTCCACTCGTATCGAATTTTCATTCTAACCTTGTTACAGAATATACTATTCTGTTATTATTTGAGCTTACTTTTTTTCTTATATAATGAATACGCATAAAGTGAATATCTCTCAAAAGGGCCTATGCATATTGGCCGAAAGATGGCCAACGCCAACATGTAGACAGCCTATAAGAGAGTACACGCTAGTGTACGAAAGATGGTGAGCTATCCCTTCTCAGAGGAAACCCTGATGGACGTCCATAGCGATTCTGATACGCAAATCGATCATCGGACAGGGGTATAGGGGCGAACGACTAATCAAACCATCTAGTAGCTGGTTTCCGCCATGGTTTCCCGAGAATAGCTGGCGTTCGTTGTGAACAAGTTTGATCCGATAAGTGTATAGTTAGAGGTTCGATACGACCTCAACCTACTTTCAAACTGTATACAATGAGATTTTAATTTAAACGTGTTTTTCTTTAAGCACACATTTCTTTAAGGCACGATTTCTCATAAACTATTTAACCGATTTGGCATACTTGTTTTAAGTACCATAAACTCGTGATTTTTATTTCTTGAATTATAATATTGTTTATGAAGAGGTGCGTAATAAAGAAAAAAAGAAAAAAAAGTAACTATCATCATTTAGTTGGTAAACTGTAATAAAAAATTTAAATCACTTTATTTTAAAACCCTTTGTCAAGTTATAGACAGGTAATACTGGCAAATTTTTGCTTGTTTTTATTCCAAATGAAAGGTTTCCGAGTAATCATGCATACATTTTTCCGAGGAGATTTGCAAAAAAAAATAGCTTTTAAGGGCTTAATTTTCAATATCTTTAAATAATAAAAATGTATTTTTTCACATTCAAGAGGTATGTAACCTCTTAAGAAACGGTGACAACTCTATAAATACCTTAATATAAGCTCCAGGATATATTTTATGCACCGCATCACCAGGCTGTCGTCCGGCTTCTCTGTCCAAGTAGTAACTTTGTACAAACACAGAATGATCACTCAAACACCGCAACCATACATCACCTTCACCTCGCAAATCTAATTGAACTCCTTTGCCGATATGAAGTCTTGCTCTTTCACTCTGTTCAGTTCTATGAACATTACTTAAGGCACCCAAACAAAATCTGTTTCCCCCAGAGGGATCCACGTACCCATCAATAGTTACGTTTGGACAATTTGATAGTACTTTGAATGTTTCGCCAACCTGAGTATCCAATTCGAAGTACGCAACTGAGCACCAATATTCTGGTGCAGGTTGCGATGATAGAAGACCAGCTATACTAACTTCTGCTGAACTGATCTGGTTTGGAGAATTGTGATTCCCTATAAAATAACAGTCAAATTAACCAGATTTTTAAAATCGATATATAAATTTCAGTTATTTGGTCTCGGATGAGTAAAGGTACGTATTTTATCAAATATTTTGTTTTAAACATTTTTAACTTACAATAAGTAGTGTGATGATTCCTGTTGTCTGGAGGCTGCATTGACTGAGTATATGTTAAAGTATTTGATCCAGTCCAAGTTCCGCCTCCACCGGTGAAAGCTTGGCCAATTGTATTTGTAGGTTGTGTCCCTGAGACTGTCCCATTATTATTAGATGCAACAGCCGCACTAGTGGAGTTGCTAAATCCATTCTGTTGAAGCGGGGGTGAAACTGGGGAATTATTTGCTGGAATAATAATCAATCAGTATGTCTGAAAACTGTTATTTTTTTTAATATCAAGGCAATAAATCGTATTTAAACTTAACAATTAATAAAAGGGGGTAATTCATAGATTTACTTTATATAGATATATATCTATAGAAGTTATTTACTGACTACGGTGATAGAATTCCATACCTAAACCTTGTGTTATTGCTTCTTGTGGTCTTTCTTGTACAGCTTGCGCTGGAGGAGCATTATACACTGGATTTTGACCTAGAAAACGACAAACTATTATAATTTATAATACTTTGTGAACATTCACCCCTTCCAAATACATTTTCTTATAAAAAAGTATATTCTATTCCAACTATGATTGTAGATTGAGATTTCAGAACTCCTGTAAAAGTGCACTAGTTGAGTAAGATATCACATATTAAAAACGAACATTGGTAGAATTAAATGGAAAAAAATGCATTCAATTTTAAGAATGAAAGATTTATATTTTTCCATGTTAGATCGCAACTTATTTTAATCTGATCTAAGTTAATATGCATTAACACCAAAATAATGACTCTGAACATATCGAATGAAACACTATGAAGGTCAAATGTGCTGTCTATTAATAACTTAAATGAACTCTTTGAATTTTTATTGGTGTGGGCAGACAAGGATATATTCATAAAAATTTGAAATAAAATATTTTCAGATATAAATCTAATCAAAATGACAGTTAGTTTACATATTAAATATCTATTTCAAGTAGGATAAGAGATTTAGTATTAAAAAAAATTTAACCATAGCATACCACAAACAATGTTACAACATATTTAATTACAAATTTGCCTACTCAGAAAAATAACAAATATATTTTATTATTTTCATTGGAAGGAGCAGAAATGAAATACTAATAGTCATAATATTTTCAGTTTGTTTTAAATCGAAAATGTTTTTGTTTTTATTATTTATATTAAATCAACTTGTGAATATGATTAATTCAAATAATATTGATATGCTACAAACAAAAAATTACACCGGCTATTGGAACTATAGTTTTCACACGGCATTTTTATGATAAATATGATAAAAACAGTTCTTATTGTTGTATTGAAGGGAATAGAAATTAAACTAAACAAATACTTTTAAAATAAAATAAACAGCTTTCATTTTAAAATGGATTATAATAATTGTTATCTTACGATGTATTTGCATATGGGGCAACCAATTTGATCTTGAGGTATCTGGTCCACCTTCAATTTTTGGTACAGTTGATGGCCCCATACTAGGTCTATTTGTAGAGTTATATATTCCTGGATCACCTATTACAACACCAAAACATGCCTAACTAAAATATTGAAAGCAAAAAGGAGAATACTAGATTAGGATTCAGACAAATTAATAATTGACTGTCTTAGGTACATGCTTAAAAATTGTATAAACGAAATATAAGTAACTCCATGGGATGCCATTTGTGTTATGATCCGTGTTTAAATATACCTAGTTAAGCAGTCTAATGTATTATTTTGTTTGAACAAAATTAAAACCAGCACCATTTTTAATCCATTTATTTGCTACGATTGTAAACAAAATTATGTACGACCAATACAAAATTTTAAATTTTTTTAATTATTAATAAAATTTAATTTTATTTTGTCCTTGTTCAAAATCAATATTATACTATTATAAATAGTTTCAAACAGAATTTGCATCAGAGCTAATAAACTACGTATTAGACCATTACTATAATTTGCTATTACTTTGTATATTTATATTTTTTTCTACATAAATGTCTGAATCCTGTATACTAACATAAAAAAAGTTATGCAAAGAACTCATTTAATAGCAGTAAAATTGAACATTGTTGGATTTAGCTAAGCTGTGTGATTTATTTCGGTATCGTGCAGAAATTTAAACTGTCTGTTGTTTCAGATACCTGTAGGATTTTAAAAAACGCACATTTTGGATAAGTTCAATTACAAAAATTAAAGAGTAAAGATTAATACAGAAATAAAATCAGGATAATTAATTTTGTTTTTAGAGGTACCGAAATCATAAAACGGACAATTTCCAATTTATAAACATTGTCGCACTTTTGCAATTATTAAGCTTGCTGTCTAACCACAAAACTTTAAACTGTTTATTAAGTTTTTATTGATAAAAATGTTAAATATTATCCATAATAAAAAACATAGCTTTTAATATGATTTTAAACAAGAAATATTGGAAGCCAACAATGTTTTATAAAAATAAATAGAATAAAAAATGCTACTATCTCTCTCTCTCACACACACACACAAATTCAGAAATAATATTTAATTAACCTAAATATGTGGTCGCTTGGGTTTATTGAATATCTCATTTATTACTAACCCTATAGAGAAATGGTCTATAATAGATGCATGGAACACCTGGGATTATTATTGTTTTTACAGAAGATACGTACAGAAAATTTATCTAAACCAAGAGCGATAAATAAGAAACCATTTTTTACGTACAGTTATTATGTTTAGATAGGAGCAAAATGTGATTCATCATTAATAATCAAGTCATTAAATTATCAAATAAAGCTGAACTTAAATATTATCAATTTTCAGAAGTAAATAAAAATCAGGTAATGATGTAAAAAATATAATTTAAAATGAGTACAGGATAAAAATATATGTTAATAAATGTTATGGAGATGTCGCTATTATCGCACTTTTAACATTTTCTTTACTGAAGATAATGTATTTGTGTGATTTCAGACATATCTCCAGTCTAGATGCTCTCAGAGCTTCTGGACGGATATCTTCCTTGTACTGATGAGGCGCAATACGTCGAAACCGGTCTACAAGTAATATCCTTACGAATTGCAAACTAAAATGGTTAGTTCTATCTTGCAGATATACTAACCCCGTTTAACTTTGAACTGTAATTCAATGTCCGTCGTGGCATATAGCCAGGGAAGTAGTTGTTGGTTCTTAGTAAACGGTCTATATGTTCTTTGATTTTCAAAGACTCTGTAAAACGTTATAATAGTATTAAACTATTATTACCTTTGACATCAACAAGAATACTGTTACAAGACAGAGTAAACAAAACCATTCATTCATAAAACCAAAAATCAGTATGATGAAAAAGTATACTTACTTGTAGAAGTAGGTTGCAGTCCAGTCAATGTAAAGTTTTGCTGCGGAGGATGATGCTGAATAGTTTGAGAAACATTAATTCCCATATCTCCATCAATTTCCATGCTGTTGCCAGCAACAGCTCCAGCTGTATATTCATCTTTGACGAGTCTCGGTGTACCAGATTGTAATGTTAAACCGGACAAATCTATACCAGGCGAAACTACCCTTTCATAATGATAAGGATTGACACAAACAGAATCGCATTTTAAATCAAACGCAAATTGGCAGTATTTTACATGTTTCAATTCATTTTTGTGTAAATCCGGCCACCGCCATATTCTGGCGTATATAACATGCGGAAAACCTGAAACGTATTAATAAATGGAAATAATTATCAGCAATGTCTGTCTTTACATACATCTTATTTGCATATTGGTGAAGAATCGAGGATTTAGAACAATTTGAAATCCAAATATTTTAACTAATTTCTGTTAATTATATATTTGCTTGCTATGGTATCGGGTATCGGATCATTGATTACCTATAAGCGTTATAGCATTATTTAATTGTATGATTTATACTGAATAAAATACACATTTGAATATCTGTTACAGGAGCCAACAAAGCAATAATTTTTAAAATATATAAATATATGTAATACTAAAAATGTTAATGATTAATAAGTTACAAACAAAAAACTATGTATTATACTAGATACATGTTCTGCATATTTTAACAAATAGTTTATACTATTGTTATTAAAATATCTTTCATATTATAAATTAATTAAACAGGTGTTATTTGTAATATTTTGAATATTTTTAAATTCATTATGATCGTAAAATTTTGGTATAATAATAAATATAATATTTAATATTATACAAAGAAAATTAATTATCTCCAAATAGCATTGGAACTGATAATTACCATCAAGTAATTTAATGAAGAGGTGCATTTTACATCATAGAATTGTTTAGTATTTTTTATTAGAATAGCTTACGTAGAAAATATTGTTATTGTATGGTTTGATTTTATAAGACTATCAGCAACACTTTTATCAGTAAAATGCCATTCGTTTGCAGATATGGTATACCCATTTGGCAAAATAAGCTTTTCTAGGTACCGTGTTCTTTACTTTAATGAAGTGATATTTATGTTTATTGTTCTTTAACAGATATAAAAACAAAATTCTATACGTAATAATTTCTTGTTTAAATTATATGTCTTTTTATGGTTAAAATTGTTTAAACGATTTTTAAAAATGCAAAATATAAAATAATAATATAAATGAAACAATCACTTAAAAATCTACACTAATTTATTACACTAACGCGACATACTTTGACACACAGCGTCTTCTTCAGGCGAATGTTATTTTAATCGATTGACTACAATATTATTTATAGGCCTTATAGATTAGAGTAAAGCTTACAATACTGTGTACATTTACTCCTCATCAAAATTATTCATTATAATCAAAAATTTGTATTAAATAGCTTAAGGGTAGTTTTGCAGTTTAGCGGCCGGTGTTTGACGGTAATAACCTTAATTAATAAAGAACGTTTTAAATTTTGGTTTGTGGCAGTTAATTAAGTGTTTTTAGACTAATTATTTTCAGTTTTTGTTAGCGGCAATAGATCTATTTATAATTTTTTTGGGAATAGACGATTTTTTAGTTTTAGTGCGTTAGACAGTTTTTATTTATTTATCTTTATGTAAGTAGGTGTAGTGTCTTTTTGTGTTAGTGTACTGACAATGAGAGATCGGACACGCGAATATCTAACAAACTTTTAACTCCCAACGACATTCGGAATGTCATCACCGTCAAGCTCGGGCCGATAACCTGCAAAAACTACAGAATATACCTTTTCTTCCTGCAACTTGTAATCTGCCATCTAGAGTTCTCTGTATTGTTACACATTTACTAGGATGGGCCCCACTTGTGGTAATCGCTGTAATGAGTGAATCAAGTTCATCTCGCTTTTCTTTTAATTTTTTCACCAAAGATTCGATAGCTCTTTTAGCAAATCCTTCACTTTCTCCACCCTGTCTGTGGCACATTAAACTATGTACAATGCTGAGACAGGCATCTGCAGATGATGGAGCGTTGGCATTTATTGCAGACATTACTCAAACTGCAAAAGAGATAGTTTAAAAACACCGTATAAACAATATTTGAAATAAAAATCATGAAACCAAGTTACAAGAAACATAGTAAAATATATAACAAATTTGTAATTTAAATACCAAAACCTGTCACCGTTTTGATAGAGAGATGTTAATAACTAAACTTCTTAGCATTAATGTAAAATACCGAAGAACTATTTACATAAATAAACTCCTACCTTAATACATTCCAGAAATGACATAACCATAATATGTATTACATGAGAGTAAATTTTAAGTATACACCACTGTAATAAGTTCCTTCATATTATAAAGTTACAAGTTACCCATTTAAATATCCCAAGATTTTCTTAAACTCCTACTCCTATCCAATTTTTTTCTCAGAAACGTCAATTCCAAGATATCATAATCAATAATTACAATCACAAAGAAAATGATAACCAAAACTATATTCTATCCTGAAAGGATTTAGAGAATTTGCTTCTTCGGTAAGTTATTCCTCAACCTTTTTTCATGTGCACTACCAACTTTCATTATACATGAATCTTGACGCTTTTCAAAACAGATTCACTTGTACGTTGTATAGAAACAGTAGAAAAGAAACTGATAAGAAAATAACTGACCTAAAATTTCATCCATGAATTGAAAAAGGATGAAAAAAATATTTGTTAGTTATTTTATTCGGTGTAAAAACTGCTAATACTTGAACACTTATCTCTGTTCTACTAAATTAAATCTATGTAATTTCATCTTTATCTTAAAATTAAATTGTGTTGATTATATCAACCTCACGAACGTCTTTGGGTTGTCTATTGGTACCAACACAGATGTGTTGATGTGTAATATATAGTTGGCAACAAGTTCGATTGCAGCCCGCCAATTTATCCTGGGACGAAGCTAAACGATTTAAAAATGGGTGGTATATACCAAAACTTTATATTTTTGAATACATAAGCTTATATTTAAAAAATTTATATTCTGTGATGTAAAACAAGACTAAATTGTAAAATATAAGTTATATATTTTCTTACTAGTAGAAAAATAAATCAAACAAATTTTAATAAAAACAATTTTTATTTGAACACAAAAACCATAGACAAATTAATTATCTCTTACAAAAACTCATAAGAATAAATACAATAATCAGAGCAAATTTATTTATTTATAAAAAAATATTTCAAAAGAGTTTATTAAATAATTATTTATTTAAAAATCATAATAATAAATAAAAATGAAATGGGTGGTAGTATGACCCAAAATATGCAGAAATGTCTTAATAAACATAAATGTTCGTAAATTGACGGTTTCGGAGTCGGAGATTTCGTTTTTGTATCATATTTGGATTATCTCTTTTTTTCATTCTAAAAAACTTGCTTTTCCTATTAAATTTATCTAGATATTATTATTATTTAGTTGTTGGTGAACAATTTTACAACACCCTTAATAAATTCAAACACGTATTAGTTTTGATACTTAAAAATTAATAATTAAGAAATTAGTTATAATTTGTATAGTAAAATCACAAAAAACAGGTATAAGTGAAATTATTTCAGAAAAATATTAAAAATTCAAATAATACACAAATTAAAAATGTTGACATTGAAAATAGCTTACCCCAGAGATAATAATTTGTCTATGGCTTACCCTGAATTACAAATAAATATAATATATATAGTTGATTCCTTTGAATATATATTCAAATAGATATTACACTAATATCACAGAAAAGGAAGATAAACATTACTTTTAAGATACATTTTGTATTAATTTAAAGAAATGACAATATAAATTTACCTTAGAATCTAGTAAAAAAAAGATTGCATACATTACATATTTGATATATAAAATTTATGAGATTTTGGATCATAAACAGGATAAAATCCTAATTACAGTATTTATATCTAAAATAAACTGGTAGTGGCATGTTTAAAACTAAACATTATACTTTTGCACCATTTTATGTTAAAAATACCTTAAATTTATATTAAACTAAAACTGAAAATAATTTCACTTTCACTAGGCCGCCATAAATACTGATTTATATTTATCTAGGGGTACCAACACCAACACACAAGATTCAAATAAACCTAAAGATTTTTATCTCCGAATTGACATTGACATTCAAATTCGAAATTTATTTTAAATAGAAATATATTTTCTGTGCGTTAATAGTTGGTGATTGTCGAAGGTAAGTAAATTTGAAAACAAAAATTGTTACAGTGCTATTAAAAAGAACTTCCTAGATTATTGCAGGGTGATATTGCCCTTATTTAAGTTGCATGGGAGTTTCCTTTTTCTTTTCTTTTTCTGATAACTATAAGCATCTATAAGTTATAGTACAAATAATGAAATTATATATTTTATGGAGATACTAAAAAGATATACTTTAATTTTAAGTTTGTTTTCACTTTTATTAATCATTTGGTATAGTTATTGATTGCCATGCGCTAAGTGAAATATCCAAAACTTGGTTCAGTGCAAAGAGATTATAATAAACTTTATTACATTATTTCTGGTTCAGTGTCACGATTGTGGACAAATAATACATAATACATCTCACTCAAACTAAACTTTTTCAGTAATACAGTGTGTGTTTGTTTCAAAATTAGATTACTCTCCACCCGAATTTTCGAAAGGATTAAAATGGCACCATTTAAAATTGTGATGGTAAGACATGGAGAGTCTGAATGGAATGAAAAAAATCTTTTTTGTGGTTGGTTCGACGCAAATTTGAGCGAAAAAGGTTTGTATAAATATGACTTTGTATGACCTCTAACATAACCTCAATATTTATGTAATATAAAATATTTAATTTTTTTTATAACTAAACAACAATTCTCTTATTTGTAACAAATAATATAATTCATTTAAAGGTAAAAAAGAAGCTGCAAGTGCTGGTAAAGCTTTAAAAGATGCTGGCTATAAATTTGACATTGCCTATACGTCGGTTCTTACTAGAGCTCAAATTACTCTTCAGTCTATATTAAAAGAAATTGGTCAAGAAGATTTACCGACAGTTAAGACGTGGAGACTAAATGAAAGGCATTACGGAGGTTTAACAGGTCTTAATAAGGCTGAAACTGCAGCAAAATACGGAGACGAACAGGTATTAAAATTTGAATAGTTTTAATCTGTAATATTAATTTTGTCTACTTATTAACCCATCATGAACGTCAATAGTCAAATAATAACCAACTTTAATAAAAACATTAATTCAATTGTACACTATAAAAAGTTTGTCTGTAATTGATTATTTATTTTTGTTTGAACCTACCACTTTTTTGTGATAAGATCTGATTAGTGTCAACATGACTTTGTTTGTACAGAAAGAATTCTGTAAATAACTACTGAAAAAATTTACACGTTTTTTAATTTAAGGTAGCCATTTGGCGACGAAGCTTTGATATTCCACCTCCACCTATGGAGGCAGATCACCCGTATTTCGATACTATCGTGAAGGATCCCCGCTATGCTGAAGGTCCAAGTAGTGATCAATTTCCAAAATTTGAGTCTTTAAAACTGACTATCGAACGTACACTGCCGTTTTGGAATGAAACTATTGTTCCACAAATTAAAGCTGGAAAGCAGATTTTGATTGCTGCTCACGGAAATAGTCTGAGAGGGATTGTAAAACATCTTGACAGTAAGTGTTCTATCAAAGTTATTGTAATCGTCACCCACTAAATTCCGATAATATTTTGATAAGTTGTTGTTGTAGTGTAATAAAAATGTGACTTAAATTAAAAATTAAGTGTGTTCCTTAACAGAAAAAAGTCCAATAAATTATAAATTTTAGAACTAACTGATGAACAAATTATGCAATTGAATCTTCCCACCGGAATTCCATTTGTCTACACTTTGGATGAAGACCTGAAACCGATTAAGAGTTTAGAATTCTTGGGAGATCCAGAGACCGTAAAAAAAGCAATGGAAGCAGTAGCAGCTCAGGGCAAGGCTAAATAAATCTAATACATCTGTATTTGTATGTAAAAACATATTTATTAAATAGAACTTTCGAAAGTGGTCAGCATTGATGTGTCGTTGTGATAATTAGAAAATAAACGTTAATGATAAGAAATAATTAGTTTCCTTTTATGATGAGTATAAGTTAGTTAAGCAACTTATTAGCATATTTCTTACAGTATTGAGCGTTACACTAGTTTTTTTTCTTTTTCTTATCACTTTAAAAGTTATAGGAAGGTAGATTATCACTAGTAATACCACTAAAGGTCAAATTATTTCCGGAAATTTTTTCGAGCTCATGAATATTTTGAAAATTTCCCGAGTCGAAGACGAGGATATTAATTTGACTTCGCGTGGTATTCGGTAAGAAAATTCCACACCGAATGTAATGGCTTCTCAGCCTGCCCTTTAAGATATTGTTTTCTACTCATTGTAGTTACACGGTAATGCAGTTTTATAATGGAATATATTACATTCTTTGATTTTTTTATTTACTTTGGGCTACTACAAGTGGTAGAAAATGAAAAAAATATTAGTTTTACAGATACATATCTACAAGAACAAATTACATAATAATATTCAGTTTGTCTTCACACCAATGGACTCTTAGCCTATAAATTGTTGATGACTACTGATTGTAGTAGCTCAAAAGTGCCAATTAGGGACAAAAAATATACTATTCTTTTATTTTATAGTTACTTGAGCTTACTACAGGTGGTAGAAAATTATAATTTTAGAGGTTTATCGGGAAGCTGCATGAACAGATTCATAGCGCGTCATAGCTTTATCAGCAATTCTTTAGGCCTTCAAATTAGTAATTTCTACTCATTGTAGTTGCATGGGAATACCATTTCAAGATAGAAAATAGTATATTCTTCAATTTTACATAAGTTTTGAGTAACTACAAGTGGTAGAAAATTGTTCTTTTTGCGTTTTTCTAACCGTGCGTTATGCGCGCTTTAATGGTATGGTATTATATATATTTTATTAGACATAGACACTTAATTGAAAACATTCAAAGTCCTGCATTTTCGCCATTAAGAAGAGAGGAGGTGTCCGAAGAATATAGAAAACATCTTAGCTTGGTAATTAAAATGTATCAAAACTAAATATTATGTGAACAAATAAAAACCAGTCTGTCAAAAATGGTCTGTTATTGTAAACGTCAAAAAATTTCCAGTATAATTCGCTGTTGGGTACCCCACGAAAAAAAAATTTCCGCTAAAATACCTCCGATGCCATGGTGATCTGTCAAAATAACGTTTTTTGATTGGTTCAAAATTATAGGTGTGGAATTTTCAAAATAGTTAATAACAATGATAATCATATGAAAAGGAGAAGACCAGTGGTTAATAAAACCAATATTTTTAAAAAATAAATGTATTTACAGGTTTTTCTAATCTACTTTATAATATAATATGTATTAAAATTTTCAGTCTGTCAAAAAGACAATCACAAATATACAAAAATGATAGATACACACGCAGTCAATTAAATAGAATGTAGTATTCATACAAATTATTCTTTCTTAACATCAAATAAATATATTCCACACAAGAAGGCGATTATGACTTGTGTAGATTACAATCACATTTATATTGCTTGAAAAATTGCACTTAATAAGATTAGTTTTCAATCGTCGTTCAAAAATCTTGATACTTTGGTTGACTTTACATTGCATGTAAGCGCTTTGACATTACATGCCAAAGCCGATAAACAAATATGGTGTGAAAATAATCTTGATTAGTATATTTTCGAGATTTTACATTTGTACTTAATCAAGTTGCTGACTTGTTAAAGGTATCGGATCACTCCATGCCAAAAACAGATTTATTATTTCGAAATACTCCTTTCTATCTAATTTCCAAAATTTGATTATGATGTTGGAACTATTAGAAGTCGTTTGTGTAAAAATTTATATAAAAAATTAATTTAATTTCAGAAAAAGAGTAATTAAGTCGTCAAATTTATCAAATTCGTCATCATTCTGTCTATAAAACGTCAATAAAATTAACATATTTGCCATTTTACTATATACTATCAAAACCATCAAACATTATTTAATACATATTTACAATCATATATACCCAACAAGTATATTGGCAACAGAAATAACACGAATTTGAACTTATCTGTACTATTTTCTTTGAAACAAATTTTACGTAAATAAATTATTTTATGGAAATAAGTTAAATATAATCAATTGTAAAAAAACACCTCTCGTGTTACTTAAGGAAATGAAATCATTTGTATGATTATTTTCCTTGTGATTATCGTACTAATCAAGATTATTTTCACATGAATATCTTGATACAAATTATTTATCTAGTAAAAGACTACGTCTTAAATATTCGGCACCAATATGGTGCAGTAAGTTATTAACACAATGTAAAAATGAAAATACAGGAAACACTCCTTTTTATCTAAAGATGTTCATTCACAACATTAAAATCACATGAATAGTTGTTCCTGAAACCGATCCCGACCTTGCTGCTTAAAACTTCGAATGAGCATTGTAAATAGAAAAACCTTAATTATAAACAAATGAACAGAATTCCTAATAAACATTTAGCTGTTATATCTCCACCGCCAACTCTACAATCGGAATTTTTCTTTACAAAAGATGCAAAGTTATCAGTAACAATTTAGGGATCGGTTTCACAAACAAAGCTCACAAATACTTCATTCTATTATTGCAAGGCCGTTTTCGTTAATATTTTTAACATTTAATAGTTTACCAGAACGAAAATTGAAGCTTATAGAAGTATACCTCACTAAGAAAGAAAGAGATGTATATAACCGAATATTAATTTTCTCTAGAACATTATTTGTACAATATTTACATCAACGTGCAAAAAAATATCAGGACAGCGCTGATTTTAAAATTTAAATCATTTAACTTTAACTTAATTGAAACCAGATGAAAACGACCCTTAGATATGAAGTATGATCAAATGATGCAAATATAAATTTTCCTTTAATAGTTATGATGAGGTAGATAGAAGATATATATAAGATAAACAGTTTGAATTTGAATAAGTTCAGTTGTACCACACAATATTTACCAACCCAGTGTTAAACAATAGAACCTAAAGTAATTTCGTATTATACTTTAACAGCAAACATCTCGCTTATACAAGGAATTCTGTATTCTCATATTGTATTACCTTTATTTGTACTATAAATAGAATGGCATTAATTTCATTATTTACAATCTTTTGGTGTTCCTTCCTTGACGGCGGGAATCGCAGTTCCATGTCTTGGATTTCTGTCGGAAATGCTTAAGATCCTGTTCATGGTCAGGATGCAACATTTCTTTGTAACCAACGGGCGTACACAACTCTGAATACTGTTCGTAAAATTTTTTGTAACCGCCTTCCAATAGGTAAATCTCGGGATAGTGTAGATACGGATACTCACTTTCATTCTTATTTCGATCTTCTTTCCTTAAATATCTGTATCTGCAACGAAAATTTCTTATTATTTTAAACAGTTTGCATAATAATTTTATGTACATATGTACAAAGAAATAGTAATCTATAATACTTACAAATTAGGGCCTCTTTCGCTGGAAAACTCGCAATGGAATATTAGTACATCTCTGTGTTGTGGATTTTTTGAACATTCTTGAATTGAGTTTAGAAGTTCCAAACATTGTTCTTTAGTATATATATTTAGAGCATTTTTAATATGCCCTCCTTCATATTCGTACGGATAACGACAGTCAATTACTGTGAACGAGGATACTGTGTCTTGAAATTCATATTTCATAAGGCTAGCTAATGTGGCTGGTGTAATGGCTTTCAGATCTGGATGACGACTGGTTGTTAAAGGAAGACTAAAATTTTTACTAAAATCCCCAATGAGATCTGGCTCAGTGGAAGATCTCTGTACTGCATACATAATACTTTCTTCTGTAGCTGAGAAAGCACGTTGTATAGGTCGTCGTCCAACTGGAACAGCAGCCTCTGTGTTTTCATCTGAATCATCATCGTCATCACTATAAATTCTTGATCTTTTAATTCCAAACATCTCTACATCATTCGGAGGCTCTGGTCTTTTAAAAGATCGAATCTCACTATCAGCTTTAAATAAACTGGTTTTAACTTTTCTAGAAATCGGTGTCTTATCTGAAAAAACTTGTAAAGAAAGTGTTCTTCGATAGGAAGGCCTTCCTGATTCATTACAAGATTTGGTTTTAGGTATCAAAGGATCTGTTATCAATTTATTAAAATCTTGTGGTAGACTAGGCTTCTCTAACGGTTCAACATCAGTAAAATCCAAATATTCATCTTCCATAGACAACATAGATGCAAAAGAAGCTGTTGCAGTTTTGGTAGGAGAACTACACGATAGGAATTTTTCACCCTGATAGCTAGCACTATATCCAGAATCTTGGGAATTAGGATCATGTTCCTCCAACGGTCGGCGACAGACAGAAGGCGAAGAATTATAAGTACCATTATCATAAAAGGAGAGATCAATTTTTGTAGCGTTAAATGGTTGTAGATTTTCTTTATCTAGGTACGGACCATCGATTTGATCACAATCCATTTTAATAGAACTGTAACAATTAGAATAAAATTTATTATAGAAAAGTTGAAGTGTGTATTAGTTCATAAAAGTTTTGATTATTTATGATATTCAAGAAAATATTTTAGAAATATTAACGTAAATGCGTACATTTCAGATTATATTAAAAAAGTATATAGATGAAATAAATGTTCATGTTACGTTCTAAGTATAATGATATACGTCTTATGAACATTGCTGCAATACATATATTTACTCAAGCAATTTTCTCTTTCCTTACAGATTGAAATAGTTATTTAAGCAACAAGTGTATTAATCTCCATTTTAATTCACGAGTCCGTTACAAAACTTTTACGTCGACCGTACTTTTCAGAAATATCATTTTTTTGATTTTTCAAATACAAAATAAAGTAAATAATGATATACAATGACAGTTATTACATTACTAACATTGACAGTATCAAGTCTTGCCTATAATGACAGTTAGTAATAACATTGACAGACAGGCTACTCGATTTTAAATGTTTTAGTTGAAATCGTTGATTAATAGAAAATCATTCATTAATAGTGGTTATTAATCAACGATTTTGAGTGGTGTTAAAATTCATCATAAATGAACGGTCGACGGAAAAAGATTTTTAATTGATATTTAAATAAAAACTCAAATTGGTTATATAGTTATTACGAAAAAAAAAAAAAAATTCTACTAAGTGATTATATGGGATCAAATTTATGTGACTTAAAGTATATACAATTTTAAGATGGCGCAAGTATCTATATACTATACACATATATATACCGCAAATGTCGAAGTATAAAAAATAGCACCTATTGATAATTAAATGTATAAGAATGTGAAACAGAGTATTGCAATATCCACCAATCTATTGTGAGAATGTATTTGCTGAATATAAAATATCACTGCAAAAATATTTTTTATTAAATGTATGTAAGTTCATTACATATAGTGTAACTATATAGGAATTAAGTAAGCGTATAACGAATTTCAATGTACTATATAATAAAATTAAAGTTATTAAAGGGTGTGGCCAGTCATACGTTTCAAGGGAGATTTGTCTAACTGTTTTATGGCGAGTTTTTAAAATACGTTAAGTTACTCAATTTAAATCAAAATTTTAGTTTACAGTAAAGACACTAACAGAAAAAAAGTCAATCACAGCTCAGAAAAGAAAATGGAAATTTTATTGTTCATGCTGGCTGAGGCAAAAAAATGGTTATTAAGGGAATATGAATACAATGATTTGAAACCTATATTGTGTAAATACTACAACGTGTGACTATAATATAAGCCTTTTTGTTTTGTAAAGAAAAAACCAAAAGTAATATTTTAAATACAAATACATAAATACACATTTTATCTAGTCCTTTAAACATACTCATAGGGATGATATGGTTATGTATATGTCAACATAACATATTTAGGTATGATACGATTATATACATGTAAACTTAACATTCTGAGTCTATTACGGTTATGTAGGTAATATGTCAATATTCTTAAAACAAAATATTTTAATAAATGTATATATAAATGATTAGTTATTTACATTAAACAATATTTCTGTATACAAAAAAACGGTAAAAATTCTAAGCTAACACTTACATTTTAGATTAATGAACACCAGGATTTATGAAATCAACTAATTTATGTTAAATTAAAAATAAATATATAAAAAAGCGGGAATAGAACTACATTCTTTAAGGTTATGTATAATAAGAATTTTAAATTATTGTAGTTTTCCGCGCGCAAAATTACATTTAGAATTCTCTACAAACCGCGCATAGGATCGAAAAATTTTAATGTATATATCGAGAGAGGGCTCTGTTATATTACTTTGATACTTCTGAAAAAGTTTCTGTAGTTTTAAAAACAAATTATATGTAAATATTCAAAATTCCTGACACAAAATATTTATGAAAGGTATAAATGAATAAAATTATCCGGTGTAAGTAATAAAAACACATTTAAGGTTTGGAGAATAAATTAGAAAAATATTAGATTATTTGAAAAAACTGGCTGATTCAGTTTTTGTAATAACATACACACAATTTAATTTTTTTTCTCACATTGTCAACAAATAAAATGGAAGCTAAAGTATATTTTGTATTAAATGTTATGAATAAAATGGATATTATAAAGCCGTATGAACTAAATAAGGTTTGCTAGATGATTTTACATAATATTATTAGTGTTGTACCCAATAGTCAGCTGTGGTAAAAAAGTTTGTTTATAAACAAAAACTTTCAAATAAGTACAAGATAACTTAACATTGTTGTTTAATTATTCTTACCTATTATATTGACACGAGTTGCACCTTTCGTCGTTTATCGAATCCCACATTTTATAATGGGTACATCCAGAAAAACAAAGTTCTAAATTTAAACCAAAAAACCACGTAAATAACTACAAGACGAATAATCACTGGCGGTACAAAGCACACAACTACACCAAGCGGAATGTTAAACGCTACTGAGGTGAAGTTCGAGACAACGGAACTATAAACTGGTCTGTCCCACACTCTTCCAACTAGGAGTAGGGATACACCCTTACTGGTTTAGGGATGTAACTTGGACTTGACAAGGGCGCCAAATAGGGAACCGGCTTATGACTATCGTTAATAGTCCAACCACTAAAATTATCAATCAAAAGTTCTAAGTTATAAAGTATTCTTCATTGCATGTATGTACGCCAATACAGCGGATTTAATAAAGTTAATTTCTAAAATATTTTTGACTTAATGATATATTTATATTTTTTTATAATTTCTCTTTGTTTTGGAATAGAATTGAATAGCATTTCAAGCAAAAAAAATATTTACCTAATTTGAGAGTGTTTTATTGAATTTAGATCATTAAGCTGTTTAAAACAAAAATACCTAGTGGGTTTGTAAAACAACAAAGGTTTTTTTCTATTAGGGTAGGTACATTCTAGCAACTTAACAATAAAGGTCCCCAAATAATAGAAGAAACTAGAAATTGATTCTACAAAGAAGTTAAGGAGATAATTTAATGTTGAAGGTAATATTTTAAAATGTTTTAAACATTAAATGAAGAAACAAAAATACAAAAAATATTTTTTTATAATTCACGTTCACAAAGTTTCTATTTCGACACTAAAAACAGTATCGAAATAGATTCATTGTAACACTGTTTTTGGTAACTTTTTGTTTTACACAATTGGTTGCACTGCACTGATTATCAACGAAAGATGAAAGAGTTCAGGTAGTAAATCAAGAATTATGTTGTATTAACTACATTATCAGCGATATTGCGAAATTCAGAATATTTTATTCAAATTTGACAAACATTCAGATTTAAAATCATTAAAACTGTCAAGTGTCAAAAGTGTCAAGATCGCCAACATAAATAAATATTTCGAAAAACTCTCATTTTATTTATTTTTTATACTTTAAAAAGTTCATTATAAAAAATAGTATGTAACACTCGAATTACAATGACGGTTTGTAGTACTCGTTCTTTGCGAAACTCACCGCTTCGCGGTTCGTTTCACAAACTGCACTCGTACTACGAAACCTATCATTGTAACACTTGTATTACAATATACTATTTCAATGAGGTAATGATTCCTAGGTATAGGCCCTCCGCTAATACCTTATGAGTTCAGTTATCCATCTTCTATTACTTCTAATAACGTTGTCAATCATTATTAGGGTCAATTTTTTCCATATTTTTAAAAGAGCAGGTCCCATTTCTTCATTCCTTTTAATATATTTTGTGCCCTTCTTATTCTTCTCTGTTACATAACCTAAATATGTTCAATTGGTTTCAAATCCGCGGAACATGAAGCCTAACCAATCAGGCAATTAATCAACTTGATTTAAATAAATAGTAACAGAAAGTCCACGTGTGGGTAAGCATTCTCTTGCATAAACAGGAAATTTGGGAGAATATTTGTACATGTATTTCTCAGCAATTAAACTTCCACCATATGTTATCTCACCCTATAATTATAGAGCCCCCTCAAAAAAAAAAAGGAAATTCCCATTTCTTCATTCTTTTTAATATTTTGTGTTCTTAGTATTCTCCGTAACATAACTCAAACATGTTCAATTGGTTTGAAATCCGCTAAACATTAAGGCCAATCAATTAATCAACTTGATTAAATAAATAGGAACATAAAGAGCCACGTGCGGGTAAGTATGGTTTTGCATGTATTCCTCAGAAATTAAACTTCCACCATATATTATCTCACAGTATAATTATTGAGTCTCCTACAAAACGAAAATTGGTTTTGAAGTTATCCATTTTCTATTACTTCTAATAACATTGTCAATCATTATTTGAGTCAATTTTCTTCATATTTTCATCCAACCTCTACAAAATCAATGCTGAAGTTCCACAATGATCGGCTCTAGCTCCTACTCTATTCTTATTACACATTAATGATCTACTAGAAGCCACTAATAACCCGATACATGGTTTTGCAGATGATAGCAACCTACACTGTAGCAAAGCGTCCCATACCTCTAGATATTCTGGAAGAGGACAGAAGACGAGTGAGGAAGAAAGAATCTTCTTAATTTCAACGCTTCCAAGACAAAGACATGTTGCCTATCCAACAAGAGGCAAACATGCGACTCATCCATTACAATCAACGATCAGACCCTGGTAGCGGGCGACTCCATTACGCTGGTTGGTATAACTATCTCCCAGGACTTACTCTGGAACGAACATATTGCATCCATAGCAACTGCAGCAGGAAAGAAATTAGGATTTCTGTTTAGAGCACGGAAATATTTTTCTCCATCCAACTGGGCTATTCTTTACAAAGCCCAAATACGGCCTAACCTTGAATACTACTCGCATGTGTGGGGTTAGGCGGCTCCGTCAAGGCTCGGAGTTCTTGATGCAATGCAGAGAAGGGCAGTTCGAGTAATAAACGACACCAGTATCACCAAAAACCTAGCCCCATTATCCCACCAAAGAGCAGTGACTGATCTTTCCTTGTTTTACCGATACATAAACGGATTTTGCTCAGAAGAACTCCGCTCTATAATGCCTCCACTTGCCAGACCAGCCAGAGCAACGCGACGTGCCAACTCCATGCACCCTTATACTGTTCAGTGCCCGACATCGAGAACGGATCGATTCGCTCGTTCCTTCATCCCCAGGGTCTCCAGATTGTGGAACTCCTTACCTTCCCACGTCTTCCCCACTCGCCCTAACTTGCAGGCCTTTAAATCCCAAATTAATACTCTTCTGCCCCAATAGATGTTCTCGGTACATTTGTATTTAGGTCTATACCTACGAGGACATCCTTAATAAAAAAATAAAAAAATAAGAGCAGGTCCCATTTCTTCATTCTTTTTAATATTTTGTGTCCTTAGTATTCTCCGTAACATAACTCAAATATGTTCAATTGGTTTTAAATCCGCGAAACATTAGGGCTAATCAATTAATCAACTTGGTTGAAATAAATAGAAACAGAAAGAGCCACGTGCGGGTAAGTATGGTCTTGCATAACCAGGAAATTTGGCGAATATTCGTACATGTATTCCTGAGCAATTAAACTTCCACCATATGTTATCTCACCCTATAATTATTAAGCCTCCTACAAAACGAAAATTTGTATTAAAGTTAAATTGTTCTCTCGCGTGCATCAGGTTTAGGTAAAAACGACTTTCATCCGTGAAAAAACTTGACCACAATCATCATCACCAAAATAAAATTACTTCACGAATTTCTTCTAAGTAATTTCGTCTTTGAACTGCTCTTTATCACCAGATTCTTAGTGGTTTCAAGAAAATAAATAGATAATTATGTTTTCAAAACAAAAAATTTTAATAAAATTCATTGTTCTAAGAGTCGATATGCTCGTTTTCTCCCGCCAATGGAGTTTAAGTAGAAACGACTCCTATTGGTGACAAAACTTGACCACAATCAAATCACTCCAATTTTAATGTTCCCAAACAAAGTGTTATTCAATGACATTTCGCTAGCCTTGTTTTTTTACCTTATGCGGTTAGGAACCTGCTTCTCGAAGTCTTATTCTATCTGTAGGTACTTTCTCTTATTCTTACTTAACGAACTACTGAGTTATTTCTTGTTTGCACTGTTATTTGTCGCCAGTTTCTTATTGTTTTTAACAAAATAAATCGATAATCACCAGCTTTGGTTGACCGTTTTCTACCTTCACATCATCGTCTCAGATATTCTCCAGTTTTTCTCTAACATGTAACATTTGGATGGATTGATAAAATACTAAGATTGTTCATCTTCAACATTAGTGATGCCAATCTGAATTCTCTAAATATGTTTTAAATTTTAGTAACCCCCGATTCAAAATTAAGTGTTAATAATTCTAAAATATTAAACTGAAATTGTTTAAATTTTGTAGAAGACCATTTTTTTAATGGTAGTTTTGGTTTAACTTAGCTAAGAAACTTTTGGCAGATTAAATGTGCAAAATACTAACGACCAATGGATAAAGAAATTAATCCTCATACAAATATGTCCAGATAATGGCTAAAGGGAAGTTAACAATACACAACAATATAGACCCTTTGTGTAAGAAATGTATGTAAAATGATTTTATTTTGTAAAAAAAGACTGAGAACTGATTGATAATTGCTTCACACACAAAAACTTGATATTGTAAAACCAGTAAGTATCCTTTAACATCCTTTTTGTTTATAAGATGTTACTGAAAAAAGTTCATTTATGAATTATTTATAGAATAATCAGATCATTTAATCTTAATTTAATGAGTAGTATATGTTCTATAAGAATCAAAACCTTCTGTATATTGAAGTACCTTTATTAGTTAGCATTTATATAAAAAGTAAACAAGTTACTCTCATCCTATCCCGATTCAGTTAGTACCTACAGCAATTTCGTTAATTAATATTTGGTCAAATTATTTTTCTTAAATGTTGACCTACATGTGGATCAAAAAGAAAAGTTGATCTAAATTAAGTTTCATATCATCGGATGTTTATATTTTGTTCAACCCAAAAAAAACTGTTAATAATATTGTCATATTGAGCGATATTTATTTCAAGGACTTACATTTAGTGTTATCTGCGAATTTAACTATATATTTAGCACAAAATCAACGAAGGAGAAAAATATAACACTGGAAGAACTGTGCACAGCACATAATTCGGTTGATTAACAACATTAAAAGTTGATAAGCACTTCCTATAGCGATAATTAACAATTAAACTGTATTAAATAAAATAAATAAATGCGTTGCAAAGAAATTTGTTTTAGGTTCTTAGAATGATATTGTTTACTTTTCAACAAGATAAAATCTGCTTTAAAAGGCATGCAAATTATAATAACTTCGGAAAAATCTACATACGAACGTTTAAAACAATATTTTTTATTTAAATTTAGTATCGAAATATATAATAAAGTGAGAATTATTTGTTTTATGTTCAATATTCCAATACTTCGAAAACTAGAAATAGTTATTTATTCAACAAGTGCATGAAATAAGATTTTTCTTCAATGGTAATCCAACCATTACAAACATATGGTAAAAGTGTAATAATGCCATATTTCGTTACTTTAAATAGTTATTTTAAGTAAAGAAACCAATTATAAAATTTAGTAGAAAAGTTTATTATAGTTGATTTTTTCGTTACTTGACATATACACAACCCTTTATCATCTTCTTATTACCATAAGAAATGCATCTGCTTACAATAACCAACTTCTGCCCCTGCGTGCAATGCCGGTCCAAGGAAGTAAAAGTAAAAGCCTGGCGCTATGTACGCATCATAAGTGAAAGACGTTAGTTTTAGCGCGTGAAAATCACATATCGAATCAAGTCGGTACCTTCATGAGCCGAAGGAAGACACCCCTAACGTCGTAGCACGTGCTCCAACTGCCAACCCTCGTACCCACTATCGCATTTAATATATTTCCATAAATTTATCAAAGACCCATATATTCATAAATAATTAGTGTTTACGAGGAAAATAACAGTATCTACTATTGAACATTTAGCCTAAAGGGTTAAAAAAAATATAAAAAATATAGGTTTGAATAAGAAACAAATTCGTAAGAGAAATTTTATGATTGATTATGGTCATTGGTTACCGTAATATTAAAAACCGTGAAGTGCGACGAAATTCAACCTTGCCTTTGTGAGACCGGGTTTTTGTCCTGATTTAAAAAAAATCGCGATTACCTCGAAATTAATGCATTTTGAGAAAAAGACATTTTTGGTAAAAAATATAAATTTTCTATCGATCTAGTGTTTTGTGAAGGTGTAAAAACATTTTTTTTTGAACCGGCCAGAAATTAATACTTTCCGGTTTATTTTTAGGTCAGAAAATCTCATTTTGTCGGACAAGGCTAGAAAATAAAAATGAGTCCGGTAAAATAGTTAGTCTAAGATAGCGGTCAATTCTATGGTAACCGAGTTTTGTATATATTTAAAACTATAAAATAACTTGACAAATTTTGACGTTTAGTTGAAAACGTGAAATTTATTATAAAATGGATATTTAAAATGATGTATTTGATTGTGAATTAATGGAAGATGAAATTATACCAGATGAAATTGTTAATAAAGAGTTCTTGTTATAAAAATGTAAACTGAATAATATGAAGTTTATGGGTACAACAATGCCCGTTTAAAAAAAATATTGTACGTAATACGCCCCAAAAGTGATTTTACTGGACACGCAGGCTTGCAGGGCTCGCCTATTGCTCGCCCTGCAATTTGCCTATTTCACAAAAACAGTAGACATTAAAACCTTCAAAACGAGATGTAAGTTTTTCGTTCAAATATGACGAAGATATGATTTTTTGTAGTTTACAAATTTTTATAAATTCGTCTTTTATATCAATTTAATTTTTTTAACAAAAACAAGTATGAGTAACAAAATTAATTTGTTATATAATGTAAGTAATTTAAATAATGAATCATGTTTTTAAAATGTACAATTAAAAATTGCATCTATAATCGTTTTATTATCAATAAATAATCATTGTGGTAGTATTTTGAAATAATTTAGCTAATTTTGGATTAATAATGTAATACAAATTTATTAAATTAAATTCGAAGTATTAAATTCCTAAATCAATCTCTATTTCATTATTGAAATCTTCGACTAGATCCTCTTCAGATATTTAAATCTAAACTGCGTATATAAGATAACATATATTTTTTTTTATTAAGGATGTCCTCGTAGGTATAGACCTAATTACAAATGTACCGAGAACATCTATTGGGGCAGAAGAGGTAATATGTTAATTTGGGATTTAAAGGCCTGCAAGTTAGGACGAGTGGGGAATACGTAGGAAGGTAAGCACGTCCACAATCTGGAGACCTTGGGGATGAAGGAACGATCGAATCGATAAGGGTGCATGGAGTTGGCACGTCGCGTGGCTCTGGCTGGTCTGGCAAGTGGAGGCATTATAGAGCGGAGTTCTTCTGAGCAAAATCGGTTTATGTATCGGTAAAACAAGGAAAGATCAGACACTGCTCTTCGGTGGGACAATGGGGCTAGGTTTTTGGTGATACTGGTGTCATTTATTAGTCGATCTGCCCTTCTCTGTATTGCATCAAGAACTCCGAACCTTGACGCAGCCACCGAACCCCATACATGCGAGCAGTATTCAAGATTAGGCCGTATTTGGGCTTTGTAAAGAGTAGTTAAGTTGGATGGAGGAAAATATTTCCGTGCTCTAAACAGAAAGCCTAATTTATTTTCTGCTGCAGTTGCTATGCATGCAATATGTTCGTTCTATAGTAAGTCCTGGGAGATCGTTATACCAACCAGCGTAATGGAGTCGCCCGCTACCAGTGTCTGATCGTTGATTGTAATGGATGAGTCGCATGTTTGCCTCTTGTTCGATAAGCAACATGTCTTTGTCTTGAAAGCATTGAAATTAACAAGATTCTTTCTTCCCCACTCGTCTACAATTCTCAAATCTTGATTGAGAGAAGCCGTTGTGGATCTTCTGTCTTCTTTCAGAATATCTAGAGGTATGGGACGGTTGTACACTTTGCTACAGTGTAGGTTGCTATCATCTGCAAAACCGTGTATCGGGTTATTAGTGGCTTCTAGTAGTTATATACAAATATAATAATGTACAATGCATATTGTGTAACAAAGTATTATTAAATGAATTACGATATAAAACAAATTAATTGTATTATATGTACTTGTTAGGGTTCCGTAGCCAAATTCCAAAAAACGGAACCCTTATAGATTCGTCATGTGTGTCTGTCTGTCCGTATGTCACAGCCACTTATTTCCGAAACTTTAAGAACTATACTGATGAAACTTGGTAAGTAGATGTCTTCTGTCTTACACAAAAATAAAAAAATAAAAAATTTGGGAGTTCCCCATACTTAAAACTGATACCTACTTAATTTTTTTTCATCCAACCCATACTTGTTATCTATGGATAGGTCTTCAAAATTGATTTTTAATTTTTTTCTAAACTGAATAGTTTGCGCGAAAGATACTTGCAAAGTGGTAAAATGAATGCCCTTCCTGTAACTTCTGAAAAAAGAGAATTATAAAACTAAAAAAATATATGATGTACATTACCATGTAAACTTCCACCGAAAATTGGTTTGACCGAGATCTATAGTTAGTTAGGTTATAGTTAGTTTTTTTTTTAAAACATCGATCAAAGTTACAACGAACTACAAGAACTTTTATATTGTTACTTGCTGCTACGGAACCCTTAATGGGTTAGTCCAACTCGCACTTGGCCGCTTTTATTTTTGTTAAAAAATTAAATGAAATTGGTATAAAAAACAAATGCAAAAATATTTAAACAAAATAGTAAATTTCAAAAATTCTTATCTCCTGCAAAGTTTTTTAAAACCAATGCCTATACCTCTTTAGCCTCAAAAAAAGTTATAGGTAAAAAAAACAAAAAAAATTCTTCGTTTTTTTCTTAATTTTTCATTTATTTTACATAAAAAATATATTTTTTAACTTCACTAAGCACTAGATCGATGGAAAATTAATTTTTTTAACAAAAAGGACTTGTGTCCTTTTTTTCTCAAAATGAATCAATTTTGAGATAATCACGATTTTTTAAAATCATGACAAATTTACCCAGTTCTCATAAACGGGAGGCTGAATTTCTCGCATACCTCGATTTTTTCATATTTTCGTATCCAATGACCGAAATCAATAATAAAGTTGCTCTCACGAATTTGTTCCCTATAACCCTTGATTCTTTTTGTAGACAACAAACTATTTAATAAATGTAACATATTTGATTTAAATAGTACTTGCTATGCACACGACTTCGTGCGTGTTTAAAAAAGCATTATATAAATGCTAGAACTCAATTTTTAAACGAAGTCGTTGAGACACAACAAGTCAACAAGTTCAAAAACGTGTTAAATAGAAATAAAGCTCCTAAAAATATGTGCCATAGCTCATTTGATTCGGAATGACGTCTAGAAAAATGTTTTTTAAGGGTATATTAGCACATAAAAAATTGCGATTGTTATTAACAAAATAAGATAAAAAAAAAAGGTATTTAGTTTTTCGTTAATAACTTTTAAAATAATGACATTTAAGGAATTTTGAAAAAAGATCCTGAAAGAGGAGGAAATTTCCAATAAAAAAGTCCAACTGCCGGAACTCTATCTCCATTATTTATAATTTTAATTTCACGTTGAAAATAGTGCTCCGCTCGGCTTTTACAGCATTCGCGCGCTGCCGCTAAACGGGGTTTATCAGATAAAATATTTTTTTTATGACATAAAATGTGATTTTAAAAATTTGAAAAAATTTCAGTATTTTCCTAACACTTGAAAGAATCTAATTCAGTTGGAAAAATCATTTTGTCACAATTTTTCAATAAGTTATTCAATTGTTAACAAACAACTTTTTTCCTAATTTCTGTTGGTATAAACAATGGGATAAAAGTTATAAATAATTGGCCTAAAAATTTGAAACTTCGTGGAGCCCTTTTCATATGTATACTTTACAAGAACAAACAGACAGACAAAAAAATTGTATAAAATGTTATTTTGATTTATGTATCGTGTATGCATACCCACTTAGTCAAAAACGATTATATCACAAACAAGCACTTCAATTTTATTTATGTGTATAAATAATTTTGGTAGATAGGAAATAATTTGTGAAGTAGAATTTGACCATGAATTGTTTACATATATGAACAGAAATCTTACTTTAGTTCAGTTATAGCTAAATTTAATAAACATACAATTTTTAACTATAGGTACTTCATATTCTTAATGGTTTTCTCACCCCCAGGTTAGTACCACATATCCAATTAATGAAGTCTCTAGTTTCTTTACCCAAAAAATAATGTAATTGTAAAAATATTCAGGAGATAAAATACTCCAATATTTATTGTTTAAAACCTAGCATTTTCGGTTATTCGAAATACATATTTGGTTTGACAATAACAAACCACGTGTGGAATAGGCATATTAAGGTAAAATAAAAATTAGCAACGCTTCTCAAATTTCAGATTTTGTATTTAAATAAGCACCAGACGAATTGGAACTAATGTCAACTAACGACTTTCCTTCAAAACAGTTAGTGAAGTTGATCTAATGTGGGCGACATATGCGTCATATAAAATATATAGGGAAACACGCTACTTCTGATTTTTGTGCAACCGGTCTTCTCTTTTCAAAGGGCACGCACCATAGAGTATATGGGCTGCGGGTATAGGGCCACATTTGCACCATATGTAAAATATTGCATACGAGTTGTAAAAAACACGATTAGACGAATTTGGGAAGAAAAATAAAGTCAGAGTCAAGTAAAGTGAATAGTACATCTGGAAATTTTATTTTGGCTATTTTTCTGGATCTTTTCAGACGTTAAAAATATTTATTTAAATTTTGTTTGTTGTCGAAATCTAAGAAAGTTGAATTATATTGTTTGAATATAATCAACTATTTTTAGGAAATTTGATATAATCAACAGTTCAAAAGTCTGATTGGTCATGGATGGAATGTCATCACAGACCACTTTGTATTCTCATTGGACTTTCTTATTTTACAAGAATAAATATTAGTTTTGGTGTTTTTGATTGTTCTAACTATAGTCAATTTTTTGTATTATCTAGTCTTAATAATTAATTTTCAGTATTTATATTCAAATTCCAACATCTAGAAAGTAATCGTTATTCAAAATTTTTGAAGTTATACTTCTATTCATGCACTCTTCGGAAAAAGTTTGTGTGGGGTTAAATGAGAAAAATCATTACATGTGTAATGGTGTGAGTAAGAGAGAGACAGATACACATTTATGGTATATTGGTCGGTAAAAACAAAGATGAAATATTTACCACATTAAATGTATTATTACAGAAAACTGTAATAGTGTCTTACTTAATAAAGCGAGTTATTAATGAACAAATGTTGCAAAATGCAGGATA
Source organism: Altica lythri (assembly GCA_964028335.1). Classification (NCBI taxonomy): domain Eukaryota; kingdom Metazoa; phylum Arthropoda; class Insecta; order Coleoptera; family Chrysomelidae; genus Altica; species Altica lythri. The sequence goes on along the minus strand of OZ034800.1, from coordinate 62,670,712 downwards.
TTAGTTATTCTATCGCTTTACTAGTTTTGAAAAATATTTTCAATTTCTTCTTAGTTAAATGGTCAATGTTTTTAAAAATATTTTTCAAAACTAGTAAAGCGATAGAATAAATAATATTCTGCATTTTGCAACATTTGTTCATTTACCACATGTTTAGTCATAACTATAAGTCCTTTGAATACCGTTTAAACATTCAGTACATTGAAAAGAGATAGATATAAAAAAAACAGTCTGAGCTAATGTTTTGAATATCATAGTGACATATCATAATTATGTGTTTGACACACCTGGTGCTTAAGACGGACCTCGCCTCCAGGAATTTTATGCAAATTCGATATAAAATGAGTGTGCACTCGGTACTAGGAGGTTTTTGAGGTCGCTGATCACGAATATTATATAATGATTTTGCTAAATCATTCGCATACAAATTTATGAATCCGGGCGCGTGCATAGAAGTATAACTTCTGCCGACAGTCCTACAGACTGCCACACCCGTTTTTTTATACATGTGTTTTTTTAGGGTTGTGAATATTTAATTGAAGTCATAATTTTTAACTTCCCGCTAAAAAAAAATTAAAAATTTTTTTAAAATCGGGAAGTTATTGGTTTCACCCCGTTTTTCTAAAATCGAGTTTTCATCGGATCTCAACGTTTTGAGGTCTTAGGAACCTCCCCTGACTATTTTTACGAGGGTGTCTGTATGTCTGTATGTACGTGTGGAAGTGTGTGTGTGTGTGGATGTATGTAAACCTCTTATAACTTTTGAACGGCTTGACCGATCGGAATGAAATAAAAAGCATTTCAAAGAGTTTCATCTAACTTAGATTCCCTGTAAGTTTGAACCGATTCGAGCCGGTAGATTTCGAGAAATTTCAAAATAACCGAAAAAAACAATTGGTAAAAATGATGTTTTTTGGGCATATCTTTTTGGCTATTGCATCGATCAATTTCATATCCTAATCAGCTCTCAAGCTTAAAAAGCCACGCCAAATGCCGTTTTGCAAATTAAAATCGGTTAATTCGTTCGTGAGATATCGTTGTCGAAAAATTTCAAAAAAAGTGTTTTTTTTCAATAACTTAGAGATTTTTTGACTAACCGATTTTGCACTCTCGATAACGTTTTTAGGTCTCAAAACACTGCGTCGAATGCCATCTTGAACATCAAAATCGAATAAGGCGTTAAGTTATGGCTTTTTAAACATTTCAAAAAAAGTCAAAAACGTCAAAATACGTCACGTTACTATAGCTTTGCGGTTAAAACTAGCGGGAAGTTGCAAGGATGGCCTTTAAGGTCAACCTCTTTTCGAATTTTTTTATTTAGGTTTAGGTTATTTTTTTCTTGTAACTAGAAACTACTGCTTATGCTAATTACTGCTACTCCTGAGCATTCCGATTAAAAATGCAACCAACTTTCAAAACGCAAACACCTGACAACTGACCCATACAACTTCCATATATGACCTTGTCATAGAGCCTTTTTTGAATAACACACATTTTGTTTGTAGTAAATTAATTATTTGAGACATCTATCATCGGATTTTTAAAATTTACAAATTAGACAAACAAGAAATGGTAAAAGAAAAATGAAAAAATGCAACTTTCGTTTAAATTTTTTCTGAATATCGTTTCGTTTGTCTAATTTTTAGGTTTAAATACCAGCTCCTCCAAATAATAATAAGTCAGCATGACAGATCACTTTGGAAATGAAATGAAATTTTGACTAAATGTTAGTATTAACATTAATAGACTTCTGTGCTCAATATTGCACGAAAAATGCCTCAATTCAGTTAAAATATTTATTGCTTCCGATAACCAAGCTGCTTTAACGCTTTACAATCTACCACGTTCGAGTTCAAAATAGCCAGGAACTGCAAACAGTTTTTGAGCAACACAACAAAGTAACTTTGCTGTGGGTAACAGGCAAAAAGGGATTGTCGGAAATGAGATTGCTGATGATCTCGCAAAAGAAGAAGCTAGTATTCCTGTTATTGGACGTGAACCTTTCTTTGGCATCTCTAAAACCTGCATTATGGATGAGGTTCACAATTGGGAAAAATAAATCAGTGCAACCTACTGGAAAAACGATCAAGGCCAAAGATAAGCAAAAAGGTTAATACAGCTTTCAATGCGTTACTTTAAATTACTCTTAGTACTCGGAGTAATCGCAGAAATTCTCACAGGTAACTTTGGTACATGCAGATTCTGTAAGTATGCAGATGAAATAGCTAAACATATTATCTACAACTGTGGAGTAGTTGTTCGACAACGATATAAATATCTGGGATAGGTCTTCTTGGAGCATAATCAGATTAGAAACGTACTAAGCGGATAATAGACTTTCTTAAAAGACCAGACTCTCTAAACCTTATAGATGTATGGTATACGGAAAAGATGTTTTAGGGCGCAGTAAGGTCACCTGGTACTTGGCCCGACTTATAATCTACTAATTACAATCGCTTTGGAATATTTGAAAGATATCTTGCACATTTAATTGTTTTCCCTGTACAAAATCCACTATGGTAGACGCGCAAAAAAGTATACACAAATAAGGATATAATAAAATTTCAAAAATCCCATAAAAGATATCTGAAAATAATCGTTTACTAAAAAGTATTAGAGGTACTTATCAATAAAAAACTTTTTTTTAAACCGGCCAGAAATTAGTACTTTCCGGTTTATTTTTAGGCCAGAAAGTCTCATTTTGTCGGACAAGGCCAGAAAATAAAAATGAGTCCGGTCCGACAAAATGAGATTTTTGACCCAAAAATAAACTGGAAATTACTATATTCTGACCGGTTAAAAAAAGAAATATTGTACGTAATACGTCCCAAAAGTGCTTTTACTAGACTCGCAGGCTTGCAGGCCTCGCCTGCGGCTCGCCCTGCAGTTGCCCGCTCGTCCAGTAAAAGACCACTTTCGGGACTTGTTACGTAAACTACTATTAAAAATTATATAAACAAGAGATGGCAAGGAAAAATTGAAAAAACATTATATCCGACATAAAACGAGTCTGAGTTATCTATCTTTACGTAATATCGCCTTAACCACTGGGTTATGGATATATCTGGCGGTTTGATCAAGCCTTATTCATCGCGTAAAAATAGATGTCATAGGTTCGATTCTTGTCGGATGTAATATTTTTTTCAATTTTTTAATGTTATTTCTTGTTTGCCTAATTATATTTGTTGTTTTTTAATTTCTCATGAGAGATAGGTATGTTTCAAATAATTAAATTACTAAATAACTTCTCTCTTTTAAAATATCCTAAGAAAATTACTAAACATTTTCCTAAATATTAATCGGATAATTTTTGTAAGGGTTTGTTTGTAACTAGTAACATCATATACCAAACAACTTCAAATAATATCGGAACTATTGATTGTTCGTCGACCCCGCGAATTTGTTTAATAGCGGCTATAGTGCAACTCAATACCACACGGCATGTGCATATAGTGACTTGTAGGCAGAGGACATCTGTTGTGATATCAAGTTAGTGGGAGCAATGATCTAGGGTTGTGTTCATTAAGGGGCATTCATAAACAACAACTTTTGTTATTGAATAACAGAATTATAAAACAATTCAATTCACATAACCACATGAATCAAACGATTGTTTGCAATTTTCTATATATTATACATACTTGTAAGTGATTGTCGGGTTGTTAAGAAAGTTGATTAAGATTAATTTATAGAAATCTTTGATTTTGAATTCATTGTTCTAACGAAATATTGCTATTCTTTAGTATGGGACTAATTCCATGTGTAAGAATGAGTGTATTATTATATTGAAGTAGTAGAAAATAGTAGTTCCGTAAGTCCCCAAAGTGGTCTTTTACTGGACGAGTGGGCAAATTGCAGGGCGAGCCATAGGCGAGCCCTGCAAGCCTGCGAGTACAGTAAAAGCACTTTTGGGACGTATTACGTACAATATTTTTTTTAAACGGGCATTGTTGTACCATAAACTTCATATTATTCAGTTTACATTTTTATAACAAGAACTCTTTACTAATTTTAACATTTTTTTTAACAAAGCTTGCTTGATTGGCCGCCTTAACAATTTTATCTGGTATAATTTCATCTTCCATTAATTCACAATCAAATGCATCATTTTAAATATTCATTTTATAATAAATTTCACGTTTTCAACTAAACGTCAAAATATATCAAGTTATTTTATAGTTTTAAATATATACAAAACTCTGTTACCATAGAAACCAATTGACCGCTATCTTAGACTTACTATTTTATTGTTTTTTTCATTAAAGATAGGCTGGAAAGTAAATAAAAATGAGTCCGGTAAAAGCTTTTACTGGACTCATTTTTATTTTCTGGCCTTGTCCGACAAAATGAGATTTTCTGACCTAAAAATAAACCGGAAAGTATTAATGTCTGGCCGGTTTTAAAAAAAATATTATTTTGTCACAATTATATACATTGTGGGCCGAAATAAAGGACTACATTTTTTAGTTGATAATAACTTTTTTGTTTTTTGGGCGATTAAATTTCTTTTTTCAGGGCTAATAGACTAACATGTCCGTCTATAAAAAATTTATGTAACGGTGCATTTGAGCTCGTTGCAAATGAAAACTGTCTTCGCTAAAATTGAACTGATATGCTCTTTTGGTAGGTTAACTATCCATAACACTTCAGTAAACGGGGAATTTTTCAAAATTACCGGATTCGCAAAATATCATTTTTTTATTAAATTAGGAAAATATAACATTTTAACAAATAACACATTTATGAAAACAGTTTAATAATTTTAAAATTTAGACTAAAATATTATGAATGTGGTCACCATTATTGTTTACCACTTCTTGTAGTCGTCAGCGTCATAAATTGAAAGCCCCACTTATTACACCCTGTCCAAAATTTTTCCAACAAACTGCATTCTTTCTTTGAGCTGTTCGATGGTTTCAAATTGTTGTCCTTCATACAAATTTTGTTCGAAAATTCCCAAAATTGAATAGTCAACCGGATTTAATTCTGGGCTGTTAGGTGTCCACATCTCTGGCTCAATATAGTACCGAATTACACTCAACAATATCCTTGTATTGTGGGAAGTGTGCGAAGGAGCACCATCCTGCTGGAAAGTGTAATCATAAGATACTTCTTCAATTTCAGGTAATAGGTGCTGCAAGATTTGTTTTTGATATGTTTCTGAATTAAATTTTACTCTAGCATCAACAAAAATCAGACGAAATTTTCCCAACATGGATACTGGAACAGAGATCATTACAACTTTTGAGAATTGACTTTTTTCAATTAAAAGATGGTCTAGAGGAATTTCTCTCTTAAATTGTACGTCAGAATAAACCCTATTATTTTGGGTATTTTTAGAAGGCCGTAATTAAAATATTTTTTCATCTGAAAACCATATTTTTCTAATGTCTTCACGAGAGCGGAATCTTCCTAGTAGCAAATTACATCTTTTCAGTCGTTTTTCTCTTACATTGGCAGTAAACTTTTTTAAATACTTTAAGATGGCAGTCTTCTTTAATGATTCTTCGAACTAATGTGCGGGAAATACTATTTCTTTTGCAATTTTCCTTGTCCCAGCAGATTGGCCAGGTTGCAAATTTCCTAAAACAACCCTTACTCTAGCAATGTTTTCTTCAGTTCTTGAGCTTCGCTTCCTCCCTCTTCCACTTTTATGTTCAATAGACCCATGGGTTTCCCTTAGATGTCTTAAGAACTTTCCTATTGTTCCAATATGCCAATTTTTCTCAGGAAATGCATTTATGTTATGTTTTTTTTCCAAATTTGCAGTCATGTTGAGAACATGTTAGGCTATGAGGCATGCAAAAAGAAATTAAATCGCACAAAAAACAAAACAGTTATTTTCAACTAAAAAATATACTCCTTTATTTCGGCCCACAGTGTAGAATTAATATGATAATATAAATAGATAATAATAATAATAAAAATAATTATAGCTGGAACCGACATTTTTTTAACTTCTAAGTATATTATTGTTTGTATACTAAAAATTTAAAATAATAACTTCACAATTTCATCTTTAAAAATACAAATCCAAATTCATATAACTTAGATTTACAATATTGTAGTATTAAATTTTTTGGATTTAATGAAGACACTCGAAAAAAAGTTTGGAAATGAATCAACAATATCCTAAGGGTTATCTATAACTGAGTCGTCAAAAAAGAGAATACCATGTATTCTAGATGGGCTATTCTTTGCATGAATGGATGAACAGAACTGTCGGACAATTCCAGAATTATCGGACTGAGAACCCATAACAAAATTATCATATGCAGATTTAATTTGTTGCTTAACTATTTTTTTCTACAAACGTCACTAAAAGTGGAATTTTTAACGCGTGCTGTCAGTGTCTAAAATGTCTTTTTACGACACTGGGTTTAAATGTCATTTACTTTTAGCACAAGTGCTAAAAGTGATTTACTTTTAGCACTGCTAAGAAAATAAAATCAGAAGAAGTTGTATTCAATTAAAAGTGCAATTATTTATATTCATCATCGCTTTCAACATAGAATAATTGGACCAAAGCGTCGATTATTTCCATATTTTAGACTTTTCTTCAAAGTAAGCAAGCAGCACTTTTTCACTGGTTTGCCTACCTCTAACATTTTTTTGATCACACCACTTCAGAAAACGATCGTATGAAAACTCATACTGTCGCTTTGACTTATTAGGCAATAATTCAAAGGTAGCTTTATTAGCAGCTTCTTCAATTTCCACCGGGAGAAATTCATTTTTTTGATCACTTTCCATCATCGAATAAGAATTTACAACATTTGTTTGACGCAAGCTGTCAAAAACAAATCAACAATCGATTTTTTCTTCGTCCTAGCAACGTATTTCGTAGGTAAGTTAGATGAAATTAGATACATTTTATCAATTTATTTATTAAAAATAATAAGCGTTCGTAGAAAAAATATTGTAAAACTAGCTTTTGCCCGCGACTTCGTCTGCGTGTAATTCGAATAAAAGCAAGGTCTTTATGTATCAATAACTGGTGCCCGCGACTTCGTGTGCGCAGTATTAGTATTTCGAGTAGCTTATATTAGCGTGAAAAGAACTAACGTTATGACATTAAAATTATAACATTCATAATTTTTGGGTCGTATTTGAAAAATATAACAGTCTGACAATATTGAGATGTTACATTCGCACTGTAATAACGTAACAATATTGTCAAAAATACAGTAATTAAGCACTGCAAACCCCTAATCATAGGCCTATAGGTAGCTACTCAAATGATGTATTGTGAAGGACAAAATTTATCTCCTTTAAATACCAAAAGCGATAAAAGTATTCATTTTGATAAGGATCCATTTATTACTACCAAATGTGCATTAGAAATAAATTATCAATTTTTATTGTATTTATGGTTCACTATTTTGACAATAATGGCTTACTCATAAAAGATAGATATATATGGTGTCGCAGAATTTTTTGTAGGACTATTTAAGATAAATATTTTCACCATACATTATATACATGTAGCACTAACTGTTTTTGCAGCACACGCCTGAGTAGCTCGCAGATTGCAGAATTTTTTCAGACTTAAATGACATTTATCGTTATATTTTGGACAATTCACACAATATCTTTATAAATTATAGCCTATATGTTATTCTGATCTATAAGCTACATTACTGTAAAGTTTCATTAAAATCCGTTTAGTAGTTTTTGCGTGAAAGAGGAACAAACATCCATCCATACATCCATACATCCATACATCCATCCAAACAAACTTTCGCCTATATAATATTAGTAGTGATATACGTGTTAAAAGGGATTTTATTTTCCCTTCTCACAAAATAAAATCTCTCTTTTAGCACTTATATCATCAATAACTATTTTGTTGTTTATTTCAGATAATAAAGTAAACCAATAATTTTGGGTTAATAGAAAAATATTCTTAATATTAACTATTGATAAATATTATCTTTTAAATTTTTTACACAATGGCAGAAGAGATTTTTGACCTAATTTTGCAACAACAGCGATAATGACCAAGACGATAAGTAATATACCATTAATAAATATTTATAAATAATTTCGCATATACTGCAATTTCATAATGATTTTATCTCACGGTTGTAATAATTTTTAAATTATCAATAGCGGAAATGAAAAATATTGTCCCATATTGGAATCGTTCAAAGATACTGTTTCTAGATGTGAACATTTATCAATGGAAACACTGGAGATTTTTTTTATATAGGTAAATTTAACAGTTAATTAAATTCAATCAGAGTAATAGACCAAGCAAATTAATATTTGGAAATCGAAAAAGTATACTGGATGCTATTTTTTGGTTGAAATGTGAAGGGAAAGTTTATACGTAGGTCGTCTCATCTCGGGGGTCAAAAAAAAATAAAAATAATTGCGTCACGCGTTTTTTTTTAAACCAAAAACCCGTCATATTTTGCTTTTCATGATATGGTAAAAAAACTACGTGAGTTACGAGGGTGGCAACAGTAACTCAAGGATAGTCATCCAAATATGAACTTGGGACACCTGGATTCAAGCCTACCTGAAGATCAGCGGTGGTGCTAATTTTCAGCTGAGCAAACTAGAGTCCTGCACGCATCGGTGCATGTAAGGACTCTTGGTGCCGAACCTGGTCACAATATTCCCATAGGAAGCAGTGCTTAAAACATGAGATCCATAGAAGAGACCATGCCAGGTTTACTTAGATTAGATTAGATTAGATTACGAGGGTCTAGATGAAGGATTCTGCTGAGCTAGTGGAAAATGAGGATTATTGTTTTTAAACCTTTAGCGAGTGCTTTATGTGATTTAAAATAAATTGTTAAAAACGGCTTTTCGGTTTCAATAAACAAATCTGGCGCAGTCAGTAGGATTTAATCGAAAAACAGTGATTTTTTCGGACTTTCTTTACGTTTCAACCTGTTAAGCGCAAATTCAACAAACCTACTCCTCACTGGACTTCACCCTTTAGAGGACAAGTAAAACTGATCCAGCAGTCGTATTTGGAATAAATATTGGTATGGAAACATCGAAGTTCCTTTTTGCCTTTCTTTAATCCTCTATTTGGCATCAAGAAAGATAGTTTTTAGAGAAAAAAATATATTTAAATAGGAGCCACTTTGTAGCCCTTAAATTACCCTTAGCTTTTAGGATCGTGGATTCCTTCTGAGTTTCTTATCAATTCCTTCCCAACAATTATTAATGGGCGCAAAGTACAGAAAGACAAATAAAGGTGTGAAATCAGTTTTAAATTGTTTATTCAATGATAAAAATTCTAATAGGAAGTTAATTAAAAAAATTAAGTAATTAATTATTTTCTTATCTTTGAATTAAGTGACGTCTTCTGTCGGAGCTTGCGAAAGCGAGTGTACAATCTGTAGAACAAATTTTGAAGACCTCAGGACTGCAGTACTGATGTTTTCTTATAATAAACGGAGACCACTGGAAAAATTGGTTCGAATGACCCTGAACTGGTGTTATAGGTGTTTTCGAAATGAAAGCTATGTCGAGAATCACGTCTCTCTAGGGCCCTTCTCAAGATGGCAAAAGCCCAAAAACGAAGGGTGCAGAGAGTTAAGATAAACAACTTATAATTAACAAATTATCATATGAAAAAAAGCTTTTAAAATCAAACAAAGATTCAAAATCAGTTAAAATTACAACTTGAAAAACAAGACCTATTAATTGGGATCTTTTCAAATCCAAAGTTAATTATTTTAAATCTTTTGATGACGATGGCAATAGCTTAAGTAAATTTATTGCGCGTTGCGAAAGTTTAATAGCAACTTATAGAATATATAATAATCAATAATTGAACGATCACATTTTTGAGTGTATTCAACGAAAATTAATAGGTAAAGCAGAAGTTATGGTAGGAAATAGAATTGAACTAAATCCTTGAGACTTATTAAAACAATGCTTTTTAGACAAACGCAATTTAGACTGTTTAACACAAGAATTGGCAAGAATGAGACCCAAGAGAAAGAACCACGCATATAAGTGAAATCGATATCGAAAACTTATACGAGATGAATAAAATTGCTCAACAGCTAACACCGATAGAAGAACCAAAGGACAACCTGTATAAAGCAACAGTAGTAATTTCAATTTATATTTTCAAAAAATTTTATCAACAGGAAGAACCAAAAGAAAGTGAAGATGTTCAAGATATGGAACTGGAAGAAGTCCTTATAGAAGCTTGTTCCAAAAATCACTCCGTTATTTTTGCCACTTAAGCATGGAGGAGTTACGAGGGTCTAGAATCTAGATGAAGGATTCTGCTGAGCCAGTGGAAATCTTATCTCACCAGATAAAAAATTCATTAATATGAATTTGTAATTGAAAATCAGAATTATTGTTTGTAAACCTTTAGCGAGAGCTTTATATAATTTAAAATAAATTTTTAAAAACGGCTTTTCGGTTTCAATAAACATATCTCGTTTCTTAGAGAAAAGTGGTCAAAAGATGATTTTTTAGTCATGGAACCAGGTAAATTAAAATAAGTTAATAAACAAAAAAGTTATTGCAAAATGAAGTATGAAGTGGAAAAGAACATTTTTATAACTATTAAAATATTCATTAAGACTTTTCCAGAATTTTCCCATTTAAGGAATGGGAGAGAAATTTTTATACACCAGATGTTATGTTGAAAGAAGACAAATACATCTGTGAAAACCGCATTCGAATCGGATCAGTAGTTTTCATGTGATGCGCACACAAACATACAGACAGACAGACAGACAGACAGACAGGCAAAAAAATCTAACCACATTTTTGGGTTCTATTTCGATGTACCCGCGACGTCGTTCGCGTGGCACGTTGATTTGTGTATAAAAATTTCTTTCCTCACCCCGTTAAAGGGGTGGGGGGGAGAAAGTTTTATACACCAGATGTTAAGTTGAAAAAAGACAAACACGTCTTTGAAAACCGCATTTAAATAGGATCAGTAGTTTTCATTTGATGCGCGCACAAACATATACATTTCTACAGTTTTATTATATGTATAGATGTATAGATAAAAAACGAAATACATCATTCGAAAACTAGTAAAAAGCACATATTAAATAAAACTTTATACGATCATAGTGATTGTTTATAAACATTAAAGGGCTGAAATTTCAATAGTTCATTTTTGGAGTTTTAACTTATAATCAATACATCAATAATACATAGTATAAAACAAAGTCGCTTTTTCTGTCCCTATTTCCCTTTGTATGCTTAAATCTTTAAAACTACGCAACGGATTTTGATGCGTTTTTTTTTAATAGATAGAGTGATTCAAGAGGAAGGTTTATATGTATAATAACATGCATTAAATAGTTTAGAAATACTGTTATTTTTGAGGTTTCTCATGTGATGTCGTTAATTATCAATTTTTTTCCGCATACATTGCAAACGCAGGCTGAACCCTACGAGATTTATCAAAATAATGTACTAATTATTTGTACACATTAAAAAGGTCTACAGAAAACTCCGCGATGGTATATGTCTATCTCTTATGGATATCCCACAATAACATTTTTTTGTCATTTACTTTTTACAACAAATAATGGCTAATTTTCGAAGCGATTTTAACCAATACAGCAGTAATCCTTATCCAATTAAATAGCTTAAATACATTGTTGATTTAATATAGATCTATATGGTCGTTTACAGCACAAGATTTAAATTAATATTTTCGAAATTATTACAGATTTAAAATTGCGGGACGTAACGCTTGCGGTGGTACTGGCCGGCCGGGGTGGCGGTAACGTGCCTATAAATAGCGCATCGGAGCCGCGATTTTCCTTATAGCACTTTGAATTTTGCAGCGATCGGACGCGTTTATTACGAAATTAATCATTATGACGCTACCCTAAGGTGGCACAGTTGAGATGTTATAAATTTACACCTGTAATTCTTACATAACTAAGTACTATGACGCCACCGTAAGGTGGCGCAGTTGATATCTCATATATTTAAAAGAGCAAAACTTACTTACCTAAGAACTGTGACGCCACCGATAGGTGGCGCAGTTAATATATACCTAACCGATAAATTACAAAGTACTATAAATAATAGTAAAAACTGGTAACTAACGAGAAAATATGATAAAAAATACAAAAAATTAATCGTAAAAATAAGAGGGTAAAAATAATTTTTAAAAGTACATTTAATTAATAATACACCTTTAAAATAACAAATAATAGTAATTTCACGAATAAAGTAAAAAAAAATATTTAAGAGAAAAAAAGATTTTTTAGGAGTTGGAGGGTAGCTTAAGAGAGTATAAGTACTTGAAATACACAGAATATTAAAAAAATGCAAAATGAAAATGTAAGTAAACAAAATATTTTTTAAGGGGTTGGGGGTGGTTGTGTAGGGTTGAAAATAGGCTAAATGTTCTTCTCTCGATGAGTTATCCCAGAAACGAAAAAAAAAAATGAAGGTCCTAGAATATGTAGAAGCCGAGAAATGGCAAGTTTTTCAAACGCCTCAAACGATCATTTTTCACTTTTTAATGAAAGTTGGATAGCTGAAAATCTAGATCCAGACATAAAGATACGTAGCAGGATTGGGCAAGCCAGGACAGCATTTACTAATATGAGAACCTTGCTAAGCAACAGTGGCCTCAACTTAACGCTTCGATATCGCTTTGCAAAGTGTTACATTTACTCCATACTGCTATATGGTCTAGAAACCTGGACCATAAAGGCCAACGTGATGAAGCGTGATTACTTAAAATTCCCTGGACAGATCACACAACAAATGTTGAAGTATAAAATCGAATGGGCAGAGAAAGAGAGTTGTTGCCAATAATAAAAAGAAGAAAAACTGCTTATCTGGGGCATATATTTCGAAATTCCAAGTACCAGTGCTTAAAGCTTATAATGGAACTTAAGATAAAAAGGAAAACGGGGCATCGGAAGAAAAAAAACTCATGGCATAAGAACATCAGGGATTGGACAAACCTCGATGCCCATGCACTCTTTAGAGCCACACAAGATCGAGAGGAGTTTGCCAGAATTGTCGCCAACATCCACTAATTGGATTAGGCACCTTAAAAAGAAGAATGAAAAAGAAAAAAATATTTCCACCTTGACTCCCAGACAAGTCGTCAAAACACAGTTCACTTTAATGATCTGACAAAGTGTTAATTCTATACGATTAAAATTCGATTTTATTGTAGATTATAGATTGAAATTTCAAAAATGAACTGTGTGCAAATTTCAGCCCTTAATGTTTATAAACAATCGCTCTGTGATTAAAAAAAAATCCGATCCTATTGGTTTTTATTTTTTTACTAGCTTTCTAATGACGTATTTTGTTTTTTTTATAGAGTAAAAAATGGCGGAGTTATTCAAATTGTTATAAGCTAAAAAAATATACTCTCTTAATTAAGCTTTTTTGAAGTTATCCTTCTATTCGTGCACTCAGCGGAAGAAATTGGTGTGGAGTTAAATGGGAAAAATCATTACATATGTAATGGTGTGAGTAAGAGAGAGACAGAAAGACATATAAGGTATATTGGTCGGTAAAAACAAAGATGAAATATTTACTACATGTAATTAGTCACAACTAAGTTCTTTGAATACCGTTTAAACATTCAGTACATTGAAAAGAGATAAATATACAAAAAACAGTCTGAGCTAATGTTTTAAATATCATAGTGACGTATCACATTGTGCTTGACAGAATATTTTATAATTCTGTCACGTAAGTATACATATAAAGTTTAGTATTTTATAGTAATAATATTAATAATATTTAGTAATGAGTATTGTAGTCTATACTCTATAGTACCGTCACATGGTTGCATTATATCATGGGATTTTTAGAATATCAGGAAATTTGTCGCTATTTTTCATAATGTAAAAATGGGAAATTGCATTTATGCATTCGCAAAGTGCATTCCGATCAAACAATAGTTAGAAAAATTACAACTCGGTGAATATTGCTGAAAATGGGTTCAATTTATGTACTTGGGGTTTTTGGGGTTGCTGAACACGAATATCATGATACCAAAAGTCTCCGCGGCACTTGGTGCCTAGAGTATTTACCTCTTCTCTTGGAGTTTTATGTAAATTCTGTACAAAATCAGTGCACACTTGGTACTCGGCGGTTTTTTGCGTCCCTGTATACGAATATCATAATGGCGATGGTCTCCGAAACACCTGGTACTTAAGACAGACCTCGTCTCCAGGAATTTTATGCTAATTCGATACAAAATGAGTGTGCACTCGGTGCTAGGAGGTTTTTGAGGTCGCTGAACACGACTATCTTATAATGATTTTGCTAAATCATTCGCATACAAATTTATGAATCCGGGCGCGTGCATAGAAGTATAACTTCTACCGGCAGTCCCACTGACTGCCACACCCGTTTTTATTTTGTATAAATATTTTAAAAATTTCAGTTTTTTTATTAATATGGTACCTACCTATACGCTTAATGAAGAAAATGAGCCAAGAATGGCCAGCTGAAGAGAAATTTTAAAATAGCATTTATTTATAAAAATGGAATAAACATTTAGAATTTTGCAAAAACTACTCGACCGATCGAGCCCATCTTTCAACTTTTTTTTAGTACCAATAGACCTATTCTGAGAAAAATTTTGGAAAAGTTTTAATGCATTTTTTAAAACTTATCTATACTAATATTATAAAGAGGAAAGGTGTGATTTTTTGTTTGTTCGTTTGTTTGTTTGTTTGTTTGTTTGTTTGTTTGTTTGTTTGTTTGTTTGTTTGTTTGTTTGTTTGTTTGTTTGTTTGAAATGAATAGGCTCCGAAACTACTGGACCGATTTCAAAAATTCTTTCACCGTTGGCCAGCTACACTATTCCCGAGTGACATAGGCTTATTTCATTTAAAAAAAGGGATCCTTACTAAAATGCCATTAATGTAACCAAAAATGACCTTAAAATCCTTACATCGCGTGCGCTGAGAATACTATTGATTATAGAATAAAATATTGTACTACGATTTTGAAGAATATATAAATATCTACAAAAAATGCAGCGACAGCATATGTCTAACTGTTATAGTTACGTCACAATAACTAATTTTTAATTTTTTAAAAGTTTTTATCTTGGTATTATTCCTTATCAAAATATCTTATTTCATAATCACGACATATATAACAAATTTAGCATGTGTAATGGGACGAGGCTACTTATAAAGGAATTAAAGGACAATTAAGTTGTAGCAACCAATATAACTGAACCACCAGCTGGTCAACTAGCTCATACACTGAGGATACCGATGATCCCAACTGATCTACCAAATCCATTTAAACCGCTTCAATTTCCTATCAAAACATCATTCGCTTTTACTAATAATAAGTCTCAAGGTTAAACCTTCCAAATAGTAGGGATCGGTTTTCCTCATGGCCAACCGCCTAAGGCGGGTCGGAGCACCTGAAAATCAATTTATTTTGCTGCCAGAAAATAAAACAACCTGTAATATTGTTTACAGGGAAGCGTTGACCCAATAAATTTAATGGCTTTTGTTATTTTTCTTTAATCCTTGTGCAAAGCCGGGGCGGGCTGCTAGTTAACGATATTTTGCAATAACTTTTTTGTTTATTAGCCAATTTTAGTTTATCTAGTCTTAAATTAAACCTGGTTTCATGATCAACACATCATCTGTTTGTTGATCACTTTTCTCTAGAATTCGTAGTTTTTTTTACAATATCATAAAAAAGCAAAAAATTACGGGTTTTTGGCTTAAATATTTATAAAAACGCATGACGCAATTATTATTTTTTGACTCATGAAATGAGACGACCTTTGTATATACTTTCCATAGCATCCAGTCCTAATTTAAATTTTCTTTTTTGTTTTTTATGTCTTAAACAAAGTTTGGATTACTATGATTACCGCTAGTTTTGAAGGAGTCTACGAAAATATTTTTCTTGAGGATTTCAGGTAAATTCTAGATTTTCAGTTGCAATTATTATTGAAGACCTTGGCTTTATAAAGGTTTTATATAAATGTTTTTTCTTTATTTTTAGAAAATACCTCTAAATTCATCTGAAGGAGAAATCTTTACAATAAATACATTAACCGATCATTGAACAAGTTTATTCAAGTATATTTTAAGGTCAATAATATTAGCCATAAATAAAAAAATTCTTAGAAGAAGAAGGATTAACTCTATTAGGTGGATATTTATATTCGGAGATATAAAGTAGTTTTCCTATTATTACAATAGATATCTATTTAATCCGTTATTTAAGTCTTAGTCACGTTTACAGGCAAAAATCCATAAACTGCAATTCAGTATAATTGCCCTTATATAAAAAACCAGATTTTTCTGACTAAATTTTTCAACTGTAATTAGAAAGTTAAGATATACTAAAAATATTATTTTGGGAATATTTGGTATAATTTATAATATCAATACAAAAGTATTTCATAGATAAAGAATAAAATAAAGTAATTAATAAATCAACTTCAAAACAATTGAATCAATTATTTTTTTAACGATAATTATATGACATAATTTTTTATATATAATAATAATATGTTTATTTGTCAAAATACAATAATTACAAATATAGTAAAAGAATACAAATAAACTGTAGAAAAGCCACGAAGTAAACAAGTTACTTGTGTGTGGTGAAAATATTTAAAATAAATTACAAAAAAAATATTTAATTAAATAATATAATATAATTCTATTAATATAAGAAATACTTTTATTTATTTTAAATCCTCCTTACTATCTCTCTATCCAAGCACTGTAAATAACTTCCGAAGCGAATCTAAAGGCATCTTTTGAATGGACCAATTGTTAGAAATAAATGCTAACATTTCCCATGTATGTACATCACTTAACAATGCACTCTGACACATTTCTGACCCTGGCTCCCATGGGAATAGTGATTTTTTTAAAGCGAAAACTTTATCAACTTTGCACATTGTGTCCCATAAGTTAATAAAATATAAATAGGTCAATTGTAATCTGTGATTTGATCTGGGTCATAATATGTAAGAAATAGGTTCTATGTTTCATAATCATAAGTTAGATTTTGAAGATAAAACTTCCTGTGGTGTGCCTGTTACAGATATAGATATACAGTATATGTACCAAAAACAGGGACGGATTTGTACAACGGAAAGCCCTTTGATAACGATGAAGCGAAGGCCCTTAATTACTTTCCGAATGAAAGAAAAATTTATTTTCAACAAATAAGGTCATTTTAATAAAGAATGTAATTTGTAAATGTCAAATACAATTAATTAAAAACTAAATTATCGCGTTAATGAATGAAAATTTGCGAGCCTTTTTCTTTCAAATAATTTAGCTGAAATTTTGCTTCCGGTAGGATTAGCTTCGATAGCCGTGTCGGAGCCTATTATTTATAATTTTCATTTTTGTAAAAGATCGCTCTCCAGTGCACTTCGAGATCATGAAAGTAAGTATACTTTGTGCAACACAAAGTTTGATACACGTAGCCAAGCATTGTTCCCAACTTTCATAATAATTCATTCAATAGGTAAATATAAAATACTCACCAGTGGCGTAGCGTAGTGGGGGCAGAGGGGGCGACCCGCCCCGGGCGGCACTTTTTAGGGGGCGGCAAAATTTCACAGTAAATAATAAAAATATTCGAACCATTTCATATTTTTATCGCAACTACTTTGGACCGATTGTAAAGAGCACGGAATTTTTCATTTACTAAGTAGAATTCAGAGAATCCCCTTCCTTTGAATGGTATTTAGTAGCGACTGCTGGTAAAACAATCTATACTGACTAGCGCGGATTCCCTGTATTTTAAGGAGAAAGATTTAGTGATCGAGTGTCAGATGTAGAGATGGGCGTTTTCCGATTTTTTTAGTAATGATGCTCATCTCTAGTCAGATCTCCATTTCACATTTATTTACGTTTCGTAATCCAAGTTACGCTGTAGGCTGGGCGCAAACGCTCGGTTTTCTGATTCGGTTTCCGGATCAGGAATTCAGATTCTGAAACCTGAATGCTTCATTTACATACAAAATGTTCAACAAGACGCACACGTCCTAACTATTTCCGAACGAAAAAAAACCAGACGTTCGTTTCGGAATTCATTCCATGCGTTTGGGTCGTAAGCCGGCTCGCACACCGGAGCAATATGCAACTGGCAACTAGCAATAAGCAATATTATCGCCAATGTGTTTTTCCATTATATTTTTGTTGATCTCGCACACCGACGCAATACGATATCGCTATCGGCCTTCTAGAGCAACATATGTTGCTAGCAACACGACGTTCCGGTTGAAAAGCAACTATATCGCCCATAATTTGCCAATATTTCGTTTATCAAGAAGTGTTAGATCATTAAGAGTTTTTTGGAGAACCAAAACCGAACCCTTTGGTTAGATGACGACGAGAGGCATCGTCGGATGTATCGATACGGCGATTTTAAAAATGTGTGGCATGCGCCTTTAATTCTTGAGCACATATACTGGCTCCATGTTTACTCAACGCTTCAAATGCTGGATGAATCAAATATAGTCTCTTTTTTCTTTTCTTTCTCAAAACTTGCCACAAAATAATCACTTCGTCTTCATCAGACGACATTTTCAACAAGTGATTTTTTATTGCTTTGGTATGCGAAGTACAACAAAATATGTCGCCTGTTGCTTATTGCATGTTGCTTGTTGCTAGTTGCTTATTGCTCCGGTGTTTGAGCCGCCTAAGAACGGAAAAAAAACCTAATAACGTCGTTTTCTCTTGTTTATATCTAGCGCCAGTAAGAGTGCAATAGCAATTAATTCAACTGTCGTCGTCCATTAATGCTTTCAAAGCAACGCCCCTATTTGAACTGACAGTATAAATTCCTAATACAAAAAAATGGATGTATGCGCTAGGCACACGGAATTCCGAATCTGAATTCCCGATCCGTAAACCGAATCAGGAAACTGAGCGTCTGCGCCCAGCCGTAAAACTGTGATTTTTGTGTAAATAAGTACCTAAGTGTAGTGGTTGTATAGTAATTTCTGGTGGTGGTGATTGAAAAATATTTTTTCACCTACGTGAACCTAAATTAAACTGTGTAAGTATTAAATACCTAAATTTGCGCCAATATTTCGTAACGTGTGGGGCTGCCATAAGTAGTTGAAGTACATTTTTTTTTGTATTATAACCGTGATTTGTAACTTTTATATTTAAAATTTTACCTGTAGGTATAATGAAAAATAATAATGACTGTTCTTCCCAAAAAATGTCTAGAATTAATTAAGTATGTAATGTGTAGTATACATCAAATTGTAATACCTAAATAAAAGGGCGGCAAAATTGTCTTCCGCCCCGGGCAGCAGACACCCACGCTACGCCACTGATACTCACCTTTGTCTTAATAGAGTTAGTAGCACTGATTGTCATGTCGCGTAATTGCCGTTGTCATTGGATTAGTATTTTTATTTCAATTTGCATTTGCCATTTTCTTTGTGAATATTATGTTATTATTTCTTGTTGTTGTTTTGAATTATTAAACAAATCTGTTCTTTTAAGTACAAAAACAGTGCAATAAGTAAAAAAAACTAGTGTGGCAGTCAGTGGGACTGCCGGCAGAAGTTATACTTCTATGCACGCGCATGGATTCATAAATTTGTATGCGAATGATTTAGCAAACCCATTATTCATTATATAATATTCGTGGTAAGCGACTCCAAAAACCTCCTTGTATCGAATTTGCATAAAATTCCTGGAGACGAGGTCCTTCTTAAGCACCAGGTGTTTCGAACACCATCGCTATTATTATAATCGTATTTAGCGACTCAAAAAAAACCACCGAGTACCAAGTGTGCACTGATTTCGTACAGAATTTACATAAAACCCCAGGAGAAGAGGTAAATACCCTAGACACCAAGTGCCGCGGAGACTTTTGAAATCGTGATATTAGTGTTCAGCGACTCCAAAAACCCCGAGTATATAAATTGAACCCATTTTCAGCAATACTTACCGAGTTGTAAGTTTTCTCTCTATTGTCTGAATGTACTTTTCGAATGCAGAAATGCAATTTCCATTTTTCCATTATAAAATATAGCGACAAATTTCCTGATACTTTAACAAATCCAATGCAAAAAAACGCATTCCGATCCATCTTACGTTACAAAATTCGGAGGTTTTGGTGCTTTATTTCCTCCACTATTGGTAAAAACTCTGTTTATGTAGCCAACAACCTTAAAAGCATAGAGCAGAATATACTGCAACCATGTGACGGTATTTTAGAGACTACAATACAATACAATACTCATTACTGAATATTATTATTAATATAAAATGCTAAACTTTATATGTATACTTACGTGACAGAATTATAAAATAATCTGTCAAATAATCATGTGGTCCGTCACTATGATATTCATACATTAGTTCAGACTGTTTTTTTGTATATCTATCCCTTTTCAATGTACTGAATGTTTAAACGGTATTCAAAGGACTTATAGTTATGACTAATAACATGTGGTATATATTTTATCTTTGTTTTTACCGACCAATATACCTTATAAGTGTTTCTGTCTCTCTCTTACTCACACCATTACATATGTAATGATTTTTCTCATTTAACTCTACACAATCTTTTTCTACAGGGTGTACGAATAGAAGTATAACTTCAAAAATGCCAAAGAACTAGTAGCTCCTTTGATGCATTTTTTTGAACGGGAACGAGACAATTGTGACCCTTTCATACCTGCTATTGGTGAGGTTAGTGAAGAGTTTTAAAAGTAGGTTAGCCAAAATATGTTTTTATTTTATTTTAGCGTGTGCAACTACACTCAACCTAAATACAGCTACAGTTTCCAGGATTTTACAAACTGTGAAAGAACATGGAATTTTAAACGTCGGCATAGAATAGAATATTGTGCAACTAGTGCGATAAGTTGATGATTGCTCAGGAGAGAGAAGGTATTTATTTTACTTTCGTTCAAATAAATTGTCAAATTTGAACAATTTGAAAACGTATTATTAACATTTTTTTGGTGCTGCCGCATTTAAAATTTCAAAATTATTATTTTCTTTCCCTGGAACTGTAATGTCGATCATTGCTTTTACTGCTGCTTCATTAATCGGATTAATTTGTGGCTGCTGCTCTTTTCTTCTTTTTTTTTGTTCCCTACAAAATCTTCAAGATATTTTTTTGCAACTGAGCTAAACTTCCATCCTCCGTGCCTTTTGATGGTGAGAAGATCAGCACCAGAATCAGTCAGTTTTTTTAAATTTTAATGAATTATTTTTACTTTCGTTTAAAATGTAAACTTTGTAATGTCAACTTCTTTTGTAATATTGACAGTTAGGTATACTTGGATTATTATTCACATGGCATTCACGTAATTTGACGTATATGCAAGTAGAACCAATACGCGGTAAGTCTTTCTAAGTTAAACCTGGCAACTACGCTTCATTCCTACCGCGTATTGGTCTACTTGCATATACGTCAAATGACGTGAATGCCATGTGAATAATAATTCAGGTATAGATTATGTTTCTTTTTGTTATTTATTTTAATTGTCATAATCAATTTCCGTGCGAAAAGGATAATTTGCATGAGCCAAGTAAACTTGCCGCAAGCATATAACAAGTTCATTTACGAAAAAACTCATGTGTAATTTAAAAATGGGCAAACAGCTCTATGTCAACCGTAACAGCGAGCGCTAAAATACTACTTATCCCGCATGAGAAATAAAAAAATACTAATACCAAGGTATTAGAAAATTAATTTACAATATGTTTGTAAAATGTAAGCACTCTATATACAACTATTTGAATTCTTTCTGATCATGTGGTTCAAAGCTCTTAAAAATATTACACCACAAATTTTGGAAAAATCTATCAATCATACTGAAAAGGAAATTTTCAAATAGCTTAATAGAGAGAGAGAATCGAGAATATATCGAATTGCACCTACGATAATAAATCCAAATGATGAAACTGAAACTAGTAGTGATTATAGCAAATAAAAGGAAATATTGTATTCGTTACTTTATAAAACCCGTATAACAAGATATTTGTTTTTTGTTTTACCCTTTCTTCGTATTCATACAAATTGCTTCTTTTCGATTTGACATATGCACCAATGCAGGATATTCTAAAATCTTCTTTGTTGCGGTGAATCGTTTCAAAATGTCATACCAAAAAATGTCCAACAGAGCGGTTTTGAGACCACTCAGCTTACCTAAACGATGTGTTTCTTTATTTCTCACGATACATTTTAGCTCTTTATCAGAAGATATTCGGTCGGAGCTTCTTCGATTACAGAATCTCCAATAACAATAGCATTCATAGCTGCAGCTCTAAATGACCAAAGAGTCTCTCTAAGATTTTTTTAAATCCATATGACTCTCCATTTTTTTCTCTGCAAATTTTTCAGACAGATTTCTGAACGAAATCAAAGAATTGAACTATCAATGCACAAGAATTAACAACGGCATTTCTAACTAAGTTTAGTGACAGACCATAACGTGGTAAAAGCACTGATAAATTATTTTTCTGCATAAGAAGAACTTTCATCACATTGGCACCTAGATTATTGATCAAATCAAAAATTGATAGTATACCATACCGAGACTTGGGTATTTCTATTGTGTAGCCCCGCCTGCCCTACGCCAAATTCGGCCCTGCTGCAAAAAACATAATTTCAAAGGCTGGATTGTAAGAAATAATTTTAAGAAAATACAAATTTATGTCATTTTCAAGCTTCCAAATGAACTGTTGATTGTTTTCTGTATTTTTACTCTAATAATTTGATTATTTGTTTTTATATTTTTAATGAAAATTGTTTGTAAAAAGTCAGACAGAGTTAGAAAAACAAGGCTACAAGGTTGCAAGTAAAACTTTTTGATAGATATTGTAATATAAATTGCGATTGAAATTAGTAAGAGACCGGTTGTTGAAAGTTGAAAATTAAAAGAACGTTAAATCAAAAATTGATAACAAAAAATTGAAAATTTATCGGTAAAAGTAATACTATTTCTTCTGCAACTACAATATACATTTTAAAATAAAAAAATTATTTTAAATAAAAAAAAACATCAAGATACGCCAGTGCAAGTTATAACTTCTGTCGGCACCCCCGGAGTGTTATTTTTTTAATATCTCACATTGGGTGATGTGATAAAATATTAAAAAAAATCGTTTCTATAGCTATATTTTATTTGAGTGTCTTTTTATTTCTATTCTATATATTTTTCTTGACACCAAACCATTTTCTATGAATTCATGTCCGAATTAAACATTAAGGTACAAGTAATTTCATTAATTTTATTCAAATTTTTAACAGCAGAAAACAACGAAAGAACTGTAATATCCCTTTGTACTGAAAATTCACTTGTTGGAACTGAATAGGAACATATCCGTTATACAATGCACAAGTAGCTTTATTTATTTCAACAACTCGACAATTTCAGTGTTCATTCATGATTGAGGTCAATTATACAAGGGTTAACTCATCTGTAAATAGGCTCATTTAAAACAATGGAGCAAATGAAACACTACGACTTCATGCGTTCCACTGTTGCCGTTTGTACTTTCAATTTTAATAAATAAAGTTAATTAATAATTTTGATGAAGTAATAATTATGCGAAAGTTAAACAGAAGTAGGTCACCAAGCTCCAGGAAAACCTAGAAGAGGCACTTTTAAGCTTATAATAACAAATGTACTTAGCAATATACTATAAAAAAATGTACAAAAAGTAAGCCGTGGTTTTTCGCGATCCAATTTCAAGGAGTTTTTCAGGTAGAATTTAGCCTTTCTAATACAGGATAAATTGCCAAGGACATCTCCATAAA
Source organism: Altica lythri (assembly GCA_964028335.1). Classification (NCBI taxonomy): domain Eukaryota; kingdom Metazoa; phylum Arthropoda; class Insecta; order Coleoptera; family Chrysomelidae; genus Altica; species Altica lythri. The sequence goes on along the minus strand of OZ034800.1, from coordinate 62,646,976 downwards.
TAAACCCTGTAAAGAGCAAACACTTAATCTGGAATAAAAATATTATAGCTAAATTTTTAGAAAGTAGATAAACCAGAATGACATCAATGATTAAATTGAAAAAAATGTCGCTACCAGCTGGACTCGAACTAGCAACTTTTGCCTCTACGCGACAGCACTCTAACCTCTAAGCTATGAATGCTTAGAAATTATTTAGCTTTTTTGGTGGTTAAATTCAACTCATGTCACATGTGACGCTTACTTTAAGCACATATAGCATGACACTAAGGAGATAGAGATTTTGTCAAAGCGACAATTGAAACATTAAACTCTAAGTCACTTTTTTTTGTATCCTGTTTTATATTTTTATTCGGTTAGGAGTCCGGAACCATGGATTTTTAAACGATATCTCTCATGGGATTTTTGAATTTCTAAAAATATTAAAAATCCCATTAGAGATATCTAGAAATAATCGTTTATTATAGATAAACCGAGTGATGGCTGATTTGAAAAATCTCCCCATTTACTGAACAACGGTTCCGAGCGGATGATCTGGTAAATGGTAGGTCACTCTTTTGTCCTAGATCTGGGAAACTGGCTCTAAAGGAGGATGAATCAAGAAAAGGTCAACAGCAAAAGGATGTAGAAGGAAGGAGAAACCACTACATTATAGATTCCAGGCGCAGATGTCTATTCATACCATAACCATCTAATAGCGCAAATGGGTATCAAACTACAAAAAATTAAAGCAGAAAAGAAGATCAAACCAGATAGACGTCAGTTGTTTAAATAACCCAGATATCACGGAGGAACTGCAAAGATGCATTAATAATAATTTAAAGATACTCCATGAAAAAGAAACATCTGAGCCCATGAATAACAGATAAAAAATGGTAAAACGTAAAAACGGCAATAATAAATCTTGTAAAGAAAATTCTGTCTATAGCGAAATCAAAAGTGGATGACTGATAAAATCCTTCTTCTCATGGAGAATCGGAGAAAAATGAAAGGAAAAAACGAACAAAGATATAAACAAATACAGAAAGAAATTAGAATAGCAAAGGAAGATTTTTATAAAAGAAAATGTGAAGAAATAGAGCAACTGTAGACAAAGCATGCTATTTTTAATGTGCATAAAAAAGTAAAAGAACTTGCAGGTATACAAAAACGCAAGCAACCAAATACTTTGTATAATGGCAACGGAAACATAATCATAGAACTAGAAGAACAGTTGAAGACATGGAAAAACTATATTGATGAGGTCTTTGCAGATGATAGACGACAACTTGATCTAAACAACATACAAGGAGACGAAGGTCCAGAAATAACACAAGAGGAAGTATGCACTAAAAAGAATGAGAAACGGTAAAGCCACAGGTCCAGATGAAATACCAACGGAAATTCTTAAACTGAAAGAAGAATACTCGATCTACATCTTAGTTGAATTTTTCAATAGCATTTACAAATCAGGAAAAATACCACAAGAATGGCTTTTATCCACCTTTGTAGTCATACCCAAATAGATGAATGCCGAACGATGCAGTGACTACCGTACAATCAGTTTTATGAGCCATATACTGAAAATGTTCCTGAAAATTATACACAATAGAATACACAAAAAACTTGAAATGGACATCAATGATTCCTAATTCGGATTCCTAAATGGACTTGGAACAAGAAAAGTATTGTTTGCATTGATGTCTTGACATAAACCAAGATCTATTCATGTAAACTATAATAAGGCCTTTGATAAAGTTCGGCATGATCATCTAATTAGACTCCTGACAGAAAAGAATCTAGATAAACGAGACATCTGACTTATAGCAAATATGTACTACAATTAAAAAGCAGTAGTGAGAGTAGAGAATGAGACCACTGAAGAAATTGAAATAAAGCGAGGAGTGAGACAGGGGTGTGTACTGTCACCAACCCTGTTTAATCTCTATTTTGAAGACGTAATGAATAGAGCACTCTCTGAGCAATCCATAGGTATTAAAATAAATGGCGTTAGTTTAAAAAACCTGAGATTTGCCAAAAACAGGGTTCTGAACACAGAAACACTTGAAGAGCTACAGACATTGGTAAATAAGATAGCAGACTGCAGCGAAGATTATGGACTATCCATATTCACTAAAATGAAAAAAATGTTCTGTGGAAGAGATCTGAGCTTTGAATTAAAACTTTGACTGATGAGAAGTTATGTACTTTCTGTACTGTTTTACGGAATGCAATCATGGACTATGAAAAAGATTGATACCAAAAAATTAGATGCAATTGTGGATGTATCGTAGAATTTTAAGAATAAAATGGACGGAAAGAGTCACAAACGTTAAGGTCTTGAAAAGAATTAATAAAGAGAAGGAATTCATATTTACAATCATAAAATGAAAACTGCCATACTTGGGACATATTACAAGAGACGAAAAATATGAACTTCTTCGAGTGAGTACGCAAGGAAAAATTGCAGGAAAAAGGTTCATAGGAAGAAAACGAAACTCCTGGCTAAAGAACTGTGGAAACAACGAACTGTTTCGGTCAGCATTTCGAAAATACGTATAGTCCTTATGATCGCCAACCTTCGCAACGAAGATGACACTTAAAGAAGAAGATGGATAAATCTCTGATGCTAAACAAATACCATTTTAAAGATTTTATCAAAAAATTAATAATTTTTTTTAACAACGATTCACTTTTAATTGCAGTATTGCTAGAAATGGCAATAGATGCAACATAACAATATTTTTGTCTTAAGTAGGTACCTTAGTTGTGGGTAAGAAGGTAAAAACTTAAGCGAAGTCAGTGGAATTACATATGAAAATTTGTTAGACATGACAACGTGTGTAAAAGTTTCGCGGGGGTTAAAAGCCATACCACGTTTACTGGCATGTGCACTGTTAGTCTAGGTAGTTTATGCGCATCAAGGGTGAAATGACAGATGGACAGATGGAGACTCGGTCGGCTGGTGACTCACCAAGCGCGACACCCCCTTCCGTTTGTACGCGTACACACTGCGAAAATAAAATCGTTATCGATACAGGTACATCTGTGATGGTAAGTTAGTTACGCGATATGCTAGTCAGACTAGTAAATTGTTTTTTGGGATAACGTGTCAAAAAAATATTACAAAAATCAAAAAGTAAATACATAAACAAGTGAAGTTATTGTTTTATTTCATTTTATTCCAACAGTTAATTTTCGAATAAATATCTATTGTTGTATTCTTGCTCAGTTTAATCATTATAAATTTATAACTACAGCAAATTATGTCAATATAAATTAATTGGTAGTTCTTTACATCTGGAACTTAATAATGATATAAACTTATATATTATAAAGAAGGGAGTTTTCGAACTCAAATAATATAATTAGTTTACTAAAAATCTATAATTTCGGTCCCCCCAACTAAATAAAATTATTAAACAGAGCACAATATAGTAACTTCAGTGTGACAAATAATCTCACTAATAATCGAATAATTTCTGATACCTATCACAAATTTGAATTTTTGAAATTAAACAAACAAGAAAATGAAATTAAGGAGAAATTAAAAAATTTCACATCTGGGCTTGCACCTGCAACATCTACCACTTGAACCAAAGATGCATTAGTAATTAGTCGGCTTTTTGATCAACTCGATTCAACTTGATGTAACACTGACTCACTTCCTCCTAAAGCACATGTATGTATGGCGTTACTGGCTATAAGTAGAGGTCGCAGGTTCGAGTCCTGCCGGATGCAACTTTTTTTTCCCTTAACCTTTTACAGCATATGAGCCTATATATGGTATTGCAGTTTTGATTTTGTTTTATTTCCAAATTAAGCATTCTAAAATAATTTTAACTATTTTAATCAATCAAATATTTATATTCAGTAATAACAAAACGCAAAATATGTTCACCTGGGTGCAGAAGCAGAATTGAAATGCGAATAATTCTTTTTTAAAAAACGATAACAGAGTAAAACGTCAGTACTATTTGAAAAAAAAAATCGAAAAGAGGTTGACCTTAAAGGAATCCTTGCAACTTCCCGCTAATTTTAACCGCAAAGCTATAGTAACATGGCGTATTTTAACCTTTTTGAGCTCTGTTCAAAACGGCATCAGTTTTTTGGGACCTAAATATGTTATTCGAAGTGCAATTTTGGAAATTTTTTGACAACGATATCTCACGAACGAATCAACCGATTTTAATTTGCAAAGCTTAACCTTAAGGGCTGATTAGGTTATGAAATTGATCGATTTAATAGCTAAAAAGATATGCCCAAAAAACATCACTTTTACAAAAAAAATGCGTTTTTCTCGAAATCTACCGGTCCGAATCAGTTCAAACTCACAGGGAATCTAAAGCTTTATTCGGGTTCAAATAATTACCGTTCGAGAACTGCACTGAGTCAGCGCTGTTTACATTAATGTGTTCGGGTTTTCTTGAACTAGTTTTGAACTGATATTGGATTTGACATTTCATGTTCGAGTTTTTTAAGTACCGTCTTAGGATGGTTCGCGAACGGTAAAATCAGTACGAGCTCGAGGGTAAGAATTTTCTGACTAAAAAGCTGCGCTTGCGTGTTTGCCAAAAGTTTTAATTTTAAAAAATATTATACTTATATGCTTTTACATAATTCCTTTATTCATAAACAACAAGTACTGGGTATTTCAATCGTATTTTTCTCTACAGATCAGTAGATGTGTATATTTACAATTAATAAAAAGTAAGAGGCTGCCGAAGTAATACGCAAAAAAAAGAAGAAGAGATTTTTATGTTCGGGTTTATAAAAATACTAAACTACATTTACAGCGCATCTAGTTCTGCACAGCCAACATTCAATTCAAAAACAATTCTAAAACGGTCCGAAAAAACGAACCCGAATAAAGCTAGTGTTAGATGGAACTCTTTGGAACGCTCTTTAGTTCATTCCGATCGGTCAAGCCGTTCAAAAGTTATAAGAGGTTTACATACATCCACACACACACACACACACACATCCACACATACAGACACCCTCGTAAAAATAGTTGAGATCTGATGAAAACTCGATTTTCGAAAAACGGGGTAAAACCAATAACTTCCCGATTTTAGTGGGAAGTTAAAAATATTTTTATGGACTCGATATACTCATCTTTCTCGACGGATAATATTTTTTCCACTTTTTAACTTTTTTCTATGCTTCACAACTAGTTTTTTTTCTATTCCATTTGGTCTCGTATACACTCTAATACATTTTTTCGCTTGGACAAATATGAAATATCATGCACTCAAACCAATATCTTACTTATATAAGCAAAAGATATATACTTATATCTTTTGCTTTGCTCGATTCAAACATTTGCATTTTCTTTTGACAAAATGGACCTTGCAGATTTTTACGGAAAAAACCTTCCTGGTGATGGCATGCTTAGCGAAGACGATTTAGATTCGAAAAGCGATGCCTGTCCCAGTCAGAATCCTCGAAAATGATAACGATAGTTCAGATGAAGACAATGTTTTCCTATATGGAAAAGAAAGCTCGGCGTCATCGGAAAGTCCCTACTAAGAAGATTAAATGGGAATCGAATCAACTGGATCCATACAATCCTAAAAACTACAGCTTCACTGGAGAAACGGACTTACCTTCATACATTATGGATCTGGATACACCTGGGGAGGTCTTTTTATTTATTTTCATTGATGATTTGTCATCAATGATAGTGGACGAGTCAAACTTAAAATCGATTTAGGACAACGTCAACAAACCAGCTTGTATTAGAAAGGAAGCGATGAAACAGTTCTTAGGGATTGTTATATTTATGTCTATTGTAAAATTACCTGCTATAGGTCTCCCAACGAAAGTTTGTGACAGCCACGTGTTAGTCGGCGCAGGTAGGCGGAGTCTTTCTATCAGTGGCGGACGGAAATAAAAATATATTATACATCTTAAATTAATTTTTAATGTATGATGCCGACATAATTAAGAAGAATTTATTTTATATAAATTTGTTACTGCCTAATTTAAACTAAAAAAATACATACATTTAAAAAACAACTCAGAAACTCTCTCAGCATATTCGTAGCTAAATACAGTTTCCAAACCATTCTAGCTACCACACTGACAAGCTTTCAGAACGGTCGTTGTTATCGTAACGCTCGTAAAAAAACCACTGCGCATTGAACGAGAAGCCACGTGTCTGTCCCAAACTTTCGTTGGGCGATCTATACTAGATGTACTGGAATAATAGTATTGTATAATGCCAAGTTTACGAAACTGTGACCTGTAATAGATGGGAAATGATTAAACGTTTCCTTCATTTCAATGATACTACAACATTTATTCCATTTGGTCATGATGGTTACGACAAGCTCCATAAAATGTGCCCTTGGTAGAACACATCTGACAACGTCTCACACTTGTTCCCAAAGAAGAGTTTCTTGCTGTTGACGAACAGATGATACCTACGAAAGGTAGTCATAAGCTGAATCAGTACAATCCTGCAGAACCTGACAGATGGGAATATAAAAATCATGTACTCAGCGGTACGTCTGGTTTTAGTTATGATTTCGACTTGTTTGCTAGAAAACAAAGCAACAAGATACCTGAAGGAGCCCCTGATCTAGAAGTGAGTGGTAATGTAGTAGCTAGATTTAGGGAGTACCAAAACATAAAAACCCCCAATTTTTTTTTTCTGATAAGGGAAGGGAGTGTGGGAGGCGCTCGGACAACCCGATGGTCGTCGTTGTTGAACGTATCGAATGTACGAATCTGTCGTAAAATTTGATATTAAAGTCCTTGATGAAAAATAAAAGTTTTAATCAAAGAGAGCAAGGTAAATTTATTATGATAATATATGTGACGGCCATATGATCAGGCAATATTCTCATCTAAATTTTAACGCGAAAAAAGTCGCGGGTAAAAGCTAGTTTAATAATAATTTTTTGAAAACAAATTTTAACATTTTATTACGCCATGTTGGGTAAAAGATTACATTTTTTTTCATTTTTGAAGTAAAACAAAAATGAAAAATAAATATGAATTTTAGCGTAAAAACTTCTTTTAAATAACATTACATTAAATTTAATTCTATCTATTTCCGGACAAGCTGCTTTTACGTAAAAATATATTTTTTAAGTTATCACGTGAATAGATTAAAGTCTAAATAAATTGGGAGAAGTATACACTTAACGTCCCGAATAAATACCAGGTGTTAACCACTGAATATCATCATAGTATTTTTATTAAATATTTTGCAGATAAATGAATCGTATCTTTGTAGTTTACTAGTATAGATTATATAATTTTTATAATAACCTACCTATGTGATTTGCAAATCTTAGCGATGACTTCATGTTTATTCGAATTTTTTTGCAAATCTAATTTCCTTTTTATCTATCAATAATATTTATACATAAATTTTCTTCGAAATGATAGTAGGGTCGGTTTCAATTAACGTAAGGAAGCTGTGTCTTGGATTTATCGTAAAAAATAATTTACGGTCTGTTATACCAACAAATCTTGATATTATTATTTAAAACAATATGAGTTATCTTAATCTCATCCGGTTCTATCAGTAAAAAAACGGTCTAAAGTGAAGATATTGTTGCTTAGAAAGACATTTTCGATTGATTCACAAACTTTCATTTCAAGGAAACATTACTATTTAGATAAAATTATGCTTATTATAGCATTTTAAATCTTCTAATTACAGCTTAAATGTGTTTAGTTTATTTTTATATTAATTTAAACATACTAAACATCCAGTTTACAAATCATTAATATTTGCAGCAGCGTTTTTTTGGCAAAAATGCTTAGATGGCGAGAGCAGAACATGCCTTTCGTCTCAACAGTTCGAGTCATTATTTTATTTATACAATAAAATAAGGATGCTTTTTTTAAATAATAGTAGGAAATTAATAAACTCAAATTTTTAGATGTTGTAAATTCAAGTTATTGCAAAAAAATACGAAAAACAGTTTTTATTTTTTTACAGCTTTTAACATAAATATGTAAAAATTGCTTAAATCGACCGACTCCTTTTTTTTTTGAGATATCCGATAAAGTTGGCCATCCTGTACAGTAAAAAAAATAAAAAAAAATATTTTTCAAAAATCTTTTGCTGTACTGGCAGCACTAATTGAGCACTAAATGGTGACGTCTTTTAATTCCATTAGTTTCCGTTTTAGAGTCTTCTTCTAGCTCTCAAGACTGCTGGCGTCGTTATATTAGCAGTAGTTGATTTAAAAAAAAAATAATAAAAAAAAAATATTTTTTAAAAATATTTTGCTGTACTGGCAGCACTAATTGAGCACTAAATAGTGACGTCTTTTAATTCCATTAGTTTCCGTTTTAGCGCGGTCACGAATGGTACACTGCTAGCTTAATGAAAAGTTAGCAGTGTTCTCATTTTTAGTCCCCCTATCACAGCACCAAATATCTGTTATCAGCACTAAATTAGCACTAAATGAGCACTAAATTTTGAGATATAATACGAGTGATTCTGCCGACTTGACCTTTCTAGCTTTACAGGCGTTTTAACAACGACCTCCATCGGGATGTCTGAGGGCCTCTCCCTGTATCCCACGCTTTCCACACTCTAGCTGTAAGAGTGACTCCGTACAATTGACATAACTTCTTTATTTATGTAACGATTTAAATGGAAAAAAAAATGTTAAGTGAAGCACATCACAATATATTCCTGAAAACTGCATCCAAATTGGTTAATCCGTTTCTGATATCAACGTGCACAAACATACAGACGAAATAAAAAAACATTGTTTTGGTTTCTATTGCGTATATTAGTGCTCCCCCATTATGTATTTTTTAATATATTTGCCATGTAAGGATAGCGACCAGTTACAATTTTGTTATATGTATAGATAATTAATTGATTAAAGATACGAACAGTGTTAAAATGTTAAAAAACATTTTTTTCTAATTAGCACTCAAGGAGCGGGGGCGGAGGGAAAATTGGAGTACCTCTCACAGCGCTTAAAAAGGAATCTTCAAATAGAAGCGGTCCCAAAAAAAACTAGAATTTCTTACCATTAGAAACTACACTTCGTAGAATCTATTTGAAGTTAAAACTTCTCCTGGTGCACCTAATACAGATTGCAATATAAATAAACTAGCTGACCAGGCGAACTTCGTACCGCCTACTAATGTTTTTTTACCATTTTTCCAAATTTTTACGGTTTTGTAAATTATCGATTAGATATATTATATATTAACTGCGCCACCTTATGGTGGCGTCATAGTACTTAATTACGCAAGAATTGCTAATGTAAATTTATACCATCTCAACTGCGCCACCTTACGGTGGCGTCATAATACTTAATTTAGAAAGAATCACTTTTTTGAGATTTTTTGACAAACAATTTTTTTATTTTTCGTAAAAAATAAAAAATATTTTTTTTTAATAAAAAGTATCCCATTTTACTTCTAATACCTCCAAGAATATATGTACAAAGTTTCATGATGATCGGGTGATTAGTTTTCGCTTGAAAGCGTAACAAACAAACTTACATTCACATTTATAATATTAGTAGGGATAGAGGAAAAAATCGTTTTTTAAAAAGTGAGAAATTATTTTAATACTTTCCAAAGCCGGCTTCATCTTAAATATTTTATATAATGAGAATACTAATATCGATGTATATGTGAATTTACATTATAGATCCATTTTTATGTATTACTGTGGAAATGTTTATTTTATACGTTAATAAATACGAACTTAGTATTTTATGTGCTATATAGTAAAAGGTCTTATAATCATAGGTATAAAACCTTTATAAAACAGTGCGATGAAACAGAAAAATATTCAAATTTTTAATTGAACATGTGAGACAATATTCGATACAGTTTGTAGTTATTATACGGTGTAAAATAGTGTTCGTTAAGAAGAAAAAAAATATGAAGATAGTGCAAGTTTTTTTATTAATAGACATGATGGATGAAAAGTTTTATATCCATGCATATTATTTAATTAGAAAATATTTTATAGATACCATATGAGATTTTATCAAATTTCGTCGTCGATGTTTTATTATGATCTTATCTTTGGTCTCGGTATGTATCTTTCTTCTTTTCGAAAAAAAAACTGTTTCTCTCTTTCTGTACTGATGTTTATCTTTGCAGCATACATTACAACATATTGATGGTCTATTGGTGTGTTGACAGAATTTCGAGTTTGTATTTCGGCTTTTGTTTTTATTCATCTCATACTTCCTGAAGGTCTATTGATCTGTTAATCCTGAAGGGACCTCAGCATCTATTTTTGGGAAGTAGATTGTCTAAACTATTTTTCCATGCTCATACCATTAAACTGTTGTTCTTTTATTATTTTGATTATATGAATTTGATCATCCAGTTTCGTCGTCGGTGTTTTATTATGACTTATTTTTGGACAGGGTACTTATCTTTCTTCTTTTCGAAAAAAAGCTGTTTCTCTCTTTCTGTGATGTTGTTTATCTTTGCAGCATACCTTACATACTGATAGTCTATTGGTGTTTTGACAGAATTTCGAGTATGTATTTCGGATTATGTTTTTATTCTTATTATACTTCTTAAAGAGCAATTGATTTGTTAATTCTAAAGCTACCTCTGCATCTATTTCTGGGAAGTAGATTGCGTAAACTGTTTTTTATCTTTTTAGTGGCCTTCTGTGGCCTTGAAATATGCGAGTTGCTTTCTAGAGTTAAAATGGTTAAAATTCTGTTTTTGTCAATCTGCAGTACACGATTCTACTACTGCGTATTGCGCTGCTGTACCATATCTTGTATTTATAATTGCTCTCTGATATCTGTGTTTCTCAAAAAAAGTAAAATAACACCAGTGCACCAGTGCACCTTGATTAATTGCGTTGTGATTTAAAAAGTTCTCTCTCGTTCATTGTTAATCGTACGAAGTTTTTTTAATTAGTAATGAAATGCCGTTTGTAAAGAATACAAAATTCAAATTGTTTAGTAGAAAAATTAATAATTATTAAAAATTGGCCACTGTACCAGAAATGACATATTTCGAACGGATAAACATTTAACAGTAAATTATTTGAGATATCTCTTATAGAATTTTTGAAGTTATAGAAAGTATACAAACAAGAATATATTAAATGACATTAAGGAGAAATCCATCCAGCAGTACTCGAATCCACAGCCTTTAAAAAACTAAGCTATGAAAGGTTAGCCATTATTTCGCTTTTTGATCGTTAAATTCAACTCATGTCACTCATGACAGGTACTCACTTTCACCCTCAGCACATATAGCATACGTTAATAGAAGAGAGATTTTGTCAAATCGACATCAAACTCTAAGTTACTTTTTTGCACCCTGTCTTATATTTTATTCGGTTTATTAGTAAACGATTATTTAAGATTTCTCTCATGGGATTTTTGTTTTTTTTTATTTTAGAAAGTATACAAGCAAACATATATTAAATGGCATTAAGGAGAAATACAGGAAGACTCGAATCCACAAACTTTGCCTCAACGCGGCAACGCTTAAACATCTAAGCTATGAATGCTTAGCCATCATTTCGCTTTTTGATCGTTAAATTCAACACATGTGACACTTACTCACTTTCTCCCTACACACATATAGCATGTCGAATAAAAATATAAAACAGGGCGCAAAAAAAGTAACTTAAAGTTTGATGTTTCAATTGTCGATTTGTCAAAATCTCTCTTTTATTAACGTCATGCTATACGTGCTTAGGGTGAAAGTAAGTATGTGTCACATGTGATATGAAATGAATTTAACGACCAAAAAGTGAAATGATGGCTAAGCATTCTTAGCAAAAATGTTAGAGCGTTGCCGCGTTGAGGCAAAGGTAGCGGGTTAGAGTCCTGCTGGATGCGACATTTTTTCAATTTCTCCTTTATGTCATTTAATATATTCTTGTTTGTATACTTTCTAAAGTTTCAGATATTTCACAAATTTCACAAAGATTTAACACTTTAAAAAAACGATTGGACCCACACTTTGCTTTTTTTAAACAATTTTTACACAGTTATGTTAAAAACAAAAAAATATTTTTTTATTTGTTTACCGATTTTACTGTACTTCTCAAATAGTATATTAAGTATGGAGAACGGTAAGGGTTTTATAGCGATCGAAGACAATTGTTTGGAGAAAGAGCGGAGTGACGACTCCAATAATTATTGTCTGAGATCGGTTACCCTTAACGTTCGACATGCTTATAACGTTTTTTGAACGATTGATATCATTATCTATACTAATATTATAAAGAGGAAAGGTTTGATTTTTTGTTTGTTTGTTTGAAATGAATAGGCTCCGAAACTACTGGACCGATTTCAAAAATTCTTTCACCGTTGGCAACCTACACTATTCCCGAGTGACATAGGCTATGTTTCATTTTCAAAAAAATTAGGGATCCTTACTAAAATTCCATTAATGTAACCAAAACTGACCTTAAAATCCTTACATCGCGTGCGCTGAGAATACTATTGATTATAGAATAAAATAATGTACTACGATTTTGAAGAATATATAAATATATACAAAAAATGCCGCGACAGCAGATGTCTAACTGTTATAGTTACGTCACAATAACTATTTTTTAATTTTTTAAAAGTTTTTATCTTGGTATTAATCCTTATCAAAATAACTTATTTCATAATCACGACATATATCACGAATTTAGCATGTGCAATGGGACGAAGCTACTTATAAAGGAATTAAAGGACAATTAAGTTGTAGCAACCATTATAACTGAACCACCAGCTGGTCAACTAGCTCATACACTGAGGATACTGATGATCCCAACTGATCTACCAAATCCATTTAAACCGCTTCAATTTCCTATCAAAACATCTTTCGCTTTTACTAATAATAAGTCTCAAGGTAAAACCTTCCAAATAGTAGGGATCGGTTTTCCTCATGGCCAACCGCCTAAGGCGGGTCGGAGCACCTGGAAATCAATTTATTTTGCTGCCAGAAAATAAAACAACATGTAATATCGTTTACAGGAAAGCGTTGACCCAATAAATTTAATGGCTTTTGTTATTTTTCTTAAATCCCTGTGCAAAGCCGGGGTGGGTTGCTAGTAAATTATAAAATTAAACATTTTCGTCATATTGACTAGTTTCATTCATTTTATCAAGATAGATACTTTGGTTGTTAGGTAGTAACTAGGGTGCATAACAACAATGGAGAATTGAGTTTTTATTTAGTTGTTAATAATTTTAAGTACAATTTTGATTATTATAAATTAAAATATGAGCGAAAGTGAATTTGAAGAAATTGAACGGGCTTGGGAAGAAGGGTGTTCCGCAATTATTCCCGAAAAATCCAAAATCCGTTATCAAAATACCTACCAAAGTATTAAAAAATGGTGCGAAGGCAAGAATTTAAGAATCGATGAAAAGACTCTATTGGCATATTTCGTTCAAAGTCATATGCAGTTGAAAGCTCCTGGAAGCCTCTGGGCAGAATATTCAATGATTAAATCCACCGTTTTTCTTTATGATGGCATTGATATTTCCAAGTTTTCAACTTTGATCGCGTATTTGAAGAGAAAAACTGTTGGCTATAGGCCTAAGAAAGCGAGTATTTTTACACGGGAGCAATTTGAAAATTTTCTGATGGAAGCACCGGATGAAGAATTTCTAATTCACAAGGTAATGTAAGCTAGTTTAGGTAAAAGAAATACTCTAATGAAAATTTTTTCATAATTTGTAGGTCGCAATGATATTGGGAATATCTGGTGCCTGTAGAAGAGAAGAATTATATAATATTACTATGAATGACATCCAACAAACCGATGGTTTAATGATTGTAAAAGTACCCAATACAAAAACGAACATCCAGCGTAATTTTACAGTCGTTAATAAACCAGACGATAAAATTCCATATTTAGAAATTCTGCAAAAGTATATTAAATTTCGTCCATTACAAATAAAATCAAATCATTTGTTCTTAAGATACGCCAAAGGAAAATGTTGTGCTCAAGTAATAGGGAAAGGGACAATCGGGGGCTGGCCTTCTCAAATTGCCAAATTCTTAAATTTGCCTAATCCCGAGAACTATACTGGCCATTCGTTCAGGAGGACATCAGCAACGCTTTTGGCTAATAAAGGTGTTGATGTCCTCGGATTAAAGCGTCATGCAGGTTGGCGTTCATCGACAGTGGCAGAAAGCTATGTCGAAGATTCTCTTCAAAATAAAATAGATTTTGCCGAAAAAATATTGTGCAATACTAGTAATACTACTAATGTATGCGATTCTGCAGGATTTTCTGTTAGAAGTAAAACCACAGCCCAAACAAGTGGGATTTCATTAAATAATTTAACAAATTGTACCATAAGTTTCAATATTAATAAATAATTCGTTAGTTTTCTTTATTCTTTCAAAAAATAAATTAAAATTACGAGATTTTTTAACTCGACGGTAAGTGAATTACTTACCGTCGAGTTGGAGTAGGTACTTACCGTCGAGTTGGATTACTTACCGTCGAGTTGCTAGTAAATGTCACCTACTGACGTAAAATCTGTCACGGTAAACAGTCAAAAATGATCAATCGTGCAAAAAATTATTTTCTACATCGCTCTTTAAGCTTTTTTGCTATTTTTTCCTAAAAGCACTGAGCTGGGATATACTGGGTAAATATTAATATTTACATAGTAATTTGAAAATTTTGTAATACAAGCAAATACATTCTTGATAACAATTAATCTGCTATAACTTTGATAGCATCTTAAAATACTTCGTGTTATCCGTTTTGAAATTATATTGAAAGTGTTATTGAACATGGAATGTTAAACATTTCCATGAAACGAAAACTAGTTAGGATAATTATATACATTCTTTATGTCAAATACCACTGATATTTAAAGTAATACGAGTACCGCATTATTAGTAAACATTTTTCACTTACTTTTTTGTTCTGTTTGCGCTTTTTTGTATACCTAATATACCGTATTTCTTATAAAAAGAACCCCTCTCCTAGTCTAAAGATTCAAATAGAATATTGTTTCAGAAAGATGAATAGATTTTAAATGCTTTTCTACCTAATCCTAGGTAGTGTAGGTATTCAGGGATATAACCATGATAATGAGCATTAGCATGTATAAGATTTAGCGTATATATCGAAACTGAAATTATACATGAGGGTGAAAAGACGGGGAGATTGAACAGCTGCTTTCTTGGCATAACGTTCAAGATTGAAAAATCTTAACCAAAGGGGCCTGTTTCTTAACAATGAGGCACGAGCTATAGGAAGTACAATGTATAACTGTCTGTACAAATAGTATTAATTCGGAAGACAACTGCTGGGAAAACGAGGGTACGTCGATATATTTTCGATATAGGATTTATGGATCACCATAGAAAATAATAAAAGAATTCTATGGTCTACTTCAAATAAATATTAAAACCCCTCATATTCCAAATTGGCAACAGACAAATTTTATTTAGACGTTCTTTTTTAATTGTTAGCTTTTTAATTCAAACAACAATTTAAGTTATCATTCAAGATCGAGAAGCATTGAAGATATATTATTTGCAAAATTATTATTAAATAATGCCAGAAATAATTGTTTTTGTTCTATTAAATGCCAGAATACTTGTATAGCAGGATCAATCTTGCTATCAGTATATATTGTTATGGATTGTTTTTTAGGTCTTGAATTACTGCTCCAGTTTCCTGGGTCAATGGGTTCTGGCTTTTTTTCTTTTTTTAATTTATTTTTTACTACTAAATCAAATAATCTTTATTTAATTGTACTATTTTATTCACAAATCTTTATCTTTTAAATTTAACATCAAAATCTTTCTTTATATCTCATAATATATCTCTCTGTAATATCAAACCCAAATCTAACTAAACTTATTTATTTCCTCCATCCCTAGGAAACCTTCTTTACCAAATTAAGTCTAGCTGTGAAGTACACAAAAAGAACAAAAATCAAACAGAAATTACCAAGTTCTTAAGATACATATTTGGATTACCATTTCTTCATCCTTAAAATGTGGGAGAAATGTTTGCGTTTGAATTAGCAGAAATTAAACCAGAAAATGCAAAACCGACGGAATTCTGTGAATATCTTGTGGACAATTACATTAGCAAAAATTCCAATTTTTCTCCATATATTTGGGCCGAACATTCGTCGTCGCTAGAAAGAACAACAAACTGTTGCGAATCTTTTCATGCTAAATATAATTCTTCATTTTATTCCGCACATCCCAACATAATAGTATATTGTGTATCTAGTAGGAAAAGTGATACATTCCCAGACGACAATGTAAATTGTTGGCCGAGGCGTATAGCCGAGGCCAACAAACATTGGAGTCCGGGAATGTGCTTTTACTACGAGATACACATACTATTTTTTCTGAAATCGCATTAAATATAATCGTAAACTAAGAAAGTTTTATATATGCATAACTGTTTTTGAGTATCATCGTATTTTCTATGAAATCGTTTCGTTCACATTGTTAATCATTGTTTACTAGTGGCACAAAAGTGTCAGTTCGGTTAGTTACATATTGCTTAAAATATTTTAAATTATATTTAAAATGGACAGTGACGATGATTTCCAGAGGTGCTAAACGCCTCCAGAGTTACTAAACACTGCTACTAATGTAATGTTTTAAATTTATTGCCAAATAAAATCAAGGCGCAAAATATGAATTTGCTTATAAACGTTTTATGGATCATTCCTGTACACAGGTACGGAATAGTTATTTGTGACACAAGGACGGAAAATGACATTTTGCAAGAGCGAGTAAAGTTGTGTAGCCGAGGTGCGTAGCACCGAGGCGAAACAATACGAGCACTTGCAAAACATTTTCCGGACGTGTAACACACATTATTTGGTCCGACTAATTTTTAATATTTTCAAAAGTTCAAAAACTTTTTACATTGTGACATATAAGATTAGATGTTTATTGACATCTATTGCACGATTAAAAGAATTAGTAATAAGGATGATTTTCTGATAATCGATTTCAAGATACTTAACTTTTATACATACGAATACTGTGCTAATAAGCAGCACAGTAAAAATTGTTATATTGAAAATATTAACATTAATATCTAATAATTTTACATAAAAATAGCAAGAGACAATGAACTATGTTAGTTCAATGAGCAAAAATAAAATAGAGATATATATTTTCATAATCAAATGATAAGTAGTTGTAAATTGACATAAATGTCAAATTTAAAATAAAAGTTGTGAGAGAAATTAAATGTAAATTAGAATCCTGTTTACCTTTAGACAAAGTTAGTAGTTCAGTATATTATACGCTGTTTTTAAATAAATTTAATTAAAATTTGTATTATTCATTTTGTATTTTTGATGACTCATAGCGCCATCTCTTTAGATAATCTAAAAGCTACTTTGCCGGCCTAGGCCGGAAAAAGTCATTTTCCGGACGATTTTGAAGTAATTAATAGTATTGTTTCTGGACGGAGGACCAAAAAAAATATTCCCGTACAGTACGGAAAAATTCGTTGCCCAGCAACGGACTAAAATACAAGAATAGTGTATTTTGTGGCTCGAATTTGATTCGAGAAACTAGACATTTCCAAGCGATTTCAGACAAACCATTTTCTTAACGTGTTGTTACAATTTTAAATTTATACAACTATAAAAATATATATAGTGTTTTTTCAACACCCAGGGCAATTGATTCTCGTAGTTTAATAAAAAAGAAATTTCTGAACTAAAAACTGCTAGAATTAAAAAATCAAATAATAACGAAATTTGAATTTGTACAAGCGGTTTCACATAGATTTAGGGCCGTAATATAAATATTTGTATTTTATTAAGCTGTATTTTATACATTCTTCGTAAAGTAGTAAATAAATAAATAAATAAATAAATAAAATAGTTATTTCTTAAGATTTTTTACGAATTGATCCACTACTTTTTAAAACCCTATAGGTATTCAGGATATTTGTTGTGTTTAATCATCAATACATAGTATAAAACAAAGTCGCTTTTTCTGTCCCTATTTCCCTTTGTATGCTTTAAATCTTTAAAACTACGCAACGGATTTTGATGCGGTTTTTTTTAATAGATAGAGTGATTCAAGAGGAAGGTTTATATGTATAATAACATCCATTAAGTAGTGGAGAAATACTGTTATTTTTGAGGTTTCTAATGTGATGTCGTTAATTATCAATTTTTTTCCGCTTACATTGCAAACGCAGGCTGAACCCTACGAGATTTATCAAAATAATGTACTAATTATTTGTACACATTGAAAAGGTCTACAGAAAACTCCGCGATGGTAAATGTCTATCTCTTATGGATATCCCACAATAACATTTTTTTGTCATTTACTTTTTACGACAAATAATGACTAATTTTCGAAGCGATTTTAACCAATGCAGCATTAATCCTTATCCAATTAAATAGCTTAAATACATTGTTGATTTGATATAGATCTATATAGTCCTTTACAGCACAAGATTTAAATGAATATTTTTGAAGATATTGCAGATTTAAAATTGCGGGACGTAGCGCTTGCGGTGGTACTGGCCGGCAGGTGCGGCGGCAACGGAGGCCGCGATTTTCCTTATAGCACTTTGAATTTTGCAGCGATCGGACGCGTTTATTACGAAATTAATCATTATGACGCTACCCTAAGGTGGCGCAGTTGAGATGTTATAAATGTACACCTGTAATTCTTACATAATTAAGTACTATGACGCCACCGTAAGGTGGCGCAGTTGATATCTCACATATTTAAAAGAGCAAAACTTACTTACCTAAGAACTATGACGCCACCGTTAGGTGGCGCAGTTAATATATAATATACCTAACCGATAAATTACAAAGTACTATAAATAATAGTAAAAACTGGTACCTAACGAGAAAATATGATAAAAAATACAAAAAATCAATCGTAAAAATAAAAAAAAAAAATTGGAAAAAACATTAGTGTTAGGCGATGCGAAGTTCGCCGGGTCCGCTAGTATTTTTATAAATAACCAAACCAAACCAAAAAACAATCACTTCCGGTTCCGGCATAAAATTTTCAAACTACACATATAAAGACAATTACCTATTATCAAGTACATAAACTTTTTAACCAATTAAATCATAACAATATACAGCACACTTATATATAAAAAAAAAACAAAAATTAATAAAAGACCAAAATTCTAAAAACAACATTAAACTAGAAGTAATTTATTTCATTTAAATTTACTTAGCAAACATAAATAAACTGAAACTATTTATTACCCCATAAATTATTATTTTAATACCTAAATAAAATCAACACAATCTTTCAGTATATTAATATAAAAAAAAAAAAAACGTTGGGAAGAAACACAGTAGGTACATAAGGAAAAAAATGATAAAAAACTAGTTTCTTCTAAGCTTTTATTGTTTCAAAAAAATGTATGTTAATTAAAAACATAAAAAACCAGGGGTGGTTTTTGTTTCCGCCTGGGTCACAATTTTTTGTGGACTGAATTCAAAAGGTCACTCATTGTCTCTTGTGCAATTTATTCTCATTCATTGAGGATTCGGGATAAGGTAAAAGAAATCCCAGCCTCCCTTTTCTTTTCTGACCTTATCCTTCTGCTCTATTTCTATTTTGATACCGGAACTACCTGAGTTCCCGTACGAAAAACTTACTTTTGGCGGGTGTTAAAATCAAACGGTTAATTTTTATACCTGATAGTGAATTTTATAACGATATGACTGGGAAGATACAGTGATTTGATATTTTAGTTCGTTATAAATTGGCAGAAAAATAGTCAATTTCGGACCAAGAGTGAATGAAAAGAAAAAAATCAAATAAAATCTTACCGGATTTTGGGGTGCCAATAAGAAATAGAAGCTAGATTAATAGCTAGAAATTGACCATACCTGGCAAAAATATTGGCAGTAATTAGCAACAAAGTAACGTATGTTCTAAAAGTTTTTCACAAAATTAATTAGCGTAACAAAAACAAAATACTATCAAGTTGCGTTGGAAACATACGTTTGTTTATAAGACATTTATTTTTTTTTAAACCGGCCAGGCATTAATACTTTCCGGTTTATTTTTAGGTCAGAAAATCTCATTTTGTCGGACAAGGTCGGAAAATAAAAATGAGGCCGATAAAAGCTTTTACCAGACTCATTTTTATTTACTTTCCGGCCTATCTTTAATGAAAAAAACAATAAAATAGTTAGTCTAAGATAGCGGTCAATTGGTTTCCATGGTAATTGGTAACCGAGTTTTGTATATATTTAAAACTATAAAATAACTTGACATATTTTGACGTTTAGTTAAAAACGTGAAATTTATTATAAAATGGATATTTAAAATGATGCATTTGATTGTGAATTAATGGAATATAAAATTATACCAGATGAAATTGGTAAGGCGACCACCCAAACAAGGTTTTTTAAAAAAACGTTAAAATTAGTTAATAAGAGTTCTTGTTATAAAAATGTAAACTGAATAATATGAAGTTTATGGTACAACAACGCCCGTTTTAAAAAAAATATTTTACGTAATACGTCCCAAAAGTGCTTTTACTGGACTCGTAGGCTCGCAGGGCTCGCCTGTGGCTCGCCCTGCAATTTACCCATTCGTCCAGTAAAAGACCACTTTCGGTACTTGTTACGTAAACTACTATTAAAGGTTTTGCTTTGAGATGTATAAATTAGAAATAAGAAAAAGTGGCTACTCGGTGGGAGGGTACCTACCCAAAGCTGAAATTTTCCGATTATTCCAGAATGTAAATATTTCAGGACTATAGTGAGTGCGAGCAAGGAATACTCTCAAAAAGTGGAGGACTACGTGCATCTACTGCACAGAGGTTAGAGAGATGGGTGAGAAGAACAAAAAACCTGGTTGGAATATAAAGAAGGAGACTGGCTGGTGAATCCAGATATAAGAGTACAATATCGTTGGTCCTTAATATCAAAAGAGACGTAAGTGCCCCAAACACTCTTAAGCGCAGCTGCTTCGTATACAAAGATACTGTCGTGAAGTGAGGCGAGTACTCTTGCCAATGAAGAAAACATTATTAGAACTATGTTCCTTACGGCAGGCACATTAGCCGAAGGAACTTAGTTCCTACCTGGTGTCCCACGACACCATTATAACTTTTTTAGATATCGAAATGTATATTACTTAAAGTCATTAAACGATGGATTTTATACACACAACGTAGAGGAATGCCTTAATAATGTTAAATACAAACATAAAGTGCAATTTGCATATTAAATCCTTGTCTGGTACACAATTTCTATCAAATTTTTGTGAGGAGTACAGCTTTGAATTAACAACTGCCTTTCCAAGCTGCTTCAGTTTGTCCACGAACATCATGCTAATGACGATATCACGTTTTGACTAGACTTAGCAGGCTTAAAATGGGTAGATACACCATACCCAAACAGTAATAATAATAATAATAATAATAATCTTTATTAAATAGGTACTCCTAATATACAATTAAGTTAATAAAAATGTTAAAATGTTAAAACAAGTTCGGCATTAAACAATACATATTAAAAGGTACAAACATATTAAAATTGAAAATAGTGCAAACATATTAAAATTGAAAATAGTGCAACTACAATTTAAATTTAAATTTAAATGTATATTTATCGGGATCGTAAATACTTAAAAAGTTCTGACTTAAAGGCAATAACTGAACTAGTCTTTTAGTTCCTGTGGAAGTTTGTTAAACTCAAGCAAACCATTGTGAAAAAGGGATTTCTGTGTTCTCGAGTAGTTTGTATGAGTAACATAAAAGTTAGTGTTTCCTCTTGTTGGGTATGTGTGAACTTCGTTGTTGTATTTAATAAACTAGTTAAAATATAGTGGGCTTTTTGAGTGTATTATTTTAAAGATAAATATCATTGCCGAATAAAAAATTCGATCTCCTACCGACAACCAATCTAACGTATCCAACATTAACCCAATAGGAGTATACCGATTACATTGCAGTAGTAATCGAATTCCTCTATTTTGTAGTTTCTGAAAAGAGGCAATACTATTTGCATCAAATAGCATTAGCAAGCTACTGCAATAATCTAAATGTGGTTGGATAATAGATTTATATACTAATATTGCACTATTGAACGTCACATTCCTTCGTAATCTACTGAAAAAATACAGTTTTTTTGAGATTTTACCATAAAAATAATTAAAATGTTTTTTCATACTCAATGTGTTATCTATTTGGAATCCAAGGTATTTTATCTCGGTAACAATTTCAATTTGCTCACCATATATTTCCAAATTGATAAGTCTTGTGTCTATCTGCCTATATTTATATTCAGTAGTAATAATCATCACTTTTGTTTTAGTTACATTAAGTTTGAGGCGATTTGTATCCAAAAAGTTAGACAAGTTACCTAGCGCATTGTTAATTTTTAGAACTGCTCTTTCTAGTATCTCATCTGATGCTGCAATCATGCTATCATCTGCAAATACACTATGGTTCTCACAACCCTCCACATACCTAATGTCGTTGAGATATAAAATAAATAAGAGGGGTCCTAAGACACTGCCCTGTGGAACGCCGCTGTTTACACTTGTATTACTCGATATGACATTATTAACTTTAGTATTCTGTAAACGGTTACACAGGAAGTTTTTGAACCATAACAGCACCGTGTTTGTAATTCCGTAGTATGTTAGTTTTTTTAACAATATTGCAATGTCAACAGTTTCAAAAGCCCTCTTGAAGTCTAAGAAAATAGCTACAATATATTTGTTACTATCAATATCAAATTTCCATTTTGTTAAAGTTACTTGTAAGGCTGTTTCACATGAATGATTAGCTCTAAAACCAGATTGGTATTCCATCATCAAATTGTTCTTTTCTATGTAATCTGATAACTGGTGATATACAGAAAGTTCTAATATCTTCTCTAATGGAGGCAGAGTGTTAATCTAATCTAACAGTAGGATTGAAGAAAAAGAGGAAAGGAGAATCGGAGAAACAAAAATATAAAGTTACCAATTGGAACCAAAAACCTGTGTTTAAAAAATTATAGATACCAAATCATAAGCGATCAGTAGGTATTCTAATTAGGAAGCATAAAAAAATGGGTTAAAGTTTAAATATAAATTAATAATAACCAAGGGTGGTTTGCACAGTAAATTATATATTGGTTAAAACACTATTTAAAATTAACAACATCATATTCTATTTTCACTTAACAAAATCTAACAAATTATGCAAAAACATTAAAAGAAAAAAAAATCTATTAATCTCTTCTTATTGCGTAAATTTTTTACCGTTGTTAATAAAAAAAATAGTTGTGTAAACTTACATTTTTACGAAAGTTCATTGATATAACTTTACAAGATCATCTGCCTTATACAGTGTGACTCATATTTGATAATAATTCTGTTTTATGTCTATCTATAAACCAATTTAACCGCATGATTTTGTCCCATATAATAGATTAAATTAATTATTCATTATAAGTGGCTATATACTGTGTTTAACTTACAGAAGTTTATTGTAATAGTTATTATTAGTAATAGTACAGTTGTTGCATAATTTTATTTTATAGTAGTTATGTTAAAAAGACAACAAAACAAAAATAGAGTTAAAAATCTATAGGCAGATTTGAACCCGCTATCATACTGATTGAAGCCACCAACTACCTTACGTGCTAACTCTCCGTCTCTTACTTATTTTTCATATAGATACTATACTTGTGTTTATCCTGCTAATAATACCTATTATTTAAATCCATAGTAGTATTTATAATAAGTTACACTTTTTTGTAAACCCTTATTATTTCAATCATATTACATCTGTATGAACGTATATTAAAATTATTAAGGCAGTTATTCTAAGTGTTATTAACACTTACATGTAAATTTTAGTAAACGATTATTTGAGATATCTCTCAAAGGATTTTTGAAATTTTTGAACTCTTAGAAATTATACCAACAAGAATATATTAAATGACATAACGGAGAAATTGAAACAATGTTGCATCCATCAGGACTCGAATCCGCAACATTTGTCTCTACGCAGCAACGATCTAACAAGTCAGTGACCGACGCACTCTCAAGGAGGGGAGTCCTCACTCTAATATACCAATGGGCTTATGCCAACGGATCTGTCCACAGGGAGAGGTACTGTTACCCCGCTGTGGTCAGCTCTTGTGGATGATCTTCTTAGGAAAGCCCTTAACGAAGGCTTTCACTGGATAGGTATCGCAGATGATCTGGCCATAATCGTTCAGGGAAGGTTTCTGGGCACAGTCTCAGATTGGATCAAACCGCAGTGAATATGGTGTACAGGTGGTGCAAGGATGAAGCAAAAAAAAGCATCAATTGTCCCATTCACAAATAAAGGGACGTTGCAAGGCTTAAAAGCGATAACACTGAATAATGTGTTGGTACCAATGGCTACAGATGCCAAATACCTGGGTGTGGTTCTTGACCAGAGGCTATCATGGAAGCAGCACATCCAAAAGGTCATACGCAAAGCTACAATAGCCCTTGGTAGTAGTAGACAATTGTGTGGCAAGAACTGAACGCCAAAATAAACCTCTGGTTGTACACACAGGTCATTAGGCCAATGTTAAAGTATGGTTCGGTGGTGTGTTGGAGTAGAAAGCAACAGTCTGCATCGATCAGGCAACTGGAAAGTATTCAAAAGCAGGCATGCCTGAATGTCACAGACGCCATGGGGACTGCCCCAACGGACTCATTACAGCTTCTGCTCAACTTACCACCACTGCATATCTATACACAGGGTGAGGCGATGGCAACTGCTCACAGGGTACTACAAGGCCAGGCTACACCTTATTAAGGGGAAAAGAGTAAGCAGAACTATAAGATAGGGCAGGATAGTCCCCAGGTATAACTTTGCGAGAAACTTTCAAGTAGAATCACCAGAACGGGATTCATGGAACAATGGCCCCCCAATTCAACGGGAGTCAATCTGGTATACCGATGGCTCAAAGACTGAGAAAGGCACAGGGTCGGGTATATATAGTGGAAGACACAGGATACAAGTCCAATTAAGTCTAGATGCGTACGGTACAGTGTTTCAGGCTGTAGTAATTGCCATACAACACTGTGCAACGGAGATCATAAGTCAGTGGTCAACGGGTAAAACCGTATCGTCGTATACTCGTACACCCGAGCAGCTCTAAAGGCGATAGTCTCGGCACAAATAAGCTCACATCTGGTGTGGGACTGCGTTAGGGCCCTGACACATGCCGTAAGTTGGGATTCTTTGACATGGGTATCAGGA
The DNA here is from genome assembly GCA_964028335.1 of Altica lythri. Classification (NCBI taxonomy): domain Eukaryota; kingdom Metazoa; phylum Arthropoda; class Insecta; order Coleoptera; family Chrysomelidae; genus Altica; species Altica lythri. Next base: position 62,621,826 of record OZ034800.1, on the reverse strand, counting down.
CACTCAGGGTTTTGGGGCAATAAAAAGGCTGACGAGTTGGCCCGAGCGGGAGCTAATATTCCAATGTTTGGCCCGGAACCATTCGGCGGGGTTGCTGATACATTCAGAAAAATTCTATTCTAGATTTGGTGGGTGTTCATAATAGATCTATAAAGGTCGTAGTGATACAGCCTAACAGCTAACCCAATGAATACATATATGCCTATCTGTCTAAGCTATGAATGATTAGTAATCATTTCGATTTTTGATCGTTAAATTCAACTCATGTCACATGTGTCACTTACTCACTTTCTCCTTAGACGACTGGAACCATGGATTTTTAGTAAACGATTATTTGAGAAATAATTACTAAGCATTCATGGCTTAATTGTTAGAGGGTTGCCACGTAGAGCCAAAAGTTGCGGGTTCGATCCTGCTGGATGCGACATTTTTTCAATTTGTCCTTAATGTCATTTAATATATTCTTGTTTGTATACTTTCTAAATTTCTTAGACAGGTACAAAAAAGTAAATTAGAGTATGATGTTTCAATTGTCGATTTGACAAAATCTATCTCTCTCTCTCATTAAAGTCATGCTATATGTGCTTGAGGAGAAAGTGTTACATGTGACATAAGTTGAATTTGATGACAAAAAAGCGAAATAATTACTAAGCATTCATTCATAGTATAGTTTTTGAAGCTTTGCTGCGACATTTCTCCCTTATGTCATTAAATATATTCTTGTTTGTATACTTTCTAAAATTTTCAAAATTTCAAACATTTACATCTAAAGTACTACTTTCAATGATTGTTTTGGCATCTTTACAGTGCTGTACGTAGATAAAAATTTAAAAAACAACTTACATTGAACCTTGTATTATAATAAATTGATCCAATAGAAAATCAGACATTTGAACAAAATTAAAAAAGAACTGCAAGAGTAGAGAAAATAACTTTTGACGAGCGAAAAGCTGACAAAAAATGTTCTAACAAAATGTGCTTCTCTGTAACTCTTAAATCAGATGTGATGGATGATCTTACTATTTATCAAAGATGCGTGTATTAACAGTTATTTTTTGTTAACTAATTTTTAACTAGCACTCTAAAAGAGGAGGAGAAATTTTACTATTCAACAAAATATACCATTGTAAACAACAGGAAATTACAACATTCCAAGCCATTTGTTTAAAGAATCGTTAAACAGTGCAGGTAAAAGATTAAAGATTCTTTTTTAGTATCTACTATGTAAATATGAATAGATAAAACCTTTTAAAGAATGATGTTAGATGTATAGGTGTGTGTGCGTGTGCTATTTATGTATAAAACTTGTCGGGCCGTTATAGTAATATAAAGATAAATCCTATTGCTCAATAATATTTTATTTGAACAGATTCATCAACTTAATTACAGCCTCATTTTTATTAATAATTCACACTACTTTTCTCAGTGCCACTTTTATGAAGAATATTTTCCAGTGAATTATGATTATTGTTGAGCCCAGATTCTTGCACTGCCGAGGCGCTAGCCGAGGCTGTGCAAACTGGGCGAAACATATAATGGGCCTTCTGCTCCGAGTAACATATACTATTTTTTCTTCAAGCGTAATAATAATATGCATTTTATAAAAAATATAGAAGGCTTTGTTTATATCTCAACTATTTAATTAATACAAACGAAAAATTACATAAAGTGTTACCTATTTATTAACAGTAATATTAAATGTGCAGTTTTGTATACTGCAGTTGTTTAAATTTAAGCCACTGCCACCGCTTTCAGCTTCGACATTTACAATTTTGTCATTGGTATACATCATATTATTAGTAAGTTGATTGTCGATTATTATGTCAGCGATTCCAGAACTATTACTTGGTTGTTCTTGCCAATTAAGTATTTTTTGTGCAGTTTGTGTTTTACTGGAAATGGAATCCTCTAAGTACCCTTCAGCAACACTGGTGGATTTCCATCCACCATGCCGCTTTAAAGCGGTAATATCACCTCCGTTGTCAACTAAAATAGTTGCGGAAGTCCTCCGAAGGCAATGTCCTGTATATTCATGAGGATTTGTTAATTTCAAAAACGTAGCAACGTCTTTTGGTACGTTTGATATTTTGTGGATACCCATTACCACACGGTGACATTTACCATTCTGGTATTTAATAAAAAATCGCTGCAGGCCAATATCATCCGGACGAAGAGCCGTATACTGTCTTACCAAATTCAAATAAAAATCGCCAATTATAGTAAACGACCGTTGTTTTTTGTTTTTTGTGTTTATGATTTTAACCAAAATTAAATTTCCCAAATCTTGGATTTCGCTAGACTTTAAATTAACAAGTTCATTGCATCTAAGGGCTCCTGTGACTCCAAATATTAATATAACCTAAAACAAACGTTGAAATAAATAAAAAAAAAGCTGGTAGCACCGGGATTAGAACCGCTGACCTTTGCGACCGAAGACAAAAGCTCTGCCACTGAGCTACCGTCATTAAATGTTATAAGTAGGAAATGAGGTAATATTTGCTGTCAAGTTAAATATTGATCTGCTAGTAGATATCACTGTCAACGGTTTAATAAACGTAATAATGATTAAAAAGAAATAAGAAAGTACCTACCTTTGTTGCTAAATAAACATTATTTGGTGCATCCTTGAGAAATTTATCAAATTGATCTTGTGTTAATACTTTTGATTTTTTCGGTGTATAATTTTCCCCTTGGCGCTTTATAAATGCAATTAATTTGCTATATTTTTCTATTTTAACATTATGTTTAATGTTTAATTGACTTTTAATCATTGAATACTGTGCCCATAGAGTAGAACTTTTAAACTTTCTGGACAAATTCGTGAAGTATGCAAGCATAACGTTTTCCGTGTATTGCTGTACATTATATTCATTGCACCATTTTAGAAATTTTTCGTATGCAAAATCATACAGTTTACGCGACTTCGTTGGAATTAGAGTTTCAATACTGGAATTAGCTATTTCAACTAATTCCGGAGGCGTACATTGCAATTCTTGAGACATTTTTCACAAAATTTTCAAAACAGACAAACGTCAAATTAAATAAGTTTAAAAATGACAGTTCCTACCTACTTGATTACAACGCCCCATTATTTTATTAGTACAATAATGAAAATTCATTTTTGTACTAGTAAAATAATGGGATATTTCTACGGTCTGTGTTGCAAAAAGTAATATAGTTATTATTATACGCTTGAAGAAAAAAGAATTTTCTTATATGCGAATATTGCTAGTTAGTTAAGCAGTTGGATACGTTATTTTATTCATTTTATTTATTTACTAGCGGACCCGGCGAACTTCGCATCGCCTAACACTAATGTTTTTTCCATTTATTTTTTATTTTTACGATAAATTTTTTGTATTTTTTATCATATTTTCTCGTTAGTTTTTACTATTTATTGAAATGGATCCTCCTTCCGGAACACCCTTTTTCAATAAAATTCTCGGTCGTGGATTCAAGATTTCCAAGTTGATTGTCCTAAAATATAAAAATTATAAATAAAAAAAAATCTATCGCGTCTTTCTAAATCTTTCTTTTTCCGTTTTTCCACTCTTTCTCTATATCTTCCTCTTCCAACTACTTTCCAACTCCTTCTTGCTGCTGCCTTTCCTTCTATTTAATACCTTTCTACTGCTCAACTCTTTCTCTATACCTTCTTCTTGTACAATTTTCCAACTCTGACCTCTCTGTATCCTCTTATCCAATTCCAATTACTTTTTATTTATTTATTTATTTATAAATTCTTCTGATTATATAATTTTCTTAACCTCTTTTTATTTCAATTTAAATTTCAATATTTCTTACTAGTTAAATCAAATTCTATGTATTTTATCAATTTTATTTTTCTAATGACTTTTATCAAATTAACTTCATGACAATCTAATCAATAATCATCTCTTAACAACATAACAACTTAAAAACTAAACAAAACTTCATTGAAAGAACATGCACCATTGAAGAAAAATCCATATCAATTTCCCCCAAATTTGATTTGATTTGGTGAATCACTTCACCTTGCCAAATCAATTTCCTTTCAGTAGGAAATTTTTCTTCACCATCAGTTGTCAAGCTTTTAATTTAGAATATTTTAATTTTAACTAATACACTACCCCTAATGAATCCCCTATCATTATATCTACTTTGATATCTACTTTTACATTCTTCTTTACTCAATTTTTCATTTTTATTTTACTATTTTTTTTATAAAATTCATTCCCCCTTCTTAACATTTATTAAATTATAATGTTTTTTTTATAGTTTTAAATTTGTTCCCCCTCTTTTAAAATTTTCCTATATATTTAATTTTCATAGACTCCCCTTTCCTAATATTTTCCTACATATACTTTCTTTTTTATAAATTTTGTGATTTTACCCCTTTCCTGATATTTCCCTATATATAACTTTCTGATAATTTTAAATACCTTGCCCCTTTCCTGATATTTCCCGCGATACAAACTTTTAATAAATTTAAATTTCTTTCCCCGTTCTTGATATTTCCCTCGATACAAACTTTTTATAAATTTAAATTGCTTTCCCCTTTCTTGATATTTCCCTGTTTATAACTTTTTTATAAATTTAGATACCTTTCTCCTTTCCTGATGTTTGCAAATATAGAAGTTTCTTATACATTTACCCTTTACCCTTTCTTCTAATAACATTTCACGTTCTTTTTCTTTTACTTCCTTTATTTCTTCTTCTTTTTCTTCTATCTCACATATCTTCCTTACTGTATTTTGCATTTCTTCTATTACATTTTTCTTTTTCATATTCTCTTGTTGTATAATTATCTCTAAGTCATTTAATTTTTTATTTGTATTAGTATTGATTTCTTTTATTTCATCTTTACCTTCCTTAATAATTATTTTAATTTTTTCTTCTTGTAACTCCTCTAATTCTGTGTTTCTCATTATCATATCATTTCTTATTTCTATTTTTGTTTCTTCCAATGTTTCTCTATACATTTCCATTGGCTTCTTCATCTCATCTTTTAATTCTTCATTATTCTTGTTCATGTCTTCTTTTATTTCTTTTTTCATTGTATCCATATTTAAATTTATTGCTTCCAATTTTTTGTTTATTATTTCCATATTTTTGTTTATTGCTTCCAAATTTTTGTTCATGTCTTCTTTTTCTTTTTTCATAGAATCCATATTCTTGTTTATTGCTTCCATCTTTTTGTTCATGTCTTCTTTATTTTCTTCAGTATTTTTGTTTATGTTTTTTAACATTTCCATCATTTGTTCCCATGATGAATCCCTTCTATCCCCTATCTTACTATCCTGATTACCCTGGTTATCCTGACTATCCTGATTATCAATATTATCCCCTTGTTCTGACATTCTATCTGTAATTTCCTTTCCCCCTCTTAATTTCATATAATATACGTATAATTTATTTAATCTTTTACTCCAGAATCACACACTTTGTTTTTAATAAAGCAAGCTTGACACCTAATAGTAAAGAAAAATCTCTTACCCTCAGTGCCGAAGCAGCCACACGTTCTGGGCGCCAATTGAAATGGATCCTCCTTCCGGAACACCCTTTTTCAATAAAATTCTCGGTCGTGGATTCAAGATTTCCAAGTTGATTGTCCTAAAATATAAAAATTATAAATAAAAAAAAATCTATCGCGTCTTTCTAAATCTTTCTTTTTCCGTTTTCCACTCTTTCTCTATATCTTCCTCTTCCAACTACTTTCCAACTCCTTCTTGCTGCTGCCTTTCCATCTATTTAATACCTTTCTACTGCTCAACTCTTTCTCTATACCTTCTTCTTGTACAATTTTCCAACTCTGACCTCTCTGTATCCTCTTATCCAATTCCAATTACTTTTTATTTATTTATTTATTTATTTATTTATTTATTTATTTATTTATTTATTTATTTATTTATTTATTTATTTATTTATTTATTTATTTATTTATTTATTTATTTATTTATTTATTTATTTATTTATTTATTTATTTATTTATTTATTTATTTATTTATTTATTTATTTATTTATTTATTTATTTATAAATTCTTCTGATTATATAATTTTCTTCAACTCTTTTTATTTCAATTTAAATTTCAATATTTCTTACTAGTTAAATCAAATTCTATGTATTTTATCAATTTTATTTTTCTAATGACTTTTACCTAATTAACTTCATGACAATCTAATCAATACTCATCTCTTAACAACATAACAACTTAAAAACTAAACAAAAACAAATACAATATCAAAAAAATACTTAATCCAGACAACCGACTTAAAAATCATGACCACGTTCCAACACTTCATTGAAAGAACGTGCACCATTGAAGAAAAATCCATATCATTATTTATCGGTTAGTTATATTATATATTAACTGCTGTAACGATTACATCGTTATTTGTTTGGCCTGGCCTAATAATATTTAATTTCTTTAATATCTCGTCTATTTTGCTACGTTATTTTTGGCCTGGCCTACGACGGTTTGATTTTTACCATTCCGCGTCTATAGAGTCGTCGCAGACTTGATTTCAGTATAAGAGGGGAACTTTTGTTCACTCGGAAATAGTGTCGCTATTTTAATTTCTTGACAATTTGTGCTTCAAAGTCTGCAGACCTATCTAATACCTTCTCCCTTCGTGGCCGATTGCCAAATATTGAAGGGTCCTACGATAGGATTTAATAGCCAGGAAGCAATTTTTTACCAAAGAAGCTTTGGTCATTCCGACAACTATTTTTTTTGCTGTCTTCTACCGGTGTTACATAAGAAAACATCTTGCCTTCGACTTCAGGTCCTGTACCAAATCCTGAAGTGTACCTTTTGAAACCATCTTGCCATCGACTTCGGTGCCGTACCAAACCTCCGCAGTCCACAACCAGTATCGAGGAAGAAACCAAAAAAGATAAGAAATCTATTTAATCACTTAAAATAATAAACTTCTTGATAATATTCAAAATTCATTTAATCTGAATAAACGATTTTAATTGATTTAAGTTTTTTATTTGCTTGTCTGTATTTTGGCGCCCTTATATATTTGTTTGGGGGGAGTAAAGGAAAAAACCAGAAAGAAGCCACGATCCCTGGAGCTAGCAAGGGTAATTTAACGTTACAAATTGGCTTTGTACGTTACACTGCTCCACCTAACGGTGGCGTCATAGTTCTTAGGTAAGTAAGTTTTGCGCTTTTAAATATATGAGATATCAACTGCACCACCTTACGGTGGCGTCATAGTACTTAATTATGTAAAAATTACAGGTGTAAATTTATAACATCTCAACTGCGCCACCTTAGGGTAGCGTCATAATGATTAATTTCGTAATAAACGCGTCCGATCGCTGCAAAATTCAAAGTGCTATAAGGAAAATCGCAGCCTCCGTTGCCGCCGCCCCTGCCGTCCAGTACCACCGCAAGCGCTACGTCCCGCAATTTTAAATCTGCAATAACTTGGAAAATATTCATTTAAATCTTGTGGTGCTGTAAAGGACCATATAGATCTATATGAAATCAACAATGTATTTAAGCTATTTAATTGGATAAGGATTAATGCTGTATTGGTTAAAATCGCTTCGTAAATTAGCCATTATTTTTCGAAAAAGGTAAATGACAAAAAAATGTTATTGTGGGATATCCATAAGAGATAGACATATACCATCGCGGAGTTTTCTGTAGACCTTTTCAATGTGTACAAATAATTAGTACATTATTTTGATAAATCTCGTAGGATTCAGCCTGCAATCTCGTAGGATTCAGCCTGCGTTTGCAATGTAAGCGGAAAAAAATTGATAATTAACGAAACCTCAAAAATAACAGTATTTCTCCACTACTTAATGGATGTTATTATAGATATAAACCTTCCTCTTGAATCACTCTATCTATTAAAAAAATCGCATCAAAATCCGTTGGGTAGTTTTAAAGATTTAAGCATACAAAGGGAAATAGGGACAGAAAAAGCGACTTTGTTTTATACTATGTATTGATTTGCGGGAAACACCCCATTAAAAACAATGTTAAATATAAAAACAGTAATATAAAATATAGGTACATTTAGGTAACAACAAAAAGTAAACAAAAAATCAAAAATTTTTCCTCTAATATCTAATTTGAATTTCTCAATTGAGACATTGAAAAAATTTTAATCCAGAGAATTAGCCAATTTAAGCATGCCATTTAAGGGCGAATTTAATGAATAATTTGTTCTGCAGAAGGTGGTGTTGAAAAGATATTTTTGGTCCCTTGTTTTTCTTTTTAAAAAGTTTTTGTATTTTCACCGTGTTCTTTCTCTTTCTTTTTGTCACTCCGGGTGAAATTTTGTAATCGACAAACCTATTTCCCGACTACCTAGATCTCTGGAATTTTCAGGATAGCTAAGAACTGGATGAAAAAGCATGTTTCAAGTGTGTTTAGGCATATACATAAAGATTTTAACAAAATTTCAAAAAATTCTAAATTTACATGGGAAAATGGAAAGTTTCTTATTTTCGTCGTGTTCTTTGTCTTTCTCTTTGTCATTCGGGGTGGAATTTTGTAATCGAATTTAAACCTATTTCCCGACCACCTAGATTTTTCAAATTTTCAGGATAGCTGGATGACAATGCTTGTTTCAAGTGCGTTTAGGCATATACATAGAGATTTTGACACAATTTTGGGCTGCTATGAGTTTTAAATCGATTACAAAATTCCCACAAGTACCTAACAAAATAATTTATATAATAGTAATGCGACCTATAAATCAGTACAAAAAACTTTTTACTATAAAAAGTTCTTTTAATAGTAGAAAGTCTATAGATACTAGAATTGCAATGAAGTTTACCATTAAGGAGGTTAAATACGAAAATACGATTCTAGTGCATTCGTCGGATTTCTAACGCATTTAGATTCATCCATAGGTCATAAGAACTAAAGTTATAAATATCTTATTTTATAGGCAATTAAGCGTAAAAATTTGTTTTGTTCGCTTTCAATAGCTTCCTGAGTACGGTGTTGAGACCTGACAAGAGAACAATATTGTTCTCAAAGTTGACAGGAAGAAATCTTTACTAAGTCTGTAAATACTTCCAAGTATTTTTCTAGCTTTAGATGTTATGGACAATATGTGAGTTGCGAATGACAACTTGGAATCAAGAATGAAACCCAAGTCCTTGATTTAAAAGATACGAGGTTTGTTCAGAAAAAAACGAGAATTTTGAATTTCACGGACTACATACATTCGATTCTCAAAATTTTCTCCTTATATTGGTTCATATAATATATATTGAAAATATCAGCCATTTTGCATTGTTAGTTTGTGTTTGGCAGACAAAAAGGTAAGACGTGTTTTGGTATACTTTTCGATTTTCTACTATCGAATAAAATGTATGAAAGAATCTGCATTATTTTGCGTTAAAAATGAAATAAAGTGTGCCAATGCATTCAAAATATTGACTGTGGCATTTGGTGAATCTACAATGAATAAACCAAGAGTGTATGAATGGTATAAACGCTTCAAAGAAGGCCGAAAAGACATTGATGACGGTGACTGCTCTGGAAGCCCGATCACGTTAACAACTGATGAAAACCTCGAATCAGTGAAGCAAATGGTTTTGGAAAATCGTCGAATTACTGTTAGGGAAGTTGCTGAGCATGTTGGCATATCAACTGGATCATGTCATGCGATTGCAAAGGAGGTACTCCTCTTTAAGAGTAAACGCTCTGTTGATGAATGCCACAATTATCGGCCGATATCTATGGTACCCATTTTCTCAAAAGTCTATGAACGTATTTAAAAAAATCAAATTTGTACGCACATTTATGATTAGGAAAATATATATCGACCAGGGGCGTATCAACATGTGGCCGCTAATATTTTTAATTTAATTATTATGAATTGATTTTTGGGAAAAAATTTCGTTCATGTGTTTTTTGAATAAAATGTTGTCCACCTCATGGCAATATATATAAAGACTCTGAAAAATCACGGTTGCCGTTGCGCAGTCGGCCGCACCTCTTTGCAGCCAGGTATAAACAGGTACGATTATGGTACATTGATACCTTTATAATGTACATGTATTATTGATATATAAAATTGAAGCTAATTTTTTTCTGTTTATTATAATATACAGTTGCCTAATTTAATCTGTCCGCAAATAACGGTTAATGGCTGTTTAAAATGGTAAATATTCTTTAAAATAATTTAGCTATTGACCACCTTACTAGTAATATTCTGGTTGGGTTTGAAAAATATCTTGACCCCATTGCAGCCTTTTTAGAGTTTTTAGATCTCATTAAGGCTTTTGACTGTGTCACGTGTAGCATTCTTTTAAAGAAATTACATTTCGGAGTAATGCTATATAGCCACTTGATTCATATCTCTCTGATCGTGATCAATATGTTCACTTTAAGCAATGTGGTTCTACAAAGTAGTCTCTGTTATATGGTGTACCTCAAGGGTTGGTCTTGGGCCCAATATAATGTTCCTCATTTATATCAACGATTTAGCATGTTCTCAGAAAAACGGATTTAACGCTGTCTTATTTCCAAATGACACTACCTTTTATATTAGATATCATCTTTCAGAAATCAATAATCTTAATTATCATACTACAGGAAATAACTTATCTCATTGGTTTCTAGCTAATGGCCTGTAATAATTTAAAATCACAAAGTATTAATTTCACCCTAAGGTACAACTCTGATTATGATTACTATTTTCTACCCCATTATGAAACAAGGCCAAGTTTCTGGGGATATACTCGGTTGCAGAATTAAACTGGGAACAGCACATAGTCCCAACAACGATTCCTATTTAGGAATCTTGTTCAAGTAACCTTCAGTGAGACCATTCTAACAGTTTATTACAGTAACTTTCGTTCCCTTTTAACATACGCTGTTCTCTCCTGAGGTCACTTTTGTCAGTGATAAAGTGTTTGAAATACAAAGAAATTGTGTCCGCTTAATTTCTGGACTTGATTAAAGAAAGGACTGTAGAGACTCGTTTATAACCTTAAAAATTCTGGCCTTACCTTGTGCTTACATTCTACAGTGTCTTTTGCACATTAAACAAAATCTTTGTCCGTAAAATTCCACAAGGGATAACTGAAAACTTGTACCAGTTTATGGCCACCTTGAGAAATCCAGAAATGATACAAGATAACGGGCAGTAAAATTTTATAACGTTGTAACAGCTAGAATACAAACCTTCTTTCAATTAAAAAGTAAATAAGAGCTACCTTATACTGAATGCCTTTTTTCATTTGAGGAGTACTTCTTTTCAAATATTAATATGTTATAATGAGTGTTGTTCAACAATCTGTGTTCTTTTGCTTTTTATTTTGAATTTGTTTTAATGTTATAATAAATTTGACTTTTAAAAGGACTGTATTGTGTATTATTACCAATAAAATTTGATTTGATTTGGCATGATTTTAAATCATTGAGCAAATCAAAGAGCATAGAAACATACATTGTACAAAAATGGTTGGTTAAACATTGCATTAGCGAGTGCGTTAAGATAGAAAAAGTGATGATTCCACTCATATGATATTGGACAGTTACTGTCCATAAACTACAGGGACATGTCGCGTTCAGTACAGTACGATCATTAGACGGTGTAGTGATAACTGATCTAGATCAAAGAAAACTTTTCAAGAACCCACATTGGAACAGTTAGAGCGATTGAAAAACACTTTACGCTGGTCGCAAACCGAGAAAACCGAAGAAAGCCTATAAAAATTGCCTTTGTCTTTAGCTCCACATTTATATTTTGCTTGAACCGAAATTTGTCGCTATATTTTAAAATGTAAAAATGGAAATTGCATTTCTGCATTCGAAAAGTACATTCCGAATAGACAATAGAGAGAAAATTTACAACTCTGTAAGTATTGCTGAAAATGGGTTCAATTTATATACTCGGGGTTTTTGGAGTCGCTGAACACGAATATCACGATTCCGAAAGTCTCCGCAGCACTTGGTGTCTAGGGTATTTGCCTCTTCGCCTGGGGTTTTATGTAAATTCTGTACGAAATCAGTGCACACTTGGTACTCGGTGGTTTTTTGAGTCGCTAAATACGATTATAATAATGGCGATGGTCTTCGAAACACCTAGTGCATAAGACGGACCTCGTCTCCAGGAATTTTATGCAAATTCGATACAAAAAGAGTGTGCACACGGTACTAGGAGGTTTTTGAGGTCGCTGAACACGAATATCATATAATGATTTTGCTAAATCATTCGCATAAAAATTTATGAATCCGGGCGCGTGCATAGAAGTATAACTTCTGCCGGCAGTCCCACTGACTGCCACACCCTTTTTTTTCCAGAGAAGCATGTTACTGTGCGACGTTTGAGCAATGAATTAAGGAATAAAGAAATAGTATCTATTGGCAAAACATCTTTGAGCATTTTGTTGAAAGAATTGGGATTTAAATACAAAACTGATGATAATCGAAGAGTTTTAATTGAACGGACTAGTATTGCGGCTTTAAGAGCCAAATTTCTTCGTAAATCATATTCGTATTCAGCGACCCAAAAAACAGCCGATTTCCAAGTGTAATTTTGTACAGAATTTACATAAAACACCAGGAGAAGAGGTAAATACTCTAGGCACCAAGTGCCGCGGAGACTTTCGACATCATTATATTCGTGTTCAGAGACCCCAAAAACCCCGAGTACATAAATTGAACCCATCTAGAATACTTACCGAGTTGTAATTTTTCTATCTATTGTCTGTTCGGAATGCACTTTTCGACTATTCTTAAAAACTCTGTTTATGTAGCCAACAACCTGAAAAGCATAGTGCAGGATATAATGCAACCATGTGACAGTACTATGGACTACAATACAAACCCCTTTCCTGAATATTATTATTAATATCATTAATATAAAATACTAAACTTTATATGTTTACTTACGTGACAGAATTATAAAATAATCACAATTTATAAAAAGAACTTTTTATAGTAGAAAGTTTTTTTTTACTGATTTATAGGTCATATTACTATTATATAAATTACTAGCTGTACCCGCCACGTAGTTCACGTGGCGTGTTGATTGTTATATACAAATTTCTCCCCCGAATTCGTTAAAGGGGTGGGGGGAGAAATTTTTATATACCAGATGTTAAGCTGAAAAGAGACAAATACATCTTTGAAAACCGCATTCGAGTCGGATCAGTAGTTTCTACGTTATGCGCGCACAAACATACAGACAGACAGACAAAAAATTCTAACCTCATTTTTGGGTTCTATATCGATGTAGTAACACCCTCCGTTAATTATTTTTTAAATATCTTTAATGTACAGAATTTTCATTTCTACAGTTTTATTATATGTATAGGTTATTTTTCACGCCCCCGCAAGCCCCCTTGTTGGTGGAATTTCGCAAAATCCGTTCACAATGACCTTAAAATGATAGAAATAACTATTTGGCAAAGTTTAAAACCTGTAGGGCTTATAGATTTTAATTTTTTTTTCACGCCCCTGCAACCCCCCTTGCTGGTGAAATTTCGTAAAATCAGTTCACAATTGACCTCAAAATTATAAAAATAACTATTTTGCAAAGTTTCAAACCTGTAGGACTTATAGTTTTTAATTTTTTTTTCCCGCCCCCGCAACCTCCCTTGTGGGTGGAATTTCGTAAAATCCGTTCACAATTGACCTCAAAATTATAAAAATAACTATTTTGCAAAGTTTCAAACCTGTAGGACTCATAGATTTCAATTTTAATTTTATTTTTATTTTCACGCCCCCGCAACCCCCCCTGTAGGTAAAATTTTGTAAAATCCGTTGACAGTTGACCTCCAAATTATAAAAATAACTATTTTGCAAAGGTTTAAACCTGTAGGACCTATAGATTTTTAATATTTTTTTTCACGCCCCCGCAACTCCCCTTGTGGGTGAAATTTTGTAAAATCCGTTCACAGTTGACCTCCAAATTATAAAAATAAGATGATTTCTGTATAGCTTTAACCATTTGAGTAGCACACGCGACGAAAGCTTAAAAAATGGAGTAACTTCTCCCGTTTTCCCAACATTTCCCTTCACTGCTCTGCTCCTATTGATTGTAGCGTGATGAAAAGTATACTATAACCTGCTCAGGAGTATGAAAAATAATTGTACCAAGTTTCGTTAAAATCCGTCGAGTAGTTTTTGTTTCTATAGCGGTTATACAGACAGACAGACAGACAGACAGACAAAAATTTTACTGATTGCATTTTTGGCATCATTATCGATCCCTAATCACCCCCTGATAGTTATTTTGGAAATATATTTCATGTACAGAATTGACCTCTCTACAGATTTATTAACAAATATTGCACATTTATTTATTATAAAATTAATTTTATAAATTTTTATGCCAATTGCCTTCTTGGTTTCCAATTTTTATTTTTTTTTGAATTTCTTGCCTACTACGAGGAAGTGAGTCATGGCAATATGAGTATAAAAGGCTAAGTGTAGTGTTAACTACATGGATGGCTCGTCGGACGGACGGACAGAGGGTCATTTTAAGGAAAACTTAACCACTTTTTATTAAACTGTATAGTTTCAAAGCACGTACCACAACTTTTTATGTAAAAACTTTTCAATTATTAAAACTGAATTTAAGTGTCATCTCAACAATGCACAGGATCTCTGATATTGCAAAAATATTAAGTCATACAACGCTGTAACTGATCATAGAGAGGATTGTTTCCTTGTTAACAAAATCAAGGGTAGTTGTATCTAAAAACTTTCTAAAATAGTTCATTTTATTACCAGTTAAAAAAAAAGTGTGAGGTGTCAAGGGACACCCGGATGGAACGAAGTTCCTTTCGATTAATTAGTGAAGGAATTAGTAATTTGTAAACACAACAGAGTGTTTACACATACATAAGCATTTATTATTGTCTGTATAAAATCTCTACTTACCTAACAGTTCGTTTCTTTTAACAAAAGTGTCCATTTATACAATACCAGAGCTTTAGATAACACATCTTTTTAGAATTACTTTTTATAATTTAAAACAGAAATTAACAATTCAATACAAAATTTTAAAATTAAAATACTTGACAGTAACTGACAGTTAAGGTAATTTGACGTAGGTACAACTATAGTCAAGTTACGAACTATTTTTAAAATGTTTATGAATTTATTAATTTATAAAAACAGGATGAAATAAAATATAATACTATTATAGGTAATTATTATTTTTTCTACAGTATTTTCTTTTTAATGTACATTTTCTTTTAATTTAAAATAGTGTTTTTTTAATTGTAATATATCTATCTATGAGAGAGAGGGAGAGAGAGTTATTTATTTTTTGGTCTGTGAGAGAGAGAAACATGCGTGTGTCGTGTCATAGTGTCGTGACAACTTTTGGTATGAATTTTTTTTGGCTAGCTCCTAGCGTCAGTCGTAACTGTTCGTAACGCGCGAAAGGGAACTTCGTTCTAATAATAACTACTGTTTTCACATGTAAGAACAAAAAAAAAAGAAAAAAACTTCTCTCTCGCCAGATCGATCCCGTTAGGATAACCCAACATTCCCAACAGAATTGTCACAATCAGCCGCTTATCCAAATATGTATCTATACATATTTAATTTAATAACAATTCAGTATAAATTTCAAAATCTATGTATATGCCTTAACACACTTGAAACATGCATTGTCATCCAGTTCTTAGCTATCCTGAAAATTTTAGAGATCTAGGTAGTCGGGAAATAGGTTTAAATTCGATAACAAAATTCCACGGAATGACAAAGAACACGGCGAAAATATAAAAACTTTCTAATAATCTGTCAAACACAATGTAATACGTCACTATGATATTCCAAAACATTAGCTTAGACTGTTTTTTTGTATATCTCTCTCTTTTCAATGTACTGAATGTTTAAACGGTATTTAAAGGAATTATAGTTATGACTAAACATGTGGTAAATATTTCATCTTTGTTTTTAGCGACCATATACCTTATATGTGTTTCTGTCTCTCTCTTACTCACACCAAAATATTGCTTCTTATTATTAGCTTATAAATAATATAGGTATCCTTACCTTTAGAATTCGAATATTAAAATAACAGTTAAAGTTAAATATAGTCTTTAAAACAATTCTTTTGAAAAAAGTTTAACTTCCAGGCTCAAAATTGAGGTCAAAACACGGATATTACAACAATCACTTGTAAACACACTACAAAAACGTTGTATTTGACATTACCAAAACTAGAAATTGTCAAATCAATAAGAATCGATCATAGACCTTCGTCATAACTGCTGTCCTTGTTTAACACATTATGTTGTTCAAGGACAAGCGTCTCAATTTTATGGTTTCAAGTTCTGTAAGTAGAAAAGAGACGTAATATAAAAAATAGTTCTTGAATAATTTCATGCATGTGCAAAGATCCAACGGACAATCTATAACTATCTGGGAGTTAATTTTGACTCAACTGAAACGGATAATAAAGCAATAGAAAATTTAATATATATGAAACTCTAATAAAAAACAGTTTGTTCTATGAATCAGAGAATTTAAGATTAACAGAAAAATATAAAAAAAGTTAAAGGCAGTTGCAATGGAAGCGATGAGACGATCACTTAGGATTTTAAAATAAGATTTCATACCATTAAAGCAATTATGGTTATTATAAATAGAATTATTAAATACAATACGGTTAATATTCCGGATTCCTGTTATAATGTGGAGGTTCTTCTTACTTCTTACTAAGATTTAGACAGCTGAAAGATCTCTTCTGGTTATGGTTTCCTAGGAGCGTCTTCGATTGTCTTTGTCCTTCTAAATGGTTCGAGTACTTGAATTTTTCTCTATTCAATTCTTTCCTTAGTTTTTCTAAGACTGTACTGATGCTGATTCCACAAGATGGTTGTGATCCTAAGTATGGGGTTTCAGCTCATTTTTTTGCCAGCAAATCTGTTTTTTCGTTTCCTTCTATTCCTATGTGTCATGGATCCGATATGAGGGTAATAGTGTTATTTTGTACTAGTTCATTTAGTTTGCCTAGGCATTCCCAGACAATCTTTGAACTGATTGTGTGTGAGTTCAGAGCTTTGATGGCTGCTTGACTATCTGACATTATTACAATGCTTGGGAATGCACCCAGGCTTTCTGAATATTTGCTCTAGGTACAAAAACCCCTGCTCCTGTTCCGTTATCTATCTTGGAGCCGTCCGTATAGCATTTTATGGCGTTTTGGCTTAGCCTCAACATGGTGTCTTTGTCCCATTCAG
Source organism: Altica lythri (assembly GCA_964028335.1). Classification (NCBI taxonomy): domain Eukaryota; kingdom Metazoa; phylum Arthropoda; class Insecta; order Coleoptera; family Chrysomelidae; genus Altica; species Altica lythri. Next base: position 62,604,656 of record OZ034800.1, on the reverse strand, counting down.
ATTTACTATCCAGTTTTGTGGTGAGTTTTCTCACAAAGTTAAATTTCTTTGGCATGTCATCTTGGGGCATTTTCTAAGTTTGATCAAATTGGAGTGATCAAGGTCTTTCCTTGATTGTTGCTTCTTTGACCATTTTATATATTATTTTCTTCTTTACACTGTCTACTTGAACTGGTAGTGGCGTGAATTTAGGGTGACTGCCATTGCTCCAGTGATGCAAAGGTGACATTAAAAAATTTTAATTCTAAAATATATAAAAGGTGTATAAAAATAGTAAGAAATAAAAAGAAATAAAAAAACGACGGGTTGCACTCCGGGAGTGCCAGCAGAAGTGAAAACTTGATTATTAACCTTGTGCATGTTTGATATTTTGGAATGGTTAGGGAATAATTTTGCACGAATTGCTTTATCAGTATAAAATTACTATCATTTATGTGGTAGAATACAATATTCATTTATTGCGCTATCGTAAACAGTAAACATATTACAAATATTACATCTATAATATGTAAGTACATACATATGTATCTATATTAATAATTTCGTTAAGCAGTACGATAGACTAGATCGAAACCTAAGCTTAATAATAAAATTATATTAATTAAAAATTAAAACTTATTAAATTTTCATCTAGTATATTTATAAAATACTCACTCATTTTCTTTCGCTATTTCTTCGTCACTTTTATCATTAATTTGTTTAATATCCGTATTTTAAATACTTAAAGAACAATAAACACAGACGTTTGAATTTTGAATTATTAGCTGTCACCTGTCACTGTTTATAGGTGCGCGTGGCATAGGGATATTCACACATCGATATTCGCTGGGTGCAAAGGATAGGATGGGAGAACCACGAATCGATCGCAGCGCTCACCGTGGCTAAAAAAGGAACTTACGGCGGACGATTAATCACTTTTTACTAAGGATTTTATATGGATTTCACTTATCCATGCGTCGATTTAAAAAGTAAATAAACCTGCGCCACGAAACCTGCTGTATAGTCAACTGCAACAACAATGGCAAAAATAGTTATCAGAAATTCTATAAATTTACACAAGCAAGTTGGAAACGAGAACAACGTGTGAAGTAGTGGATAATTGCTATCAAGAGAAAAAAGCTAATAAGCTAACTTAAAAAGCAACATTTTAAATATTTGCTATATTTATACCTTATTTAAAAACTAGGAGGAGCGATTTGAATTTAAGTTGGCAACACTCGCGTTTGTTTATTGGTTAATTTGGAGGCAAGTTTACACTATAAAAATTTGCCACTTACATTTATCAAGTAATTTGTGACATTTATAGGTTATGTTTTCAAAGTGTGAAATATTTATAATGTTAATTGATTTCTTTTTTTAATATAATTATTGTAAGTTTACTTTGTGACCATCTTAGACCATATATAAAGTGTCCATAAACATTTATTTTCAATTTTATTTAAATGAAAGAAATGTATTTAAATTTGCCGCCTTGTAAATTTTCTAGTAACTTATTTGGCTGTAAGTCTGGCTTTTCAAATCACTCCTCCTAGTTTTTAAATGAAGTATAGTAGATATATACCTATGTTGTAGGAAGCATCACGTTTTATTTTTAAGTCTTGCACATGTTAAGCAAAAACGAATTCTTTACCTTTGTTGGTTATTTGGGGTTGGAAAGTTATGTCGTGAGTGATTGCTGGAAAAACAGTTTTAGTTATTAATTTGGCCATGTTTAACTGAAAATACACAAAACGTCGGCATTATTAACGGCATTATAATCATATTATTATCGTCTACAATGCGATAATCGTTTACATTTATTTATTTTTTTAATTACTTCACGTGAAGTCCGCCGTGATAAAGCCCATCTATAGTACCTAAAATTTAATGATTTTGACATTTTAGACGGGAAATAAAAAAGATAAATATTATTATCGACGCTATAGATTTACATGATCAATACATTTGGGTAGAAAACTAATAAATTACGATGTTTTATTGAAAATAATTATTTGTTTTCTTACTTTTTGTAATGACAGTTAGCCATTTAATATTTCAAAGTCCGCCGTAATTGTAAACGCAAGGTGCCGCTGTCATCGCGCACCCAGCGGATATCGAATTTATTCGATGTTTTCCATACGATATGTCGGATTAATTCGATTTGAGTTTTGACAAATATTTATTGTATCCGATATATCGATATTTTTATTCATAGTAACATCGAATATTCGCTTTTTTGTCGAATCTATTTAAAACCTATATAATTTTTTCACAACTTGATAATTTCATAATTTTATTTATAAATAAGTTTATTAAGACTAAGGCACTATAAACATAGGTATTATCGAAAGCCATGTTTTGACCAATGTCAACTACAAAACCAGAGATAATAATAGAACAGATGTGTTGATGCATAATATAAAGTTGGCAACAAGTTCCGACATCAGTGCACCATGTTTAAAACTATTCACTATACTTCTACACACTTTTTATGCTTAAAGTACCTTAAAAAATTATATTAAAATAACAATACTAGTACTTACTAAGGCACTATACGGTTATAACTACTTTTCCGCTTTTCGCGCTACCAGCTGGTTTAGTTCCTATTTTCACCACTACAAAAATATGATTGCACGTCTCTTTAATTTGTTTATTTGTCATCTTACGTTTTTTCGATCAGGGTCACGTGTCCTGACGCGAATTTAAAAGATTTTTTACCCATTACAGAAAAAATGCTCAACGCGGCTAAAGAAGTTTTCACTTCAAAAATTAAGATAGTATAAAGAGTAGGTAAATTATTAAAGAAATACATAAAATAGATACGAGACAACAGACAACAGAAGAACCCAGGGATAGCCAATAATTACCCCTTTTGTTTATCATAAGTACGCATACTTGGCACCCTTTATATATATATATATATATATATATATATATATATATATATATATAATGTAATGTAATGGTGTGCGTTTATTCTTACACATTCCACAGTTCCTTTTAAATATTTTTATTGAAACATCAAGCAAATAATCCCGTATGACAGTACTTTTTTCCCACAAAAGCCCATAAAGCCAATGAATTCCTACCCGAAACATTCCAAAGTATTAGTAAAATGGCGCTAAATTGACCTTAATATTGAATCAAATGTTTTATGTACTCAGATAAAACGAGTGTAGGTATTTTATTGGTCAGGTATTCGGTATCTTTAAGGGCGTTTGGGTGGTATAAAAAGTCAAAGGCAACGAAGCAGAAAAGCACTTGTACATAAAAACGTCTTAGACCTATTCTAAGAAATTCTATATAAGGTACTACACAATAAAGCCAAAACATACCTTTTACCATTTCCTGTCGGCAGGACCACATACGATATGTAGTAGTTCTGTTTTCGAGATTTATTTTATTCAATGAAAATGTTTAATATTACCAAATGGCTATACAATGAAATATAACAAAAAAAAACTATTTCCCAAGCCTTGAAAAACATCACCAGAGGTAACAGCTATAGTTAAAAGTATAAACAAATATAAATTAAATAGGTGTAAACAACACATTGTTGAATGAAGCTTTAATTGTAGTTTTAGTTTTTTTTAAACAAATATAATTTTCAAACTCGAAAAAAAGTGATTCTAGAATCAGAATCGCCTCAGAAAGAAATATTTATAAAAAAAAATTCTAACATGTTTAAAGTCCAATTGATTATATTAAAAATTGCATCCAGTTTGTTTCTTAAGTGTAAGTAATTCATACTTACACTTATGTGATGGCAAAAAAATCTTATTTTTTTAATCTGAAAGATAAATCGTAAAAAATAATCAGACTCCTAGATCCGTCACTGGTGCAGTAGTTTTGCATGTAGTTTTGTTAAAGGCAGTTAAAATTCATGGCAAAACGGCGGGCTTTTTACATTGCTAGAAGTATAATCAGAAATGTCGATATAGACTAAACAATAAATAGCGCGAAATAATTTTTCATTGATCCCAGAATGTTCGTGTAGATGTTTTCACAGTAAGCACAAACTAATTAATTTACAAGTAATATATTGGCGCCAACTTGGTGAATAAATACCCTTTTCTGAGTCACTTTTACCAAGAGCGGTAAAACGGTTAACATTCGGAGAATAGTAAAGTTAATATTGTCACAAACAATACATTTTTTCCAAACAGCGGAGTTAAAGTATTATGTTTGTAGTTGCATAAAGCATGATTTGCTGCTAATTAAACAAACAAGTTAAAAAAATGTTAAAACTTATGCTATGGTAATTAAAAATAAAATTAGTTTAAATAATTATCGAAATTATCATTTTTTAAGTGTTACTTACGGTGGTAACCATTACATTTCGGCTACACTAACCATTGCAATTTCTGGCCAAGTTAAACCTGCTGTAATAAATAAATCGTTGACTTAAAAAAAAGTTTCAAAATATTTCTTGATATTATACACTCTTGATATTATGCACTCTATGAAATCAAATGCAGCCGAAAATGATGGCATTACGTTATATATTGTTAAATTATGTATTCCTACAATTTTAAATCACATTACACATATAATTTATTGCTGTCTACAGTTTGGATATTTTCCTAAAGCTTGGAGACAGTCTACTGTTTGTCCAATACCAAAAGTGCCCAATCCTGATCTGCAACCTATTAGCCTGCTTCCGATAATTTCTAACATTTTAGAACGGGTTGTTTACCTTCAATTAAACGAATTTCTCATAGATAACAATGTTCTACCTATTGAACAATCTGGTTTTCGCAAGGGTCATAGCAGCACCACTGCTTCATTAAATCTAACTGACGACATCATTCGAGCTATCGACAAGAAAATGAGCGTTTTTCTGGTTGCCCTGGATTTTTCCAAAGCATTTGATCTTATTGATCACACATTATTATGCTCAAAACTTAAATATTTTGGAATAGAGGGTAATGCACTTTTATTTTTTAAATCATATTTATGGAATCGTAGTTAACGTGTGCGTATTCGAGATAACTACTCATCTTCTAAAGCTATACTGTCAGGTGTTCCACAGGGATCCATTCTGGGCCCATTGTTGTTTCTTTTATATACCCGAAATGGTAACTAACAGTAAAATACAATTTTATGCAGACGATACAAAATTACTGCATTTCTTTAATTTCTCTGAGATACAAAAGGCTAATGATATTATTAACTTGACAGCAAAGTTGGAGTTGGATGGAGTAAGAAAAAAATTTTCAACTGACGCTAAAAACTTAGGCTTACTAAGGCTTACTAAGGTTTAAAAATCATACTAAAGATTTATTAAAATGATGTTATGTGAGAATGTGTGTTCTTTATACAAATAAACACATCTTTTAACTTTAAAACGCGTAAAAAGCTCTGTGAAACTTTCGTCCTTTCAATTTTAATTATTGTCTCATAGTGTACTATCCATGTTTAGATAATGATTCCCAAAATCATTTACGAGTGCAAAATATGTATTTGGTCTAATTATATTACACAACTTCATTACTTAAAGATAAAAAAAATATTTCAGTTACATTTTCTTGTTTTATATATCGTTTAATTAAAACTAAAACTCCTTTATATTTGTTTCAGAATAGTATATTCTGTAACAAGGTTAGAATGAAAATTCGATACGAGTGGAGAATTCCGAACGCGAGCGTAGCGAGCGAGAGGAACCACGAGTTATCGAATTTTCATTCTAACCGTGTAACAGACTGTATTTTCTCCACGACCATGCAATAATTCTGTTTATTTAAATTGAAATATGTAGCAAAACAATTAGAACATCGCACTGACAAACTGAGTGACAGTTTAAAAATTCGCAGGGCAATCTATGTTTTTTGTTGAGCAATTACAGAATGTTATTCCGTCAATGGAAATACATGCAAAACACATAAGAAGCAAGTGTTTCAGAATGAATATTCTATCTCAAGAGTGAATGAACACTTTCTATTATTAAAAATGAAGTCGGAATTATTACATTCATTAATGGTCGTGGAGAAAATGATTTTTCGTAATTCAATACACAATCGGAATATCCGATATAACACTTTAACAATGCAACATCACTATACCGGTATTTTACGTACAATTTAGTGAAACTATATAATTTCTATCGTTTATTGCTGTCATCATATTCGTTATACAATTTTAAACGCACTGTAAAAAATATTCTTTTTGAACAGTAATAATTTGTTTTCAGTTTTCAAAGTTGTATAATTATTATATTTTTCTTCTAATTTTTTTCATTTCTTAACATTTGTACTGAAGAGCTTTTAAAATTTTTGTACCAGTTTTGTTACTTTTTTCTTTTTAGAAAGTTTTTTATATTTTCGCCGTGTTCTGTGTCTCTGTGTCATTCCGTGGAATTTGTAATCGAATTTAAACCTATTTCCCGACTACCTATAGCTCTGAAATTTTCAGGATAGCTAAGAACTGGATGACAATGCATGTTTCAAGTGTGTTTAGGCATATACATAGATTTCGAAATTTATACCGAATTGATATTAAACATGATCTAAGTTGTGTATAGATAATATTATTTTGAAAGTTATTAAATAAATCGTTCGTAGCGTAGTTGGTTAGGCTGCGGATCAGTCCACTTGTGACAGTTCTGTTATGTTATCATAATGGGATCGATTACGCGACAGAGAAGTTTTTTTTCTTTTTTTTTTTTTGTTCTTACATGTGAAAAAGAAAGTTTTTTATATTTTCGCCGTGTTCTGTGTCTCTGTGTCATTCCGTGGAATTTGTAATCGAATTTAAACCTATTTCCCGACTACCTATAGCTCTGAAATTTTCAGGATAGCTAAGAACTGGATGACAATGCATGTTTCAAGTGTGTTTAGGCATATACATAGATTTCGAAATTTATACCGAATTGATATTAAACATGATCTAAGTTGTGTATAGATAATATTATTTTGAAAGTTATTAAATAAATCGTTCGTAGCGTAGTTGGTTAGGCTGCGGATCAGTCCACTTGTGACAGTTCTGTTATGTTATCATAATGGGATCGATTACGCGACAGAGAAGTTTTTTTTCTTTTTTTTTTTTGTTCTTACATGTGAAAAAGAAAGTTTTTTATATTTTCGCCGTGTTCTGTGTCTCTGTGTCATTCCGTGGAATTTGTAATCGAATATAAACCTATTTCCCGACTACCTATAGCTCTGAAATTTTCAGGATAGCTAAGAACTGGATGACAATGCATGTTTCAAGTGTGTTTAGGCATATACATAGATTTCGAAATTTATACCGAATTGATATTAAACATGATCTAAGTTGTGTATAGATAATATTATTTTGAAAGTTATTAAATAAATCGTTCGTAGCGTAGTTGGTTAGGCTGCGGATCAGTCCACTTGTGACAGTTCTGTTATGTTATCATAATGGGATCGATTACGCGACAGAGAAGTTTTTTTTCTTTTTTTTTTGTTCTTACATGTGAAAACAGTAATTATTATTTTAACTGGTAATAAAATAAACTGTTTTAGAAAGTTGTTAGATACAACTACCCTTGATTTTGTTAACAAGGAAACAATCTATGATCAATCACAGCGTTTTATGACTTAATATTTTTGCAAAATCAGGGATGCTGTGCATTGTTGAGATGACACAAAATATGACCTATAAATCAGTAAAAAACTTTCTATTATAAAAAGTTCTTTTTGTAAATTGTGCTTATTATATTATATTGTATCTCTTGAAGGTTAAGTGTTAAAGAGTAGCTACTAGCTAATCTTCGCCTTCTCGAGGCAAATGTGTATGTACATGTTTGTAAAATAAAGAAATTTTATTATTATTATTATTATTATTATTATTATGATTTAAAAATATTGTAGGAATTCTTCTTTAATTTGTTATTAATTATTAATTGTATGTTGAGGCTTTATGTGATTTTCCTCGACCCAAGTTCGAATGCCTTAACTTGGAAATAATTTATTTCATGCAGAACACGCCGACTGATCTTTCTCATAGGTACACGATAATGTTGCCACGGATAACCCATATACGCAAAGCCTAAAAATTGTAGCACTACCCTGAAGAGCACAGTAGGTTCTAGAGCAGCGTTTGGGGATATTGTTAGACTTTAAGCTTTTAAGGTGTTTCCAAACACCACCGGAGGTCTTAGTAGTGGTTTTTGAACAAAGAAAATTACTTTGTCGCTGCTGTCTTGTTAATGACAACCCACTGTCTTTTTTAAAGTTATATTCCGTTATAATATTTCCAACTTCTCTGTTCTGTTTTTTAACCGACTTCAAAAAAGGAGTGGGTTCTTAATTCGACCATTTTTTATGTAAGTTACCGAATATCTTCGGTATTTATAATCCGATTTGAAACATTCTTTTTGCATTCAAAAGAGTAGAGTGTCCGTGTGGCCCCATAAAAATTTGGTTAAGGTCTGGTTATTAATGTGGAGGATATTCCAGGAAATACCACAAAAATCAACAGATTAAGCTCTGCAGTTAACTTAATAGGTAAATAATGATATATAACATAAAAACATAATTAGCCGGTTACTGTCCCACTCTAAAGCCAAAGGCCTCTTCTCACAACGTAAAGAAAGAAGCATTTAATCAATTCTCTTGCTCACTGCGGGTTGGTGATTTCAGACAATTAAGTCCACGTTTCATCACGATGTTTTCCTTCACCGTACGTGAATGCTGTTTCTAGCTGTTAGACATTTTACTTATGTCTCCAAAAAGTCACATTGGTACATGTCGGGATTGTTGGGGAATAAACTTAGTACCTCTTGCATGGTATTCGGAAAGTTTTGAAGATAGTATATCATGAATTTGCGCCCACATCTGCCAAAACCAAGTAGCAACTAAAAATGATAAAATATAAACTTAAAAAAACCATTCCTTCTCTTTTCAAACTCATTATTATATTGGGGGTAATATACTCGCCACGCTGGCAAAACGGGTAGGCGAGGGATTAGGATATTTGGAAGGAAGTGATAGGTTAGGATTTGAGGTTAGGACAATGGTTTCCCCTGTGTGAAATTAGCAGATAAAGCAAGGCTCGCATCCCTGAAGTAGATCTATCACCTATCAGGCTCATAGACGAGTACCTACCCACTACCATAACTATTTTTTTCTTCAAGCGTATAATAATAACTATATTACTTTTTGCAACACAGACCGTAGAAATATCCCATTATTTTACTAGTACAAAAATGAATTTTCATTATTGTACTAATAAAATAATGGGGCGTTGTAATCAAGTAGGTAGGAACTGTCATTTTTAAACTTATTTAATTTGACGTTTGTCTGTTTTGAAAATTTTGTGAAAAATGTCTCAAGAATTGCAATGTACGCCTCCGGAATTAGTTGAAATAGCTAATTCCAGTATTGAAACTCTAATTCCAACGAAGTCGCGTAAACTGTATGATTTTGCATACGAAAAATTTCTAAAATGGTGCAATGAATATAATGTACAGCAATACACGGAAAACGTTATGCTTGCATACTTCACGAATTTGTCCAGAAAGTTTAAAAGTTCTACTCTATGGGCACAGTATTCAATGATTAAAAGTCAATTAAACATTAAACATAATGTTAAAATAGAAAAATATAGCAAATTAATTGCATTTATAAAGCGCCAAGGGGAAAATTATACACCGAAAAAATCAAAAGTATTAACACAAGATCAATTTGATAAATTTCTCAAGGATGCACCAAATAATGTTTATTTAGCAACAAAGGTAGGTACTTTCTTATTTCTTTTTAATCATTATTACGTTTATTAAACCGTTGACAGTGATATCTACTAGCAGATCAATATTTAACTTGACAGCAAATATTACCTCATTTCCTACTTATAACATTTAATGACGGTAGCTCAGTGGCAGAGCTTTTGTCTTCGGTCGCAAAGGTCAGCGGTTCTAATCCCGGTGCTACCAGCTTTTTTTTTTATTTATTTCAACGTTTGTTTTAGGAGCCCTTAGATGCGATGAACTTGTTAATTTAAAGTCTAGCGAAATCCAAGATTTGGGAAATTTAATTTTGGTTAAAATCATAAACACAAAAAACAAAAAACAACGGTCCTTTAGTATAATTGGCGATTTTTATTTGAATTTGGTAAGACAGTATACGGCTCTTCGTCCGGATGATATTGGCCTGCAGCGATTTTTTATTAAATACCAGAATGGTAAATGTCACCGTGTGGTAATGTGTATCCACAAAATATCAAACGTACCAAAAGACGTTGCTACGTTTTTGAAATTAACAAATCCTCATGAATATACAGGACATTGCCTTCGGAGGACTTCCGCAACTATTTTAGTTGACAACGGAGGTGATATTACCGCTTTAAAGCGGCATGGTGGATGGAAATCCACCAGTGTTGCTGAAGGGTACTTAGAGGATTCCATTTCCAGTAAAACACAAACTGCACAAAAAATACTTAATTGGCAAGAACAACCAAGTAATAGTTCTGGAATCGCTGACATAATAATCGACAATCAACTTACTAATAATATGATGTATACCAATGACAAAATTGTAAATGTCGAAGCTGAAAGCGGAGGCAGTGGCTTAAATTTAAACAACTGCAGTATACAAAACTGCACATTTAATATTACTGTTAATAAATAGGTAACACTTTATGTAATTTTTCGTTTGTATTAATTAAATAGTTGAGATATAAACAAAGCCTTCTATATTTTTTATAAAATGCATATTATTATTACGCTTGAAGAAAAAATAGTATATGTTACTCGGAGCAGAAGGCCCATTATATGTTTCGCCCAGTTTGCACAGCCTCGGCTAGCGCCTCGGCAGTGCAAGAATCTGGGCTCAACAATAATGTTGGCCTTCTACTCCTAGTAACATAATATACTATTTTTTCACTAGATTAAATAAATAATAATTTACTAAAACCTCAAAATTATTCATCCCCTGGTCTTGATAGCTTATCTTAGTTTCCAAAAAATATGTAAATATATTATCATAACCTGTGTCAAAAATAATGAACATGAACACCCAAGCTTTTCGCAAACTAGCATACCTCTAGGTTGGAAAGTGGCGTCAGTTACACCTATCATTAAAAAGGGAAATAAGCTTGATGCTAACAACTATCATCTGATTTATTTATTATCAATTACCTGTTAAATTTTGGAAGCAATCATAGCCGACACTATGATTAACTTTCTACTAGCTGAGAATGTTATTCCACACCAATAGCATAGATCTGTAAAAAAATCGCTCTATGATGATTAACCTGCTTTACTGTGTTACGACTTAATTATAGCTCTGGAAAACTAAAAACCGAATCTATATTAAATATCTTATATATTCTAAACCTTTCGATTGAATACCTAAACAACAAATTTTGTATTATCTAGAATATCTTGGCTTTCGTGGGAACATTATTATTTGTGATCGCTGACTTTTTATCAAATACATGTATCAAGGTTTGTCAAGAGTTTTCTGAGGAAAGACCAGTTACAAGCGGGCTACTACAGGGCTTGATCTTTGGTCCCCTTTTATTTGTTAGTTATCTAGAATATTACCTACGTCTTCAGCTCGAGATCCTTTTTCGCAGAGGACATAAAAATATTTTAAAACTATTTCGGAATCACCTGAACGGCTTGTTACGAGTTGCTACGCTGCAAGAGCATCATAATTCAGATCCGTACAAATAATCCCAGGTTGCCATAAACTTCATAAACATTTAAGTATTAAAATCTGTGTCTATTCATAATTTTTTAGAAGTTATTATTATTAATTATAAATTATAACTCAACAAGACTGATCTTATAAATCACGTATTCAAACGGAATTTCCAGAATGCATCTGATGTTTAAAGTTTCGTTCGATACCTTCTGTAAACTTTATAAAACATATATTCAACCTATCGCCAAATATGCAGACCTAGTTTGATATGAAGAACATCTGGCAATAACAAAGTTCTAGCAACAGCGACTTAGTTATGATTTAATCGTATCGTTCCGCATATTGAGATCACTTTTTTCTCTCTCAATATTTAGAGAGGCCACCCACTGAAGCTGAAGAAAGAAACCTTTAAAACGACTAGACAGACAGCACTTTCTGAGTAACAGAAATTATGATTGAAACAGTTTTCCACAAGAAATAGTTTATGTATCGGTGAATTCCTATAAAAAAACCAAATTGTCACTATCCTTTTGGTAGGAATTAAATTTAGGTATGTTTTCTATTTATAATTTAGTTATATTTAATCTCCTAAGTTTTTTGTCAACAGGAACGAAGTTGTCCTGATTTCATAAATATGAAGGGAGCATAATAGGACGTCTGTCCTATGATCTTTTGACATTAAGTTCTTCATTGCCTTTTTATGTCTACTTAAAATATTTTTAATCTTCTATACTTATAATAAATCTGTAGAGAGGTCAATTCTGTACATGAAATATATTTCCAAAATAACTATTAGGGGGTGATTAGGGATCGATACTGATGCCAAAAATGAAATCAGTAAAATTTTTGTCTGTCTGTCTGTCTGTCTGTCTGTATAACCATTATAGAAACAAAAACTACTCGACGGATTTTAACAAAACTTGGTACAATTATTTTTCATACTCCTGAGCAGGTTACAGGATACTTTACATTACGCTAAAATCAATAGGAGCAGAGCAGTGAAGGGAAATGTTGGGAAAAACACTTTTACGGTGTGGGGAAGAAATTTTTATACCACAATCGAAAGACGTCGCGGGTACATCGATATAGAACCCAAAAATGTGGTTGGATTTTTTGTCGTATGTCTGTCTATCTATCGTTATGTTTGTGCGCGCATAACATGAAAACTATTGATCCGATTTGAATGCGGTTTTCACATATATATTTGTCTTCTTTTAACTTAACATCTGGTGTATAAAAATTTCTTCCCCAACTCTTTTACGGTGTGGAGGGAAGAAATTTTAATACAACAATCTATCCATCACGCGAACGACGTCACGGGTACATCGATTTAGAACCCAAAAATGTGGTTAGATTTTTTTTGTACGTCTGTCTGTCTATCTATATGTTTGTGCGCGTATCACATGAAAACTACTGATCCGATTCGAATGCGGTTTTCACAGATGTATTTGTCTTCTTTCAATATAACATTTTTACGGGGTAAATGGGGAATTTTTTAAAAAACAATCAACACGCCACGCGAACGACGTCGCAGGTACACCTAGTATGAAATATTTATTTTATTTTATTTGACGTTAAAAAAAATACATCTCCAGACAGCTAATGCTGGTATAAGGTGATGTTACAAAACGATAACAAACTTATACAAAAGTTTAAAATAAATACAAAAAAAAAAGAAATATTAACAATATAAGGATAATATAAAAAAAAATAATAATAATAACTTATTTCTATCTTCTAATATCAAACAGATGGTTTTTCAATTTTTTTTTAAATAAATTTTTATTGTAAATATTCTTAATATATTGTGGGAGATTTTCAAATTGTTTAACAGAATCATGTGTCATCAACTTAAGGCCAAAATTTGTTTTAATGTTAGGTTTATGAATAAGTTTATTACCTCTGGTGTTGTGATTGTGAATTTTATTATTATCTATAATTATAGTATTACATTTTTGTTTATTTTTTATAATTTTCCATCCAAATTTACATTTTTCAAAATTAATTAATTCATATAAGTTTAATTTATGTAATTTATCATATAATTCATTAGACGGTAATAACCATGGTAATCTAAAAAGTGTTTTTAAAGCTTTGTTTTGTAATCTGTATAATAAATTTAAATTATTTCTTGTTGTAGAACTCCATACTGGTAATAAATAAATTAAGTTACTTTGAATGTGTGCGTCATATATTAAATTTGCAGTTTTCTTGGATAAATTGCCCATTCTTTTAATTGCGCCAATTAAAGAGGATAATTTTGAAGAAATAATTTTAATATGGTTATTCCATTGTAAATTTTTGTCAATGTAAAGGCCTAAATATTTTTCCTCCTCAACTTCCTTAATTATATTATTATTTAGTTTTATTGTTAAATTGTCTAATTGTTTTCTACCAAACTGAATTAATTTTGTTTTTTCAGTATTAACTAATAATTTATTTAATGCCAACCATGTTTCCAAAATTTTCAAATCATTATTTATTTTGTCTTGAAGACACTGTGGCTCTTTATCATAATACACTAAGGTAGTGTCATCTGCAAAAATAAAATAGTCTGCCTTTAAACTTAATTCTTGTAAATTTTGGATATATATTATATATAATATCGGACCAAGAACACTACCTTGAGGAATTCCTAATGTCACAGATTTAATTTGACTTTCGAAACCTCCAAGTGAAACAAACTGTAATCTATTAAAAAGAAAGCTTTTAAACATATTTAAACTTTTACCTCTTATTCCTATTCTATTTAAACTTTTTAATAAAATATCATAATTGACAGTATCATATGCTTTTTGAATATCTAAAAAAATAGCTGTTACAAAATTACCTAAATCTAAATTGTAATAAATTTTTTCTATTAAATCCATTACTGCTGCTTGGGTATTACTATTATTTTGGAAAGCGTATTGAAATTTATCAAAACCTCCATTATTTAAAACAAAATCAACTAATTGTTTTTTTAAAACTTTCTCAAAAATTTTGGAAAAAACATTTAAAATGGCAATTGGTCTATAATTAGACATATCTTTTTTGTCACCACCTTTATAAATTGGAATAATTTTAGTAAGTTTCAAATAATCGGGAAATATTGACATTTCAATATATTTGTTTATTATATTTTCCAAATTATTCACTATTAAATCTATGCAAATTTTTATATCTTGCACAGAGATTTTATCTGGACCAGGTGCTTTATTTTTATCTAATTCTTTAACAATATCTAAAATTTCGTTTTTTGTTGTTGGTTTTAAGAATAAACTATTTAACTGTGTTCTTTTAGAAGTAATTGTCTTATTCACTTTTTTAATTTTTTTAATTAAATTATTACCAATATTTACAAAATGGTCATTGAAATGATCACAGATTTGTTGTTTGTTATTGATGATTTTACTATTCAAACAAATAGATTCAATCTCTTTATCCTTATCAGACTTACCTAAATTTTTATTAATAACTTTCCAAAATTTTTTAATATTAGATCCAGCCTTCTCAAATTCATTATCTAAATATTTAGTTTTTAAGCGTCTACACTCTAAAATTATTTTATTTTTAATTTTTTTATATTCATTTTTATATTCAGCAATTTGGGGATACTTTTTCATATTTTTATATGCGTTTACTTTATATTTGATTAAATTTATTATTTCAGAGTTTATCCAATGATTATTATCCCTAGATTTAATTATCATATTTTTCTGAGCACTATGCTTTGCAAGAGTTATTACACTTGCTAATTCTTCAAATGATTCTGGTTTATTAATGGCTAACTGATGTGATAATATGGATCGAAATTTGTCAATTTCCAATTTTTTGATGATTTTTTTGGTCATTATTTTTTTAAATATTGGATTTTTAAAGATCTCTAAAACCAAACAATTTTGATGATCAGATAAGTCAGTAGGTACATATTTAATTTCAAATTTCATTTTGTCTAGTTCATAATTGGAAAGTATATGATCTATTATTGATTTTGTTCCGTTGTAATGGATACGGGTGGGATGATCACTGTCTATTTTATTTAAAATTTGGTATCCATTCATATTTATTAAGTTAATATATTCATTGAACATTTTTTCTGTATGTAATAAATTTATGTTAAAATCTCCCAATATAATACAATTGGAATAATTTTCTAGTAATTTATCCATTAACTCTAAAAATATATTATTCTTCACTTGTGGTGGTTTATAAATTACACCAATTTTTAATTTTGGTTCGATTGAGAAAATGTTTAAAAATATATAGTTACAGTTATTTTCACTTGAAGACACAATTAATGAGTATTTTAAACGTTTTTTAATAAAAATAGCAACACCACCACCTCGTATGTTTGGACGACTTTCAAAGAAACATTCAAAGTACTTTAATTTCAAAAATTTTTCTTCTATTGGGTAAAGCCATGTTTCTGTTAATGCTACAATTTCGATTTCTTCATTTTTTGCTAGAAATAATTCTAGTTCATCTATTTTGTTTCTTAGACTATGAATATTTATATATAAAATTTTAAGACCTTTTGTCATATAATTTTATGAAAAATAATCAATTTCTAGGTTATATCTTTTTTGTTCTTCATTTAAAATATACAATGTTTATACTATTTAATTAATTCGAGGAACACATAAAAATCATTTGTAGTAAATATTTTACATGAAATCTTAACACTTTATTATTGGTTTATGCCATGATATGAATTCTATGTTATTTGTTAGTAATCTAAGTTTAAAAAATGTGAAAATATACAGCCATTTATCAATAGGTGCCCAACCTAGATCCATTAAAAAATCTCCCACGCATTTCTTTCATTGTGATGGACCTTCAAAACCGGCTTTGAAGATTTGTCCCTAAGAAAAAATTTCCATAAGTTTAATGGTTAATCTTGTCTGTATACAAAATTTCAAAAAGTCGAATTATGTGGATCTAGATGGTTTCAGATGAAATATATTAGATATAATCAGAAAGGAAAAAGTAATAATAATAAATAAAAAGTAATAACTTCTATTCTCTTCCTATTAATTACAAATTTTTCAGTGTGCGTCATTAAAGATTATGACTTTATTGTAATTGGATATTTCATTCGCCAGTCACATATCTAGGGAATTACATAATGTATTTTTATATTCTGTCAATGACTATAAAAGGTTTTTGTACTATAAATTGTGTTTTAAATACTTCTAGCAATATTTTTATAATAAGCTTTATTCCGGAAGCTCTATGGACACTTCATCCCTTCTTCATATTGAAATAAAGCACTTACCAAGAAACTTATTCAAATTTTGCGTAATTTTTTTATTCCTCGTAGCAGTTTATGTAAACAAAACATCATTGGAAAATAGTTCTAGCTAATTTTACAAAGACACAACATTAAATCACATAATTACTGATATACAATGAACGTTATAGGTGGACTATTTTTTAACACGGTGTACAAGAAATATTTTAGTCGTTATAATTGATCTTTAACTAAAGGATTAAAGATCAATATCATCCTGGCAGTAAGTCTAAGACGTTGACTGTCATGGCATTTTCAGAAATCAGGCATTAAATGACAATTATATGTTTAAAAACTCTATATATAGAGTGACTAAACACTTCCTTATGGATCTGTATTATGAGGTAGATCAGTCCCCGTTTTCTTTATTTTTTTTTAACTTCCCGCTAAAAAAAATTTATTTTTTTTTAAAATCGGGAAGTTATTGGTTTCACCCCGTTTTTCGAAAATCGAGTTTTCATCGGATTTCAATGTTTTGAGGTCTTAGGAACCTCCCCTGACTATTTTTACGAGGGTGTCTGTATGTCTGTATGTACGTGTGGATGTGTGTGTGTGTGTGTGTGTGGATGTATGTAAACCTTTTATAACTTTTGAACAGCTTGACCGATCGAAATGAAATAAAAAGCATTCCAAAGAGTTCCATCTAACTTAGATTCCCTGTAAGTTTGAACTGATTCGAGCCGGTAGATTTCGAGAAATTTCAAAATAACCGAAAAAAACAATTGGTAAAAATGATGTTTTTTGGGCATATCTTTTTGGCTATTGCATCGATCAATTTCATAACCTAATCAGCTCTTAAGCTTAAAAAGCCACGTCGAATGCCGTTTTGCAAATTAAAATCGGTTGATTCGTTCGTGAGATATCGTTGTCGAAAAATTTCAAAGTGTTTTTTTTCAATAACTTAGAGATTTTTTAACTAACCGATTTTGCACTCCCAATAACGTTTTTAGGTCTCAAAAAACTGCGTCGAATGCCATCTTGAACATCAAAATCGAATAAGGCGTTAAAAAGTTATGGCCTTTTAAACATTTCAAAAAAAGTCAAAAACGTCAAAATACGTCACGTTACTATAGCTTTGCGGTTAAAACTAGCGGGAAGTTGCAAGGATGGCCTTTAAGGTCAACCTCTTTTCAAATTTTTTCAGTTATTTCTTTTCACAATTTCCTGTTTTTTCTTAACTCCTGTTTAGATCATTTGTTACTTCTTGTAACCATGTCGATCTTCTTTTTCCAGCTGGTGTCCACTCCAATATTGAGTATACATATTGACGTAGTTTGTCTTGATATGCCCTAACCATTTTGCTCTTTGTTGCTTTATTTTCGTCACTTTATCTTTCTTAATTTCGTGAATTATCTCATAGTTAGTTCTTTTTTGTCATGCTAAAGGTATCGACTGCATATATCATCATCGGTCGAATTATTGTTTTATATATCTTTATTTTTATTTATTGTTTAGTTGTTTTTTATTTGCATGATGGGTTTTACTTGTTGTAGTTATTCTTTCTTTGATTTCCGTTCTTTTTTGTCCATTGTTTGATAGTAATATTCACAAGTACTTAAACTGTTCAACTTCCTCAAATGTATGGTCTCCTATTCTAATATTTTCCTTTTCAATTTTCTTGACAAATCTCATTATTTTTGTTTTTTCTTAATTTAATACCAATCTCAATCCGTTTTGCTACTTATTCTTCTAACATTATTTTCATTGTTTTTCTATTTTTGGTTATAATCACAATATCATCAGCATATTTATGCTCTTATTTGTCCTTCTCTTTTTCTAAGTGTACGTTTATTTATTCTGCTTACTATTTATTCCAAGGCAAGGTTGACAAATTACGATAAATTCTTCAGTTTCTCCTACTTAGGTTTTCATATTTACTGCAGTTGTATTCATTGTCATTTTTATTAATCTTTTTAATTTTTTATGTATTCACATTTCTCTTAGAGCTACCAGCAATTGCGATCTTTTTTTTAAATCAAATGCTTTTTGGAGTTCAGCAGTTCAGTGGTTCAGTTTCTATTCTAGATCCATGATTTGCTTAACCGTTATTGCATCTGTTGCTGACTTGCCTTTAATAAAGCCGCATTGGTATTGTCATAAAATGTTCTTTCTGGCTTCACTCAGTGTTCGTTGTATTAAGGTTGACATGTTTTTGTATGCTGTGTTTAATAGTGTTAATCTTCTATATTTTTGGCACATTTGTTGGCCCCTTTTTTATAGATCTTAATAATTTGTCCTTTGTCCCACTCTTCCTGCATTTTGTCTTTATCCCATATGATCATTATTAACCGATACAGTTGTTTTCCTAATTTTTCTTCTCCCTATTTTATACATTCCATATTTATATTATCGTTACCTGGGGCGTTACCATTACGAGTGTTATTTATAATTGCATTAACTTCCTCTTTCTTTGGCTTTTCTAAGTGGTTTCCTATCAGAATGTTCTCTTCCACATTTTCAATTAGGTCTTGGTTCTCTCGCTTTGTTAGTAGTTCTTAAAGTAATCAGTCTAAATTTCTTTAAACTCTTCGTCCTTTTCTGATACTTTTCCATTTTTATACTTTATTTTTCTTATGTTTCCTTTAAGATCAAAAAGTATAAAAAATGTATTTTTTTAAAGAATAATCTCGTAGTTGACTTATGTAATAGAAATGTGATCGCGGAAGCCAACTACGAGTTAATTCGCACGTAGACACACACAGACACACTTCTACCAAGTTGCTTTACTAAAGCTCAATCATAGATACGTCATACGTCCTTATTCGTCAGTAGTATCTCACAAATTTTCGAGTGCATCAGATTTACGTCTTTCTTGAGTATTTTTGAAGTTATATTTCTATTCATGCACTCGGTGGAAAATATTTGTGTACAGTTAAATGGAAAAAATCATTACATATCTAATGGTGTGAGTAAGAGAGAGACAGACACACTTATAAGGTATATTGGTCGGTAAAAACAAAGATAAAATATTTATCACATGTTATTAGTCATAACTATAAGTCCTTTGAATACAGTTTCAACATTTAGTACATTGAAAAGGGATAGATATACAAAATACAGTCTGAACTAATGTATGAATATCATAGTGACGGACCACATGATTATTTGACAGATTATTTTATAATTCTGTCACGTAACTTAACATATTAAGTTTAGTATTTTATATTAATAATATTAATAATAATATTCAGTAATGAGTATTGTATTGTAGTCTGAAATACCGTCACATGGTTGCAGTATATCCTGCACTATGCTTTTGAGGTTGTTGGCTACATAAACAGAGCTTTTACGAATAGTCGAGGAAATAAAGCACCAAAACCTCCGAATTTTGTAACGTAAGATGTAACGGAATGCGTTTTTTTGCATTGGATTCGTTAAAGTATCAGGAAATTTGTCGCTATATTTTATAATGTAAGATAGATATTTTTGGGGTTGGCTGTTAGCCTATATCACTGCGACCTTTGCAGATCTATTGTGAACACCCATTATCTGTGGAATAGGATTAGAGCACCTTGTCCAGCTCTGCCCTCTTAATGAGACTTAATAGCCTTGACAGTGGCCACTCCGCATAACTTGGAGCAGCCGGTTTCTCCTCTCCCAGTACTAGATACCGCGTCCTTGCAAGGCCTTCACATTGGCATAGGACATGAAATGCGGTTTCCTCTTCCTCTTGGCAGTATCGACAAATGTCTTCATCTGCCAAGTTTAGCTGACTCATGTGTTTTCTGAGCCTACAATGTCCTGTCAAGAGACGGACAATCATTCTGACATCATTTCGCCTTTGTGATAGCAGCTCTGCAGTAAACTTCGCCGAGTATCCCTTTATGAAGAGTTTGGCTTGTCGCTTGCCCGGTGATGTTTCCCACCACTCCTGGGCCTTTTCTAGCCTCCATTTCTCAATGGCTGCCTTTCTGAATGTATTAGCAACTCCGCCGAATGGTTCCGGGCCAATCATTGGAGTGTTAGCTCCTGCACGGGCCAATTCATCAGCCTTCTCATTGCCCCGAAACCCTGAGTGTCCTGGTATCCATGCCAGTGTCAGAGAATTTTGACTAGCGGCCCCAACGCAGTCCCACACCAGCTGTGAGCTTATTTGTGCTAAGACTATCGCCTTTAGAGCTGCTTGGCTGTCCGAGTATATGACTACGGTTTTACCCGTTATACCCTGACTTACGATCTCCGTTGCACAGTGTTGTATGGCCGTTACTTCAGCCTGAAACACTGTGGCATACGCACCTAGACTTAGTTGGATTTTTATCCTGTGTCCTCTACTGTATATACCTGACCCTGTGCCTTTCTCAGTCTTTGAGCCATCGGTATACCAAATTGACTCCCCTTGGATTGGGGAGTCATTGTTCCATGAGTCCCTTTCCAGTATTTCTACTCGAAAGTTTCTCACAAAGTTATACCTGGGGACTATCCTGTCCTGAGGCATACTCATTATTTGATCTGCCTTAACCCTATTGTATAACTCTGCTCGCTTTTTGCCTTTTAATAAGGTAATGGGGGCCTGGCCTTGTAGCAGTCTGTGAGCAGTTGCCATAGCCTCGCCCTGAATGTAAATGTGCAATGGTGGTAGGTTGAGTAAAACCTGTAGTGCGTCCGTTGGGGCGGTTCCCATGGCACCTGTAACATTCAGACATGCCTGCCTTTGAATGCTTTCCAGCTGCCTGATCACCCCGGACTGCTGCGTTCTACTCCACCACACCACCGAACCATAGGTTAACATTGGTCTAATGACTTGTGTATACAACCATAGGTTCATTTTGTGGTTCATTCCCCAGTTCTTGCCACACAATTGTCTACACCTACCAAGGGCTATTGTAGCTTTATGTGTGACCTTTTGAATGTGTTGCTTCCATGATAGCCTCTGGTCAAATACCACACCTAGGTATTTGGCCTCTGTGGCCATTGGAACCACCACGTTGTTGAGCGTTATTGGTTGTAAGCCTTGTAACGCTCTTTTATTAGTGAATGGGACAATTGATGCTTTTTGTAGATTGACTGTTAGGCCTTCATCCTTGCACCACTTGTACACCATATTTATTGCGGACTGCATCCGCTCTGAGACTGTACCCAGAAACTTCCCCTGAATGATTATGGCCATATCATCTGCGAAGCCTAGGCAGTGAAGGCCTTCATTGAGGAGTTTTTTAAGGAGGTCATCCACAAGTGCTGACCACAGCAGAGGTGACAGTACCCCTCCCTGCGGACAGCCCTTTCCCACTGTTGCCTCAATGGACGCCTCACCTAACTTGGACACTACGATCCTATTCGTTAGGTTGGCATACACCCATTGGCATATTAGTGGGGGGACTCCCCTCCTTGAAAGTGCGTCGGTTACTGACTCGGGTCCCACATTACTGCAGGCTCCTTCAATGTCAATAAACGCCGCTAGGGCTACTTCTTTGTCCTCAATTGACTTTGACAATAGCCTGTTCAAGTCATCCAGCGCTAGGTCTGTGGATTTTCCCGGCTGGTATGCATATTGACGATCACTTAATGGGTTCTCCGTTAAGATTTCGTCCCTTATATATCTATCGACCAGTTTTTCCAGCGTTTTTGCTACGAATGACGATAGACTTATTGGTCTGTATGACTTGGTCGATTGGTCCGCCATCCTCCCCACTTTAGGGAGATAGAAGACTTCCACCTTTTGCCAAACAGATGGTATAAATCTATAGGCCAAACAAGCCTTAAAGATTTTACACAGTTGTGTTATAATTACATCCAGCCCTTTCTGGAGTAGGGCTGGGTATATTCCATCCGTTCCTGGTGTTTTGAATGGACGGAATGTGCTGATAGCCCATCTGATTTTTGCAGGTCTGGTTATTTCGGTAGCTAGCTTCCAGTCATCCCTTGAGGGCCTTACCGGCCTTTGACCGTGGCCTGCGCTATCCGATCCTGCTTCCATAAACCGTGAGCCAGGAAAGTGTGCCAATGTTAGCATTCTTAAACTTTCCTCCAACGTTTTGGTATATGATCCGTCCTCCTTTTTGAGGAGGCCTACCTCTTTCGCTGTACCATCCTTAGCCAGGACCTTCTGGATTCTTGAGCATGCGGGGGTCGTTTGGACTTCCTCGCAGAACCTCCTCCAGGAGTCTCTTTTGGCTTTTCGAATTTCTTTATTGTACAGCGTTAACTTTTGTCTATACTCTTCCCAGTTATGAACGGTTTGGGCCTTGTTAAACAGCCTTCTCACCTGAGCCCTAAGCTTCTGTAGGTGTTCGTTCCACCAGGGAGTATTTCTCGTGTACTTTCTTGTCTGTTCCGGGCAGTTTTCACGATAAGCCGACCCAATAGCCTTGCTTACCCTGTCCACCTCCCAGTCCAAACTGTACACATCTCTTATTGACACCATTCTGTCCTCGAGATTCTCATTGAGGGAATTTCCATAGTCCTCCCAATTCGTTCTCCGTGGATTTCTGAACGTGGTCTCAATAATTTTAGGGGTGACAATATTAAACCTTACATGCCTGTGATCCGACCCAGACGGCTCGTCCGACACATGTCGTAGATGTTATTTGAGCAGAGGGTCATATCAAGGATCTCCCTGCGCGTAACTGTTACAAACGTTGGCTTATTGCCTCTGTTTAATATCTGTAAACTATTACTAAGTATAAATTGTAATAGATACTCACCTCTAGGGTTGACGTCCGTACTACCCCACGCTATGTGATGAGCATTGGCGTCGGCCCCCACGATCAACGGTAGGTTTTCCCTCCGGCTGTAGCTAATGATGTCCATTAGGTGGCCTGGAGGACATACCTTGTCCTCTCCAGGAAAGTACGCCGAGCAGACCATTAGCCTTCTGATGCCTTCTTCCGTGGATATTGACAGTATGGCTGCAACAAAATTTTATAATGTAAACTGGAAATTGCATTTCTGCATTCAAAAAGTACATTCCGAACAGACAATAGAGAGAAAACTTACAACTTGGTAAGTATTGCTGAAAATGGGTTCAATTTATATACTCGGGGTTTTTGGAGTCGCTGAACACGAATATCACGATTCCGAAAGTCTCCGCGGTACTTGGTGTCTAGGGTATTTACCTCTTCTCCTGGGGTATCAGTGCACCCTTGGTACTCGGTGGTTTTTTGAGTCGCTAAATACAATTATAATAATGGCGATGGTGTTCGAAACACCTGGTGCTTAAGACGGACCTCGTCTCCAAGAATTTTATGCAAATTCGATACAAAAAAGAGTGTGCACACGGTACTAGGAGGTTTTTGGGGTCGCTTACCACGAATATCATATATTGAGTTTGCTAAATCATTCGCATACAAATTTATGAATCAATGCGCGTGCATAGAAGTATAACTTCTGCCGGCAGTCCCACTGACTGCCACACTAGTTTTTTTTATAATTATTATTATAATTATATAATCAAGTACCCAATGTGGATAAGAAAAGACCACTGACTTAAAATACGAATTTAGAATTTAACCGGATTTGTGAGGAGAATGGTAACGACCGTGTAGGTATTATGAACCTTCTGCGAATTCAAGTGATAGTGAGGATGAAGTCGTTTTCGAACCTGAAGTTAATCCTGAACCTGAAGATAATGACGATGATTCCCCAACAACAACATCAAATCCGAATAACAATTCAACAAAATCCTGTAGTATTTATTTTTCAAGAAAATATAAAATTCTATACGTCAAATTTTACAGTAAAAACGCTTGTGAACTATTTTTTTCTGAAGAGTTTCTTGCAATAGTGGTGGAATAATCGCAGTTATATCCAAGTAATAGAAAAACACAAAGTAAAAAACACTAATAGGTTATAAAGTGGTAAGACGCCAGTACTGCAGATATGAAAGTTTTTATTGGACTTTTGTTGCAAATGGGACTTTTCCATCAATTGAATATTACTGGAACATTAATAATGTTACGAGCCGGTCCGAACTTGTCGCCCAGGAAGCAGCGCCAGACTAACGCCAGTACCTGGAATTTTTGAAGATTCTAGTTGATTTCCGATCGATCGAAAATTCTAGTAGCTGTTAGAATGACCAAATAATTCGAGACTATTCGAGATGTAATTTCAGAGACGCTTCTAGAAGGATTTAATTTTATATAGAAGGGAACGATTCGGACGGGAAACAATAATTGTAATAGCTGGCGATAAAGTGCGGATTTTTGTACGAGATATTTTAAAGACGTTATTCAATAATTGTGACTGTATCAAAGTTGTGTAAATTAATTGAGAAATTGGTATCTATTTGTGTTTACCAATAAATTGTTTATCACTTATCCCGAATCCACGAAGGAAAAATTATAATAATACTGTAAACTCTTGGCACACACATATGAATCGAAATCGATTTTCGTTGTTACTTCGTTATTTTCATTTAGTTGATAACTCGATACCATCTGCCGACAGATTATACAAGCTGAGACTAATATTAAAAACATTTCCACCTTAACATAGAAAATAAAAAATCTGGTGTGGGCACCACACGACCTTCCGAACAGTAGCATGTCAATATCTCGAAAACTAATGAAAATATCAAAAAAATGTATTCTTTCAAAAATGTCGGAAATTACGTGTTCTATCCACAAAGTCTAAATATTTTGCCAATAACTATATGAAAACCCAATATTTTCAAAAAAAATCAATTTTTTGATAAGAGTAAACGTCCACTTCCGGTCGGCCGATTTTACTCAAATTCTATCAGATTCCTCCGATGGTAATTATAAGTAAGGTTTTATAGTTTCATTCCGATCCAATTAGCCGTTTAGCCGCAAATGTGTTCACAGACACACAGACAGACAGACAGACATTTTTTATTTTTGGGTTTTTTAGGCTCAAGGAACCCTAAAACGCGTATTTCCGTTAAAAACCGGAGATCGAAATTTTTCGCGATCACAATACCTTCCTCTAACAGTGTTGCTGTTCGGAAGGTAAAAACAGGATACTGGTAATGAAAATCTGTGGAAACTGACATTAATGTCTACACTCTACAATTTGGATTACATGTACTTGAAGACTACCTGGATAAAGGTTCCACGGTTTACATGGATAATTTTCATAATTCTGTAACTTTTATAAAACTGCTAAAAGTACTTAACGTGTGAAACGAAGAAAAAAAAGATGTGGCAAATCATCAATTGAAAAAACATGAGTGTACTTGACAGCACAATCGTCTTGTTACTAAATAAAACTTAAAAGACAAACGAGATGTCTTTAGTATTTCAAACATGCATTCTGTTGAAATGGTATAGGTGCTCATACGTAATGGAATTTCTACGAAGCTAAATATAATTCAAGGATACAATAATGGAATGTCTAGCATTGTCCGATCAGAACAGATGCTTTCGTACTACTTATCTCTTAGAAAGACAATTAGATGTCCCAAAAAGGCTTCACTACATGTTACTGAGATATATACACATTAGATTGCAATGATTTCACTATTTAGAGAGTCTAACACCTACAGAAATAAGTCCTGTTTTGTATGTATCCAAGCAAAACAATAGAAAAGAGGTTGACCCGGTAGACCATCCTGTATATTATTTCTGCTGGTTTGAGCTCCTCGAGCTCAAAAAGGTATTTTTTGTACTGTTTCAATCGTCTTGAAAAAAAAAAATAAAATGGTTTTGAAAGGCTTTGAGCAGTTATCATGTTCGAGGCGGCAATCAAATCAGTTTTTTGAGAGGTAAAAATGTAATCCATAGTTAAAAAACCCATTTTTTCCTAATTTTTCGACAACGATATCTCACGAAAAAATCAACCGGTTTTGATTTCCATAACGGCATTCGTCGTCATTTTTTGAGTTTAAGAGCTAATTAGGTTATGGATTTTTTTTAAATTTTTTTAAATTTCTCGGAATCAGCTCAGAAAATGATATTAAACTCTCGATCGCGGAAGCCGTTCTAAAGTTATAAGAGGGTTACACACATACATACACACACATACAGACATCTGGGCGGGAATAGCCAGGATGGCGTCCTAGAACCTCAAAACGTGGAGATCTGGTGAAAATTTAATTTTGGAAAATCAGGGTGAAACGTTAAAAAATAATTGTGATCAAGGCTTTGAAATTGTTCTTTGGGTGCAATTTAACTGCCAATTCAGTGTCACTGAAAAGAACGTAGCTGATGATAATACATACCTTTGTTGTTTAGTTTTTCTATACATTTTAGTTATAATATGACTAAATAAAAATATATTAGGTACGCCAATGAGATAATAAGAGTACTTCAGCGATTATAAAGCGACGAGATGAGTTTAAAAACAACATCCAATAGCGGATGTAAATGTGGATGAAGTGAGGGTCTACTCTAATCCAAGGACAGTGCTGTCTACACGTCTATCCTATTCTTGGGTAAACTGTACTATTAACTACTATTAACATTTGCCAGCGTTCATTTAGCTTAATTACTGAATAATTACTAAAAGAGTCTAAAAATTTATCCCGAAGGGCTGAGAATATTATATAACAAGTGATTACCTATAATTATTATCTTAAGTAAGTCATTAATCAGTCTACAAATCGTTTATATCTGAAAATAGGGATTAAGTAAGTTATTTCTGATAAATGCGGTTATTATAAGGACAATTTTAAAGATAAACTTATTCATTATTTTTTACTTTCTTACCTCATATTTTTCGACAAGTATTAGGTAATTCCAATTTTTGTTAATGACCTAAATTTGTGGTTTTAACACTTCTTCTGGTGCGCCTTATACAGGAATAGGAAAAAAAGGTCGTTTAAAAAATTTTAATGTGATACAACTTTAAGACATTCGAAATTATTAATTATTAATTATTTTATATAATTAGATTATAATTATTAATTTAGTATATGATAATATACTAAATAGATGTAATTTTTATACATCAAACATTACTATAATACTATGCAAATGTTAGTATTATACGATTATAGATACAAACTGTATATTAGTGCATTTTGATTTGATTAATCTTCTTCTTCTTAAAGTGCCGTGCAGATTCCTTTGTAGGCGTCCATCGTCACCTTTTTATATACATCTATTAATTTCAGCATTTTACAGTGCCTGAAAATCCTGAATTCCTATCTATTGTCATATATTTCTTAGCCAGGATAGTTTTTTCCTATCTACTCCTCTTTTTTCCTTATTCTAGTTTACCCTGGAGAATCAGGCGTTGGAAAAGATAAAGTTCTCCGCGTGATGATATGACGAAGGTAGCCAATTTTTCGCCTTTTAATATTCTCAAAAAGCTTCCCGTCTATTAAACGAGCTCTCCGCAGAATATCTTCATTTGTCCAATGATCAATCCAGCATTCGCCGCAGGGCCCACAATTGAAAGGCCTCAAGCTTGTTGATAATTGTTTTCAACGTTCATGCCGCGACTTCGTACAAAAGAACTGACCAGACGTCAGTAATTCTATATCTAAGGCAGAAATTGTTCAATGTTCTCTCTATTTAAATATGTA
Organism: Altica lythri; assembly: GCA_964028335.1. NCBI lineage: Eukaryota > Metazoa > Arthropoda > Insecta > Coleoptera > Chrysomelidae > Altica > Altica lythri. Next base: position 62,576,377 of record OZ034800.1, on the reverse strand, counting down.
CTTTAATATGCGGAGTACCGCCTTTACTAATGTGGCATTTGGTTTTAGAGATGTTAATTTTCAAACCCAATCTCTGATTTTCTTCGTTGACCTTATCCAGTAAAGTTTGGAGATCACTTGCACTATCCGCTAATATCACGGTATCATCCACATACCTAATGTTGTTAGTGGGGATTTCGTTTACTTTAATACCTATGAGACTATCGGGGATTGACTCGGTGAATGCTCTTTCAACGTACAAGTTAAACAAAATCAGAGACAAGATGCACCCTTGGCGTACACCTTTTTTAATTTCGAAGTTCTCAGTTGTTCCTGCATTTTGGATTCGAATTTCCGCTTTTTGGTTCTAGTATAAATTACCTATAAGTCTTATAAATCTTTTCCGTTCAGTACCAAGTCTCCAAGAGAGGATATGAGGAGATCGTATTTACATTGTCAAAAGCCTTTTCATAGTCGATGAAATATGAAAAGACATCCTTTCTTTGACCTTGACAGTTTTACACTAATGTTTGGAGACTGGAGACTGAAGACTCTTGTTCTAAATCCGCTGTTAAATCCAAACTGACTAGCACCACTTACTTCCTCACATGTCCTATAGACCTTTTTGTGTAAAACTCGAAGGAAGAGTTTAAGGAAATACCCATTAGACTAATGAGACGATAGTTGTTACATAAGATTGCACTGATTGACGTGGGAATTGTGATAAAGATAGAACGAAGCCAATCTTCAAGAATAGATGTTATTAAAGGGTCGGTCAATGATTTCAAGATTTTTTTGCTAATTAAGTGAACCATTTCTCAGTACATATCATCCTGGCCTGGAGCTTTGCTATTTTTCATTAAGCTTATTGCGTGTTTAATTCCACTCTTCAATATACTGGGTCCTGATAACGCGATTTTAGCTTCGGGATTCTCTGGGTAAAGACCAATTGTGTATTTTCTCCAGGTTAGTAGCAGTTCTTCGGTATCCAATATTATTTAATTGTTTCCATCTTTAAAGATTGTTCGGTTATTCCCGTGATTTCTTTGACTTTTTTTATGAAAATGAAAGCTGTCTCCAAGTTTGTTCAGATTTTCTGCCTCCAAGCATCTTTAGCGTCGGGATTCTCTGTTCTGTTATCTTGGAAAAGACCAAGTGTGTATTTTCTACAGGTTAGTAGCAGTTCTTCGGTATCCAATATTATTTTATTGTTTCCATCTTTAAAGATCGTTCGGTTAATACCGTGATTTCTTTGACTTTTTTATGGAAATATAAACTGTCTACAAGTTTGTTCAGATTTTCTGCTTCCAAGCATCTTTCAGTACGTCAATTTTCTTTTGCTGTTCTTATTTCATTTCTTTTTTTTTATTTGATTAATAGTAAAGATAAATGACAATTTTAAACATAAGTTCAAACTTCTATCTGCAGTTCTCGAGCGCCATTATATTTTTTTACAAGCTTTTATTTACATAACTTGCGTGTTCGTTAGTTTGTACGGGTGAAATCTTGGAAGAAAAATTTGTGCCACTTATAGACTTCCGATTGATCTGAAATTTTGCAGAGACATGTAAATTGGGTGACAATGCAATACTATGATGTCTGAAAGATGATATGATGATGGAGCCGGAAGGTGGCCATAGCATCTTAGAGATGAAACTACGTACTCCTATTGAGTTTGGACTCGTTGGAATCGTCTTGTCAAGCACTTTATGATTAAATCAACAAAAATATGAAAATCAATCGAAAAAACGTAAAAATTAAAAAAAAAAGGTGTGGCAGTCAGTGGGACTGCCGGCAGAAGTTATACTTCTATGCACTGTTAACTAATAAAACTTAATAACTACAAACACAGGCAAGTAGAAATATTTTTTTTTTAAATTAACTGTATTCAATTAAATAAATACTTAGAAAAATAAGACCAGTTGATGTGTGTCCTTACTTCAAACATGAAAACTAAACAGTAAAACGATCAATGTACAAAAAAAATTGTTTACAAAACCCCATAGTGCAAAATATAATGCAACCATGTGACGGTAGTATGGACTACAATATATTACTCATTACTAAACATTATTATTAATATTATTCATATAAAATACTAAACTTTATATGTTTACTTACGTGACAGAATTATAAAATAATCTGTCAAACACAATGTAATACGTCACTATGATATTCCAAAACATTAGCTCAGACTTTTTTTTGTATATCTATCTCTTTTCAATGTACTGATACCTTATATGTGTTTCTGTCTCTCTCTTACTCACACCATTACATATGTAATGATTTTTCCTATTTAACCCCACACAAATCAAGTCCATGATAAGAAGTATAACTTCAAAAAACGGTAATAAAAAAAGCTTGTATATTTTTTGTATTCAAACTTCTTGTTATATATAGATTTAGATCTCATACTACAGTATTGAAATATTCGATAGATATAGAGAACCTGAGAACAATAAATTATTTATTAAGAATCCTACTGAATAATCTTTAGTAACATTTTAGGAGTGATATGTAATTAGTTATTTCCCAATTCTTTTTTAATTGTAATAATTTGACATACCTATCTTCCCAAACTGACAATGCCCACCAAAATGTATAATAACCCTAAGAAAACAGCAGTCACTGTAAAATAATTACAAAATTACAGACATTTGGGCGAACAAAATGAGTAATAACTAGTCGGTAGTGGATCTCGTTGAATCCCACGAAGAGATAAAATTAAGAACTGTCAAGTATCTGAGTTTTTGAATGGAAAGTCGACACGTTTGTATAATTTTTAACTCAGAGTTTTATAGTGTGAAGCATCTCCCATACTTGCTATTTACCTAAATTACTTACCTAACTATTTATTCTTATTATTAATTATCTAGGGGGATGTATTTAAAATCTTAAAATCAATGCTGACGCATACAGTAAGTAATTGTTTTGATGTTAAAAGTTTTTGTGATACCGGTATTAAACTACACTTTTATCGTGAATGAGTTTATGAATTTATTCAAGATCTTCTTTACGATAGCGTTCGTATTATACGGATATTATATCTACAATTTTATCAAGAAGATCATGTGTGTGTGTGTGTGTGTGTGTGTGTGTGTGTGTGTGTGTGTGTGTGTGTGTGTGTGTGTGTGTGTGTGTGTGTGTGTGTGTGTGTGTGTGTGTGTGTGTGTGTGTGTGTGTGTGTGTGTGTGTGTGTGTGTGTGTGTGTGTGTGTGTGTGTGTGTGTGTGTGTGTGTGTGTGTGTGTGTGTGTGTGTGTGTGTGTGTGTGTGTGTGTGTGTGTGTGTGTGTGTGTGTGTGTGTGTGTGTGTGTGTGTGTGTGTGTGTGTGTGTGTGTGTGTGTGTGTGTGTGTGTGTGTGTGTGTGTGTGTGTGTGTGTGTGTGTGTGTGTGTGTGTGTGTGTGTGTGTGTGTGTGTGTGTGTGTGTGTGTGTGTGTGTGTGTGTGTGTGTGTGTGTGTGTGTGTGTGTGTGTGTGTGTGTGTGTGTGTGTGTGTGTGTGTGTGTGTGTGTGTGTGTGTGTGTGTGTGTGTGTGTGTGTGTGTGTGTGTGTGTGTGTGTGTGTGTGTGTGTGTGTGTGTGTGTGTGTGTGTGTGTGTGTGTGTGTGTGTGTGTGTGTGTGTGTGTGTGTGTGTGTGTGTGTGTGTGTGTGTGTGTGTGTGTGTGTGTGTGTGTGTGTGTGTGTGTGTGTGTGTGTGTGTGTGTGTGTGTGTGTGTGTGTGTGTGTGTGTGTGTGTGTGTGTGTGTGTGTGTGTGTGTGTGTGTGTGTGTGTGTGTGTGTGTGTGTGTGTGTGTGTGTGTGTGTGTGTGTGTGTGTGTGTGTGTGTGTGTGTGTGTGTGTGTGTGTGTGTGTGTGTGTGTGTGTGTGTGTGTGTGTGTGTGTGTGTGTGTGTGTGTGTGTGTGTGTGTGTGTGTGTGTGTGTGTGTGTGTGTGTGTGTGTGTGTGTGTGTGTGTGTGTGTGTGTGTGTGTGTGTGTGTGTGTGTGTGTGTGTGTGTGTGTGTGTGTGTGTGTGTGTGTGTGTGTGTGTGTGTGTGTGTGTGTGTGTGTGTGTGTGTGTGTGTGTGTGTGTGTGTGTGTGTGTGTGTGTGTGTGTGTGTGTGTGTGTGTGTGTGTGTGTGTGTGTGTGTGTGTGTGTGTGTGTGTGTGTGTGTGTGTGTGCGTGTGTGCGTGTGTGCGTGTGTGTGTGTGCGTGTGTGTGTGTGCGTGTGTGCGTGTGTGTGTGTGTGTGTGTGTGTGTTTTTGTGTGTGTTTTTGTGTGTGTTTTCTTCTAGCCTCTGATCCCCCACGGAAACCGCCGTCTATAAATTACTTCGCAGAGGAAGGATTTAGCTGTTGCTCTTCCTTCTGGTGGATAAGGTGTTATTTCTACCTTCCTTCTAGATTCTGTGGTGGATAAGGTGTTATTTCTACCTTCCTTCTAGGTTCTGTCTTTTGATCTTTTTCTTTCAATGGAACGCAGCTCGGTGAGAACTTCTGTGGTCAAGGTAGTTGTAACGTTCCAGACAGCTTCACTTGTCAACATTTCGTCTACTATTATCCCTGGTTGGATTTTCTTGTTGAGGATTTTCTCTAACTCATCACGCTGTGGATTGAAGCGAGGGCACTCAAAGAAAACGTGCTCTGCATTTTCAGTAACTCCAGGGAAGGACGGACAGTCAGGAGAATTATCGTGCTTGAAGCGGTATAGGTACTCTCGAAAGCAGCTGTCCTGAGAACATTTGCGTCAGGTAATAGTTGACCTCGCTGTGGTTTTGATTCAGCCAAACATCAATCTTTGGTATAAGACGATATGTCCATCTGCCCTTAGCTGCAGTGTCCCACAAGTGTAATAAGAACGCTATCGTGAAGATGACCTTGAATAAATTCATGAATTTGTTGGTCAAAATTGGAATGGACATTGCTGGAGTAACAGAAGTTGATGTTTGCTATTTCAATAGAAGTCTATTTGAACAAATTTTTATATTATAAGAAAAACTTAAGACCTAGAAAAATTTGGGTCAAACACATAAAGCGTTAATAACCATTTTCTGTGTAGGCAAATATTAGTTTCCTGGATTAATTTGATTTATGATAAAAAAGAATGAAAATGGTAAAATAGATTCCATGTATATTTATGTTATGAATGAATTATACATCTGTGTTGTGTGAATTTTCTATATAAGGTTCCCTCGTGTATCAACACTGTTGATTCTGTGGTTTCACGGCATCTGAGCTGAGACTGAGATCGAGATTCTTTGTATTCGACTCGAATCCTCTCTAAGGAATGTGGAAATACAGGGTACACACGTAAAAAACAGTTAATTATGAATATATTTTAATTTTTCTGTTCAAAATTTATTTTTCAAGTGTTTTGTAATTTAGACATGTATAAAGGTCACTTTACAGTTACAAAAATTAGGTATGATGATTTATGAATTCAATATGTTAATAATAATAACAAATTAAAATCAATCAAACAAATAAGCGTCATGTTATTAAAAATTAAAATTAGAAAAGCTTTATAGATTTAAATGTTCCAACAGTTGTTTCTGTTACAAATTCGTCAAAGGATTACATATTATATCTGAGTTCCGGACTCCATACTTTATTAATTACATCATAAATGAAAATGAAAAATCGGTCTAGGCTGACAGCTGGGAAAAAAAGTTGCAGAAGCTAGAATCGATACCATTTTTTTACATAATATTTTAAAAAGTCTTGAAGTTTTTCTGGATCACTGATCAAGAATCCGAGGTTAGTCACCAAAAAGTAGATATAAAGTTGGCAATTTTATGATTTTCTAGTTATAGGTTAATTGTCTAAGATCCCGATAGAGAACGACCTTCACCGAGCTGGTTAATGGACCAAACGTATTTTTTATGTAATTTAATATATTGAAAAATTTATTGCATATGGGTTGCCAGTCGAATTTCAGTCCAGGATATTTTTAGTTAATTTTAAAAATTTTTTGTGCGACTAAGTGGTCCCTACCAACCGTCCCATGCGATTTAAGAGGACACAACATAACAGCTGAGATTTGAATTGTTTTCAATAATTTCAATTGATTTTAATTTGTCGGTATATATTTATAGATACATTAATTATATAGAGCAAATTGCTTTAATTTATTTCAGTTAATATTTTTAAATAGGAAAAAAAGAAAAATTTGCAATATTAGAATTATATATGTATATTGCTATAATCTTCTTATTAACTAAAGATTTATATATACTTTAATGTAACAAAATATATACACATATATATTTAATTGATTGAAAAAAAAATTAAAAACTAATCCTTTATTTTTATATGAAACTACTCCAAAATAATGCTCAGAATGTACATGTCTATCGCTATCCTTCTTGTCTTCATGAGCAGAAAGCAGAGAGCTCTCTCTCTTTAAAAGGCCGGGATACAAACGCTGTTATATTGTGTCCTCTTCTATCGCATGGGACGGTTGGTAGGGACCTCTCAGTCGCACAAAAAATTTTTAAAAATTAATTAAAAATATCCTGGACTGAAATTCGATAGGCAACCCATATGCAATATATTTTTTGATATATTAAATTACATAAAAAATATGTTTGGTCCATTAACCAGCTCGGTGAAGTTTGTTCTCTATCGGGATCCTATACTATAAGCTTTCCGGTCAACTCACCCCAGATACGTAATCAGCAACCAAACATTTATTTATTTATTATTCGTCAAAGAATAATCGGTGTTTGCGGAAAATACCGCATATGTGGATACAATATTTGTGTTCGTTGGTGAATATTCAGCATATTTCTCCGAACACGAATGTTTTCCGTCTTGAGTCGGTACTTGATACACATCAAAGCACCCGAATATTCGTATTGTCCGTGTTCGCACTACCGTCCACACATTCGTCTTGAATATCAACACATTTTTTAGGTTAGATTTGTTTCGTATTGTGATAGAATTGATAAAAAGAGTGATAGTTGACAGGGAGTGGACAAATGAAGCAGTTATGAATATTTTGGAACGCTATCAAGTTAAACCGTGCCTTTGGGATCCCCACCATCCTGACCATAGGAATAGAAATACCTATTGCAATATACCTTGTATGTTTAAAGTTGTTTCAATGTATCTAAATAAATAATCTTGCTTTTAAAGATAAAACGTCATCCAATTCATATAAACAAGTAGGATCTCTGAATCCGAATATTTTCCGTATTTTTATTCGAATACAAATATTCGCTTTTAAAGTAATATGTGTGGATGGTAAACAAAAGCAGATATTCGCACACGATTATTTGCTCCAAATATTCGGACAATTGTCGAATATTCCTATACGCATGTGTGGAGCCGGCTTTAGAAGTAAGCAATTGGCAAAGTTGTATAATGATTCCGTTTTTAAGAGTTTTCGCATTTTACTTTTCTGGCTATCTAACCTCAGACTTGTGATCAATGATCCTAAAAACCTCTTATTTTCTGTCCTTAATATAATCAATATTTTTTTAAGTTAATTTGGGACCGTTGAAATAGGACAATTTGACGTTGTAGGGCTGAACGAGGGTCAAAGGCATGGATTTATCTGGTTACGAATGACCTTTACTGTTCATAACACCTAATGCTAAAACAATGGGATCGATTTGAGCTTCCGTAAATATTTTAGTTATTATCTCAGCTTACAGTCGATACTAATCTACAAAAAATAGATTCCAAAAAATCTTCCTTGTAAAAAAGGTGAAGAGTTAAGCGCATGAAAATAATGCCTAATATTGGTAACAAGTTTTCGAGTGTAAGTTGAATAGTCAATATTTTAGATTTTTGCTAAAAGATTAAATATCAATTTACATTTTACTGAGAGTTAAAAAAAATATTAGCACTAGGGGAGTACTGACCAAAGTTACTTGTGTTTTATTTTTAAAAAATTACCTTACTTTCATATAGACCTTGAGAACGCTTTTCAGTTCCAAGAGAAAAAGTTTGAGAGAGTCCAACCAAAATTAATACAAGTTATCAAAAGTCTGTATATGATAAATATGAAGAATGTTATAAACAAAAACGGAAAATTTGAGCTGTTCAAAACAAAGACAAAAAGAATAAAATAATAAAAAAATGCACAGAAAAGGTTTAAAAATTGCACATTGTCTGTAGAAACTTAAGAGATCATGGAAGGAGCATTTGCAGACGATATAGCAATGATGGCAAAAAAACGAACGAGATTTACAAAAAAAATCTCGATAGAATGATGTATACAAAGAATATGACATAAATAAGGAAAAAACAAAAATGGTGAAAATAGAAGAACAACAACTAGGCACAGAAATAGAAGGGCAAAAAGTAGGACAGATAGATATTACAATATCGGTGGGTAGAAAAGAAGATGGTGTCGATTAAAAGAAGAATCTACAAAGCAAGTGAGAAATATCACGAAAAACAAAATTAAATATATAGTCCACACACCAATATTGACGTCTGAATGTGAAACCTCTACTTAACACAAAGACACAAGTGTACGTAGATGAAATATCTTAAACAAGTGAAAGGAGTGACGCAAAGAGATAGAATAAGAAACATACAAATTGGAGAAAAGTTAAATATACAACAACTGTTAAACAACGAAAATTAAGTTAGTGTTTACATTTAGAACCAATGGCTAAAATGAGACTTGAAAACAAAATGGGCAGCTGCTGATTCTACAAGATGGTTCTGGTCCTAAATATGGGGTTTCGGCTCCGTTTTTTGCCAGTTTATCTACTGTTCGTTTTCTTCTATTCCTATGTGTCCTGGAATCTATAAAAGTGTAATTTTGTCCTAGCTCATTTGGTTTGCCTAGGCATGCCCAGACTATCTTTGATCTGATTGTGTGTGAGGCTGCATTATTATCTGATATAATTACAATCTTTTGTCTACGATAGTTCCTTCCTTTCGATATAAAATTTTACACATCTTTCAATGGCACGGATTTTCGCTTAAAAAAGCTTGAGTATGCACCCAGGCTTTCTGAGTATTTGGCTCCTGGTCCAAAAACCCCTGCTCCTGCTCCTTCATCTGTCTTGGAGCCGTCTATACCATTTTATGGCATTTTGGTTTAGCTCAAATATGGTGTCTTGGTCCCATTTTTGTGGTGAATTTTCTCACAAAGTTAAGTTTTTTTGGCATGTCTACTTGTGGCATTTTCGAAATTTGATTAAATTAAAGTGATCGAATTTTTTCCTTGATTATTTCTTCTTTGACCATTCTGTATATTGTTTTCTTCCTTACATTTTCTACTTAAATATATTGTGGCGTCGGATTTAGGATTGCAGCAGTTGGACATGTTGTCATTGATCCAGTGATGCATGCACAGGATAGTCTCTAAATCTTCGAGAGTTTTTTCCTTGTAGTAGTCAGATTAGCTCTCGTGCCCCAAGCTACTGCCCCATAAGTGATGATTGGTCTCACTATTGACATGTACATCCATTGCAATATTTTTGGGTTACAACCAATTTTTTCATGCATGTTTCTGTACACCATAAGGGCCTTTGTGTCTGTACGCGGACACTTTTTCTCACCAAAGCTAACATAGTAAGCTTCGTTTAAAAAAAACTTTAGGCTTTTAAAAAGACTACCACTTTAGGCCTAATAATAATTACAAATTATATCGAATACTGTCCATGACATTACAAGATCACCTTAAAATTTTAAGGATTCTTTATTTCCAACTACAGACTTGAGTGGTATCAGCAACTGATACATCTATGAGCGTAGGTACTACTAGCACTTAGATCGTATTTATCTATACCAATATTATAAAGAGGAAAGGTTTGATTTTTTGTTTGTTTGTTTGTTTGTTTGAAATGAATAGGCTCCGAAACTACTGGACCGATTTCAAAAATTCTTTCACCGTTGGCAAGCTACACTATTCCCGAGTGGCATAGGCTATGTTTCATTTAAAAAAAAATAGGGATCCTTACTAAAATGCCATCAATGACCTTAAAATCCTTACATCGCGTGCGCTGAGAATACTATTGATTATAGAACAAAATAATGTACTACGATTTCGAAGAATATAATAATATCTACAAAAAATGTCGCGACAGCATATGTCTAACTGTTATAGTTACGTCACAATAAATATTTTTTAATTTCTTAAAAGTTTTTATCTTGGTATTAATCCTTATCAAAATAACTTATTTCATAATCACGACAGATATCACAAATTTAGCATGTGCAATGGGACGAGGCTACTTATAAAGGAATTATAGGACAATTAAGTTGTAGCAACCATTATAACTGAACCACCAGCTGGTCAACTAGCTCATACACTGAGGATACCGATGATCCCAACTGATCTACCAAATCCATTTAAACCGCTTCAATTTCCTATCAAACCATTTTTCGCTTTTACTAATAATAAGTCTCAAGGTCAAACCTTCCAATTAGTAGGGATCTGTTTCCTCATGGCCAACCGCCTAAGGCGGGTCGGAGCACCTGAAAATCAATTTATTTTGCTGCCAGAAAATAAAACAACATGTAATATTGTTTACAGGGAAGCGTTGACCCAATAAATTTAATGGCTTTTGTTATTTTACTTTAATTACCGTGCAAAGCCGGGGCGGGTTGCTAGTTATCGTATAAAAATAAATATTTGCATGGTATTATAGTAATATTTAATGTATAAAAAATGTATCCAATCAATTTATGTCTTGGAATGTCTTAAAATTATATCTGTATTTTTTTCAAACGACGTTTTTTTTCCTTTTATTGCAATCTGCATCAACTGCGGCAGTTTTAACTTAAAAAAAATCGAAAAGAGGTTGACCGTAAAGGCCATCCTTGCAACTTCCCGCTAGTTTTAACCGCAAAGCTATATAGTAACGTGACGTATTTTGACGTTTTTGACTTTTTTTGAAATGTTTAAAAAGCCATAACTTTTTAACGCGTTATTCGATTTTGATGTTCAAGATGGCATTCGACGCAGTTTTTTGAGACCTAAAAACGTTACCGGGAGTGCAAAATCGATTAGTAGAAAAACCTGTAAGTTATTGAAAAAAAAAACTTTTTTTGAAATTTTTCGACAACGATATCTCACAAACGAATCAACCGATTTTAATTTACAAAACGGCATTCGTGGGTGGCTTTTTAAGCTTGAGAGCTGATTAGGTTATGAAATTGATCGATGCAATAGCCAAAAAGATATGCCCAAAAAACATCATTTTTACCAATTGTTTTTTTCGGTTATTTTGAAATTTCTCGAAATCTACCGTCTCGAATCGGTTCAAACTTACAGGGAATCTAAGTTAGATGGAACTCTTTGAAATGCTTTTTATTTCATTCCGATCGGTCAAGCCGTTCAAAAGTTATAAGAGGTTTACATACATCCACACACACACACATCCACACGTACATACAGACATACAGACACCCTCGTAAAAATAGTCAGGGGAGGTTCCTAAGACCTCAAAACGTTGAGATCCGATGAAAACTCGATTTTCGAAAAACGGGGTGAAACCAATAACTTCCCGATTTTAAAAAAAATTTTTTTAGTGGGAAGTTAAAAAGGTTTTTTGTGTTAAATAGGTCCACTGTTGTAGAAATAGAAATAGAAAATTTGAACAATATTTTTATAAAATTATTTTACTTCTAATAAAACTTGTAAATGTTATTTTTAATAAACAACAATTTTGCAGTGCCAATTAAAAAGTTGGGTTTCATTGATTATTATGAGGATGTATAAAATCTCATTACAAACTGTTTTTCTTATAGTTCGTTGTATTTCTTAGAATTAATTGTATATTGTTGTTATTTTTTATTTGATCCATTATTTAATTATTAATTCTACCCTTGACACCGGTGTATTAATAACATTTAGCTTGTTTTAAATTTCTAGTGGTTTCAACAAGAAATACATATGAGATGCCTGAGAACGGTATGTTAGTGTTATCAAAAATAAAGGTAAGTAATATCAGCTGTTTATCGTATATCTCTTACAAAAAGGATTTTGACCTTGTATTTTTATAAATGAGATAGGAATGTTTTATACATTTATGGAACTATCCCATAATGGTGTATCCTGTGCATGCATGTAGTTTATTTTAATCTACTTATTACAGTGCGTAAAAAAAGGGAAAAATATGGTACTTACTAGACATATACAAACCTAATTTGAATTTTCTTTAGTTCTCCAACTGAAAAGATCTACAACGATTAACATCATAAATGATGGTCATTCAACTACTCTTAGAGTGTTTTTTTAAGTAAGGATGCAATTTCAAGTGATCCAAGCACCTGAGATTTAAGATATACTCTTGTATATGTATACAGTGGTGTCCTTAACTTGTTTTTTATATTAACTTTAGAATTGTTGCCAGTTGAAGAAGTTGTACAAATGGGTAAACATTTCTTAACTTTGTACTGTCACATTTGAAATTATAAATATTTGATACAAAAAAATATTGTTGTATTTTTATTTTCTTATATTAATCCTGTTTCGGCGCCGCTGTGACCATGTAATAAGGAACAAAAACCTTCGGACATAAAAAGATTGACGTTGAAATGGTACGACGAAGTACCTACCGAGAGACTTTAGTTTGTTGTCCACACCCAGTTTCTTTGAAGCAAGTACCAACTCAATAATGTTTTTTGTTGGAGATGTGATAGTTTTGAGAATACAGGAAATAAAGACTACTTATTCTCACTATGAAGTTGTTGAGAAACCTATTGTGAATAGGGTTCGTACTTCCATATATACTCGATCTTCCGGTCTTTTAAAAACAAGCTCTAGTTGTTTAGAGCGTCAAAATGTCATAGATAAGAACATTTAATTTATAATGATACTTTTAAGTGTTAAATATTTGTTTTTGTACTATTTTCACGATAGCAGTTGTTATATACAAGAAAGCGTTAAAAATAAAAGCATGCCGATACTTTTTGTAGGACTGTTTGCCGACAGTAACCAGCAGCAGCTTCAAGCTTAAACGAAAAAAACGAATGCTTATCCATCGTTTCGGCGTCGTATTAAAAATGTATATTTTTAATGCATAAATGCATATGTGCGTCGTATTTATTTTCTTTTTAATCAACCGAAACATTTATCAGTCATTTATTTTAGTTAGACCTTCAAAACATTATATACTCTAATTAAAATATTATATTTAATCACCATAAATGACATTGCGGGATAACCATTTCCCGCCGTATCTACGTTGAGCTTATCTAATATTATCATAGCAGTAAAGAAATAACGGTTTTGAACTAAAAATAACAGAATACACGTGATCTTATACAAAAGTATTATTCAATGCATTTTTGGGTCCTTTTTACATTATTTTGTTATATTACAATGTTTTTGTTATAGAAAAAAGATAACACTGAAGAAATTATGACGGTTTATGGAAACCTTTAAACTACATTTATTTTCCTTGAAAATTGAAGGAATTTAGAGGACAAAGTTTAAAGAAAAAAATTCTCCCATACGGTGAACGGACGTGGTAAATAAGACCAACACGAAACTGTATCGCTATGAAACCTTATAAGTTTTATGGGTTGGTAAAAAAACAAGTCTGTTTTAGTATAATTAATTTCAACATTTATGATTATGATTTTTAATTCAAGTTTTATTTGTTCCTAATATCAAAAAAAAATACTTTCAGATCTTATTTGCGTAGTGTTAATTAAGATAAAAATAGAATAAAAGCGTTTAGTAAGTTTTAGGTATATTAAGTAACAGTTTGTGAAACAATGTGCTTCGTAAACCTATCTCTCTTTGCGTGGGTGAGATATATGTCAACACTTTTTTATACTACATCGGCGTGAATATTTACGTTTCTTTTTATGTGTCTGGAAGTAACTGCCTTGTGTGGAAAACTGCTACATATTTTTAAAATCGATGTTTAAATTACCAGGTTAGGTTTATATGAAGCTGAATATGTAGTAAAAAGTGTAAATTTAATTATATCGAAAAGGGAACAACATTAGGATTAATTAAAGAGCGTGGGAAATCTCTATTAACAGTTCTTATGTTGGTTTAACAAGCTAGTTTATAAAAATATTGTTTGTCGAGTTTGCCAAATTCGTAGATAAAAATAGCAGTGTCAAATGTTTACATAAATATATCTGTTGACCATAAATAAAGTTCTAAGAAACTTCATCAATATAAATGAATACTAAAAGTTCTGTTAGAGTAGATTCGTTTCTTTTCTAAAAAACAAAACTGTAAATTTAATTTTCCTTAAAAGTCGTTCAGTTTTTTTGAATTTATTATATTTTAATCAATATAGAAATATCTGGAAACTAAGCTAGATCGTGTTAAATTATAGCAATGGTTCCAACATATTTAATAATATATACTTTTACAGTTGCATTTTGTTTTTGAAAATTTGTGCTAAAATTTAAATTTAAATACACATTTGGTACTGGGAGTAGCGGTCAGTTGTAAGAATTTGGTCAGTTACATTTAACGACGATCATTTGTAAATTAGGGCTAGTTTATACAAATAATAGCTGACCCGGGGGACTTCGTACCGCAAATCATTTACGTCATTCTTCCATTTTTCGTTTTTTCAATTTATTTTGATTTTATCGTTTTTATCATATTTTTTCGTTAGTTATCAGGTTTATACTATTTTTTTTCGTTATATTTTGTAGTTTATCGATAAAATATATTAGATGCATCACAATACTTAATTTAGTAAGAATTTCTCGTTTAAATATAAGTGATATTAATTGCGCCACCTTCCGGTGGCGTCACAATACTTAAATAAGGATTGGTCGTTTAAATATATGTGATATTAACTGCGCCACCTTACGGTGGCCGCCGGTGGCGTGATATAAAGTAATCAAATCAGTAGTGGTTGTTCGTTTAAGCGCCATCTGGTGGTAACTTCCATTAATACGAATATCATATTCATCTTACCCATTAAAAATACATCATCATACTTATTTTCATGACAATCGGTTGAACGGGGTGGAAGTCGATACTTTACAGCGCCGCCTGGTGGCGAATTACATCAATGGGCATAGCATATAAACCTTCTCCGTGGAAAAATACATGTAGGGTAAAAGCCCCAATAATGGACACCCAAGAGAATTCTTTTACTTGAAGCAATAATTAATTCTTCCAATTTGTGTTTTTTGGCCCAAAAATATTATTACGGAGCCTACAACATGTGTCCTTTTATACATTAAATCAGATTATTTAAAAAGAAAATAATTTTTTAGAAAAAAAAATTAAACAAAAGAATGTCAAAATCACCGGTAATGGTCACCCCTACTTAAGTATTGGACACCTAAAAAATTAGTAAAGGACACCCTACTCCAAATATGGTTTAAGTATATGTAGAGTAGGTAGTAAGATAAAACTTTAAGTTATTTTATTTATTTATTCATAAATCAAGTATAGCTGCTGCATATTTACTATATTTTCATATATTAAATCATTTTTAATAACTCCGGTACCGAATAAACACCCCTTTTATTTTTGACCTGTGGTTCTTTAATAATAAAATAGAAAAGGCGATCTTCTCTCTCTGGTCATTTCCAATCTAGACTAGCTTTTATCATTGAAGATACTTCAGCTCCATCTTCACTAAGCTTCATCACTTTCCCTTTAATCAAATCAAATAATTTTTTTTTTCTTAACTAAAAGCACCTAATGCTATATACCTGGATAAAATTCTTCGTTATATTTGACGATTACAAAAGATCCCTCAGTTAGATAAAATAATAGTTCTTGTTCTACGTCACTGATTTCTATGTCTTCATCGCAGTAAGGAACTTCTATCTCGTTATCTGACTCTAAATCACTCACAATTTTTCTTTTAACTGTTGACTTTCCTTTCTTACTTTCTTTCTTCATTTGTCGTGGCTTCACAGCAGATTTACTTACAGTGAGATTGTCGTAGTGTTGTCGATATAAAGTCATCGGAGGGACAGTGGTTCCATCAGCAGAAAAACAGGCCATTACAGTAATCTGCATTTGATTTCCTTTCATAGAAATCCTCTTCTAATTTTGTTGGACCCAAAACATTACCAGATCTAGGATCAAGAGCAAATCCTGTTTCGTCCGCATAAAAAATTCTGTTTGGATGGTTTAAAATTTCACTAAGTCCTTCACTTTTCAGAGATGTGTCAATTTCGTCAAACCATTTCTCTATATCTGCTTTTGTCACAGCTGCCCTGGATTTTGAGACCGACTCTGCCCTTCGTTTCTTAATTTCCGGATGTCTTCTAAGAAATGCGGCAAACCACGATCTTCCAGGTTTGCCATCTTTGAAAATAGTTTTTTTGCCACTTTCTTTTATTATTTTTTGCGCTGTGGACAGTAAACTATCTCTGGTGAACAGGGAATCCTTTTCTACCCATTGACAAAATCCATTGAACCAAAACCTGTTCTTCTTCTTCAGAAAGAATGGTGTCGGGTCCCATTTTCCTCTTGGTAATGCTATTTTCTAATCTTCTTTTTAATGTAGTTCTAGGTACTCCGAACACCTTTGCTGTCATTTTTTTACTTAGTCCTTGATTTTTAACGGCTTCTATAGCCAGAGCCATTTTATCTTCCTGCCACTTGAAAAAAGGTCGCTTCTTTGCTTTTTGCTCCTCCATAACTGTCAGAAAAATTAATTCGTTGAGAATTAGTAACTGTTAAGACCTTAGTAATATCCACAGGGTACCTAACCAGAATTAATTGGTTCTTGTATTGGAAACATTCAGCAGTGTCCATTACTAAAAATCATTGGCTTTAGTAATGGACACTTTGGTGTCCA
Source organism: Altica lythri (assembly GCA_964028335.1). NCBI lineage: Eukaryota > Metazoa > Arthropoda > Insecta > Coleoptera > Chrysomelidae > Altica > Altica lythri. The sequence goes on along the minus strand of OZ034800.1, from coordinate 62,559,705 downwards.
TTTTTAAAACATTTGTCATTTACAGTTTTAGTAATGGTCACCCCTTATTAAAATTTCTTAGAATTAATTTTTTTGTTTATTTGAGTGTTCACTACCAAATACATACCTCTTAAAACTGTAAATTCAGCCTATCTAAAATGAACGTTAATTTTAATTTGATACAAGCCACCAGCAATTCAACTTTGACACAACCTATACCACTGCTAAAAGGGCACTGAATTTTGGCGCGAGTTTCTATTGACATCTGTCATAAGCAGAGATGATAAATGGTAGATGCTGTTGGGCCCACCCGGCATCGCCCGGTGAGATACCATTGCATCGATTTAGGCGGCGTGAAGTTGCTCTTTGGGTTAACGTTTCGTCGCCGTGTTGATGTTTCCGGTTTCCAGGGTGGGACCGAAAGAAAAAAAAGCATGATGGAAGCTCCAAGACTAAAATACTCCGGAGGTAAACTCGCCCCCCAATCGGATCTCCGGGTGGGGGCTAGTCCTGTGGCCTCATCAAGCGATATTAATCGAACTTCCACGATCTCCTACAATACACTGGGTTCCCCTAACAACACTCAACGGAGAAATAGTGTGGCACCTGCAGTTGTTAACAGACCCAAAAACAGCAACTTCAAAATTGATTTCTGCAACATCAGAGGGCTTAACACCAACATAAATTCAGTCCACCAGCACTTACAATTTTCCAAGCCTCATGTGCTCGCACTGACCGAGACAAAGGTCAGATCGTCAACAAATACCGTCAGCTATTTATACCCTGGATACGATTTTCATTGCCGATTTAGACGCAACTTTGGGGTATGTCTCTTTATCCGAGATGATCTTTGCTGCCAACGAGAGGAAACACTTGAACCGACAGGGTTTGATGTAATGTGGTTTAAAATATCTACGCAGAAAATCACCAAGTTTATCTGCTGCCTTTACCGTCCTCCAAGCGACACCCAATACAGAGCCCTTTTCTCATCACTAGCCAACACAATCGACTTCTTGCAAACCAACCATCCAAATGCCGAAGTCGCTATCTTTGGAGACTTTAACGTCCATAATGTCAACTGGCTTAAATACTCAAATACCAACGATGAACAAGGCCGTGAGGCAGAATCATTCGCGATCAGTTCTGGCTTAACTCAACTCGTAGAAGAACCAACGCGGATACCAGACCGAGATGGTGATTTTGCTAGTCTGTTGGATCTTTTTTTGACATCAAACCCAGACCTATACACTATCTCCGTTCAGTCTCCGCTAGGATCTTCCGATCACAAACTTATTTCAACACTAAGCGAGCTACCAATTTGTTCTGAGCAGCCTCCTAAACCTCGCAAGATTTGGCATTACAGATCAGCCAGGTGGGAAGACCTGAAGAACCATTTTCACACTTTTCCTTGGCTGAACGTGTAACTGGCATGGAAGCCTTTATTCCTTATTCCAATAAGCGCCCTTCTAACGGCAAGCCCTGGTTTAGCAAAAACTGCGAGCGCGCAGTCAGATCTAAAAATCGAGCTTACCGACTGTGGCGTAAAAATCCAACGGCTGAGAATCGCACCACCCTTGTTACCGCTCGAAACCAGTGTAAGCAAACGATAGATCAAAGCAAAGAGACGCATAACACGAGGATCAAAAACAAACTTCTTGCCAGTCCTAACGGATCTAGGTCTTTTTGGTCAGTCGCTTAGGCCGTCAGTCAAAATTTTACCAAATCAAATATTCCACCTCTAACACGTTCCGACGGCACAATAGCAACCACAGCCGGAGATAAAGCGAACTTACTGGCAGAACTATTTTCTTCTCATTCCAACGTAGACTTTCAGGGAAAAACACCACTGAACATTCCAGCAGTTCAATCGGAAATGACTGATATCGTATTCCGTCAGCGTCCTGTCAAACGAATTCTTAAAGGGCTCGATGTCAGTAAGGCTTCTGGTCCAGATGAAATTCCTATTATAGTGCTCAAGGAATGCGCTGATGAGCTAACACCAATATTTTGTAGACTTTTTAACCTATCCTACAAAAAAGGAATATTTCCATCTTGCTGGAAGAAGGCAAGAGTTCAGCCTATACCAAAAAAAGGCAAGAAAACCATGCCAAACAACTATCGACCTGTCGCATTGCTTTCAGTTATATCAAAAGTGATGGAGAAAGCTATTAACCAACAACTTCTAAAGTACCTAGAGGGCCTTAATATTATCAGCGACCATCAGTACGGCTTTCGTAAGTCCAGATCAACAGGAGACCTCCTAGCATATGTCACCCATCTTTGGAGCAACGCAGTGGAACATCATGGGGAGTCCCGGGCTATTGCACTAGACATTTCTAAAGCATTTGATCGTGTCTGGCACGAGGGGCTCCTAAGTAAACTGCGATCCTACGGTATGCCCGGTCGATTCTGTTCATGGCTTTCTAGCTTTCTTCAGGACCGTTCTCTGCAAGTGGCGATTGACGGGTTTCTCTCGGACACCTTTACAATCAATGCTGGTGTTCCTCAGGGGTCCATATTATCCCCAACCCTCTTCTTACTATACATTAACGATTTTCTAGCGAAGACAGAAAATCCAATTTATAGCTTTGCTGACGACAGCACACTTATCTCATCGTTTACTTTGAATTCTCGAACATCGGCTGCTGACGCACATCTTGGCAGACAGCGTGAAGTATCACGACTCAATAAAGACCTGGAAGAAATTTTGTCTTGGGGTGACAGTAACCAAGTCGAATTTAACGCTAAAAAAACCCAGGCAGCAGTTTTCTCTAAGAAGGTTAACATTGCAGAACCAGATATAGTCATGGCAGGACACGCAATTCCACTGGCTTCGTCTATTAAGTTACTGGGTGTCAATCTGGGAGGAGATATGTCTTGGCATAATCACGTGGTAACAATCGCCAGGACAGCTTCTCAGAAACTCGGTGTACTTTTCCGTACCAAAAAGCTGTATACACCAGAACAACTTTTGACACTCTACAAAGCCCAGATTCGACCATCACTGGAATACTGCTCTCATGTCTGGAGTTCTGCACCGAAGCATACCCTTCGGTGCAAGAACCTCGACAGCTTAGAACATCGAAGACAGGTTGGTGATTTGACCCTCTTTTACAAATATTTCCATGGCAAGTGTTCTACTGACATTGCCCGCTTGATTCCACCTAGAGCAATTCATAGCAGAAATACACGACAAACCACTTCCGCCCATCCCTATGTGGTTCAACTTAATACTCCTCGAACATCATTATTTAAGAACTCTTTCTTCTGGAGGACATCCTCTTTGTGGAACGGCCTTTCTGAGGCCGTATTTTCCACCGAATATAACCTTCAACGATTCAAGAACAACGTGAATCGCTTTCTTCGCACACGCACCGCTATCAGAGCGCCTTAAAGGATTTTTCCTGCAGTGCTTGTGCTTGACCATAAAAAAAAACGCTGTTTTTAAGTGGGGATTGAACTGAACTGTATTGGGTGTTCATATACTGATGTACTAAGACATAACTGATGAAGAAAAATAAATATGGTTCTAAGATATATACATATTTTGGTATAAGATGACCATTACTAGCGCAGTGTCCATTACTGGGGCTTTTACCCTACATACCAATTTTCATAATGATCGGTCAAATAGTTTCTGAGTCTATCGATTTCATATATACAAACATCCTTTTTTATATATATAATAGATAAGGATTGCTCGTTTAAATATATGTGATATTAACTGCGCCACCTTACGGTGGCGTGATATAAAGTAATCAAATAAGTAGTGGTTGCTCGTTTAATGGAAACGCAATCTGGTGGTAACTTCCATTAATACGAATATCATATTCATATTAACCATTAAAAATACAGCATCATACTGATTTTCATGACAATCGGTTGAACAGGGCAGAAGTTGCTACTCTGCAGCGCCACCTGGTGCCGAGTGGCATCAAGGAGCATAGCATATAAACCTTCTCCGTGGTAAAATACATATACATACCAATTTTCATGACAATCAGTTAAACGGGGTAGAAGTTGCTACTTTGCAGCGCCACCTGGTGGCAAGTGGCATCAATGAGCATGTTATACAAACCTTCTCCGTAGAAAAATACATATATATACCAATTTTCATAATAATCGGTACAGTAGTTTTTGAGTTCATCGATTTCATACATAAAAACACATTCTTTTTTTTATATATACTAGCTGCCCCGTATAAAACTGATGGGTCTTTTTTTATTTTTTTTCAAATTTTTACGATTTTATTTTGTTTTTAATTTTGTTTTTTTTTGGATTTTATCGTTTTTATCATATTTTCTCGTAACTTATCAGGTGTGTATACTGTTTTTTTTATTATATTTTGTAATTTATCGATTAAATATGTGAGATATAAACTGCGCCACCTTCCGGTGGCGTCATAAAACTTAATTAAGAATTGCTCGTTTAAATATAAGTGATATTAACTGCTCCACCTTACGGTGGCGCCATAGTACTTTATTAAGTCGTAATTGCTAGTTTAAATATATAAGATATTAACTGCGCCACCTTACGGTGGCCTACTCAGGGTTGGAACATCATTACTGAACCGCTAGATGGCGTTAAAGAAGCTAGTTTTGAGATTTTTTGACAAACAATTTTTTTATTTTTCGTAAAAAATAACAAATAATTTTTTTTTATCTACTTTACCTCATATTATGTATCAATTTTTAGTTCGTGAAAACTGTCATTATAGACAGCAGTGCGTGAAGGATTAAAAGTGTGCGTGAAGTAACAATGTATTTTAAATGGGATTTACTTTTTCGCACTGTTTTTGACAGACCTTCATATAATCAAATATCTTTAGCATTCGCGTTGTCATGGTGTTGCTATGAGAGCATTAAATTTCAACAAAAGTTATTCTGACAGTTTTGTAGTTTAAATTTTCAAATTTGAATTTGTAATTATTTTTTATTTGTTTATCGTAGATAAAATATTGTATGAAGTGCTTTTTGCGCACTTACGAGATATATAGCACTCGCTTCGCTCGTGCTCTAAACATCGCGTGCGTGCGCAAAAAGCATACTGCACGAACTGTTTCATAAATACCTATTTTTTAAAAAGTATCCTATGTTACTTCTAATACCTCCAAGAATATGTGTACAAAGTTTCATAATGATCGGATGAGTAGTTTTCGCGTGAAAGCGTAACAAACAAACTTACATTCACATTTATAATATTAGTAGGAAAAGGGATAGGAATAGGGATTGGAAAAGTGTAGGGAGCTTTGTACCATTTTCTCATAGATATATTAATTAACTTTTATAATTATACTAGCTGACCCGGCGGACTTCGTACCGCAAATCATTTATGTCATTCTTCCATTTTTCGTTTTTTCAATTTATTTTGATTTTATCGTTTTCATCATATTTTCTCGTTAGTTATCAGGTTTATACTATTTTTGTTCGTTATATTTTGTAGTTTATCGATAAAATATATTAGATGCATAACAATACTTAATTTAGTAAAAATTTCTCGTTTAAATATAAGTGATATTAACTGCGCCACCTTCCGGTGGAGTCACAATACTTAAGTAAGGATTGCTCGTTTAAATATATGTGATATTAACTGCGCCACCTTACGGTGGCGTGATTAAAGTAATCAAATAAGTAGTGGTTGCTTGTTTAATGGAAGCGCCATCTGGTGGTAACTTCCATTAATACGAATATCATATTCATATTAACCATTAAAAATACAGCATCCTGCTGATTTTCACGACAATCAGTTGAACAGGGCAGAAGTTGTTACTCTTCAGCGCCACCTCAAACCTTCTCCGTGGAAAAATACATATGCATACCAATTTTCATGACAATCGAATGAACGAGGCAGAAGTTGCTATTCTGCAGCGCCACCCGGTGGCGAGTGGCATCAATGAGCATATTATGCAAACCTTCTCCTTGGAAAAATACATATACATACCAATTTTCATGACAATCGGTTGAACGGACAAAAGTTGCTACTCTGCAGCGCCACCTGGTGGTAAGTGGCATCAATGAGCATACCATATAAACCTTCTCCGTGCAAAATACATCTACATACCAATTTTCATGACAATCGGTTAAACGGGGCAAAAGTTGCTACTCTGCAGCGCCACCTGGTGGCGAGTGGCATCTATGAGCATAGCATATTCGTTTTCTCCGTAAAAAATACATATACATACCAATTTTCATTACAATCGGTTGAACGGGGCAGAAGTTGCTACTTTGCAGCGCCATCTGGTGGCGAGTGGCATGAATGAGCATATCATATAAACCTTCTCCGTGGAAAAATACATATATATACCAATTTTCATAATAATCGGTCCAGTAGTTTTTGAGTTCATCGATTTCGTACATAAAAACACATCCTTTTTTATTATATAGATAGATGTTTGCCGAATTTGCGGAATTCGTAGGTGAAAATAGCAATCTCAAATGTTTACAGAAATATGTCTGTTGACCATAAAGTTCTAAGAAACTTCATCAATATAAATGAATAGTAAAAGTTCTGTTAGAGCAGATTCGTTTCTTTTCTAAAAAACAAAACTAGAAATTTAAGTTGTCTGAAAAGTCGTTCATTTTTTTTTTCATTTATTATATTTTAATCAATATAGAAATATCTGGAAAATAAGTTAGATCGTGTTAAATTATAGCAACGGTTCCAACATATTCAATATTTAGATATATACACTTTTACAGTTGCATTTTGTTTTTGAAAATTTGCGCAAAAATTTAAATTTAAATACACATTTGGTACTGGGAGTAACGGTTAGTTTTAAGAATGTGGTCAGTTACGTTTAACGACGATCATTTGTAAATTAGGACTGCAGAATCGGATCTACTTTTTAAACATAAAAGTTTTAAGAATATTAAAAAACAAGACTCATCCTTATATCGAATTTAACCAAAAAAAATTTGAGTTTTTTTTGTGTTGCATAAAATCATAAAATCTCTACATTGACAAATGATTTTTGTAGTTTTTAGTTAATATTGAAATATACGTGTTCTTATATATATTTTGTCAGCAATAGCTTTGCTTTCCTTAAGGGCAATACAGATGTGAAAAGAAAAGTTGCTTCTTATGTAACAATTATTAATCTAATTTTTATTATATAGCCTGTAACGTCGCTGGAATAGACTGTTATTTCGAACCGAGGATTCGAGTATAATCCTACCTCCGAACTCTCGGCAAGTATATTCGAGACCAAGCGAGAACGAGAGTGTGATCGTGCGCTAGCCTCGTCTTGGTCGTCCTTACGTGGTCTAGGCATGTTTCCAGTTTTAGTCGGTTTTTAGTTGAGCATAGTGTACATACACTCGTTTTTAATGTTTTTATCATCTGCCATCGTATGAAAATAGCAATCTCAAATGTTTACATAAATATATCTGTTGATCATAAAGTTTAAGAAACTTCATCAATATAAATGATATACATAAATATAAAAGTTCTGTTGCCTGAAAAATCGTTCAGGTTTTTTCAATTTATTATATTTTAATCAATATAGAAATATCTGGAAACTAAGCTAAATCGTGTTAAATTATAGTAATGGTTCCAAGTTCCAACATATTCAATATATACACTTTTACAGTTGCATTTTCTTTTTGAAAATTTGCGCTAAAATTTAAATTTAAATACACATTTGGTACTGGGAGTAACGGTCAGTTTTAAGAATGTGGTCAGTTACGTTTAACGACGATCATTTGTAAATTAGGACTGCAGAATCGGATCTACTTTTTAAACATAAAAGTTTTAAGAATACTCAAAAACAATACTCATCCTTATATCGAATTTAACCAAAAAAAAATTTGAGTTTTTCTCTTGTTTTGCATAAAATCATGAAATCTCTACATTGACGAATAATATAATTTGTAGTTTTTAGTTTATATTTAAATGTACGTGTTTTTATATATATTTTGTCAGCAATAGCTTTGCTTTCCTTAAGGGCAATACAGATGTTGTGAAAATAAAAGTTGCTTCTTATGTAACAATTATTCTTCGTAGATTTTTAATACACCTATTCTAAAATTGATTTAATTTCTTAAAACTGAACAAATCGTTGATTTCTGGCTCTGTTTGTTTTTCCTCGTATTGTTCTCCTCCGTACCGAAATGATTGATTTATTTTTTATGAAATCAACTCTCACAGATATAACCCTGCATAGTAACAGTAAAACAATTTTTCGCTCGATAGAACCCCGTGTATTCCAATCATCTTTCTTTATGAGTATCGAATGTAGTTTAGTAAGCCCACTCAATCCATTTAAGGGGTGTTGACCTAAATAGTCTATAAAACAAAATTTGTTTACTTTGTCGGTTATGTAAGGCGAACAGTTCGCTAATTATAGAGCTAAGGTTACGTGTGGTTGTAGATTTATAGATTATAAGTGTGGTCGATTGGCCCAGGTGACCGTACTACACTTCACCTAAAAGATCTTTTGTGTATACACTACATTTATTTATAAGTCTATAAGGTCTAGACTTTTAGGAAAGTCTATTATCCACTCAGGACGTAGGTTTGTAACCTCTAAGAAGGATACAAGAAATAATTGAGTCACAGGAGTGTGGTGTTGATGTGACTTGAATGTTGAGTTTAAGTTTCCTGCTATAGGACTTAGTGTCCTTTTCATATTTACCATTCCTACTCGTAACCCTATGATCCTTTTTTTGCGTATATGACCGTTAATTTGCCCCTTTTGTTTATATATATATATATATATATATATATATATATATATATATATATATATATATATATATATATATATATATATATATATATATATATATAGTTAGCATTAGACGTCGGTGCCGTTCGGTGTTCGCTTCCTGATTTCTGTTTGTTACGGTGTTTTCTGGGTACTCGTGTTCCCGAAACGAGCCTATACCGTCAAATGAAATATTTTTTTAGGTGTGAGTGTAAGTGTGTGTTGGAGTGTAGCCCACAAGGTACATTGTGGGTTTGAAAGATTGACGCTGTAGCGTGTCTCCTCCGCCGTGGGGCCTCCGATTTAATTATTGTAAGAAGACCTTTCCTCGATATTTGTGTCGTTGACGAACTATTACTCTGCAGTTACAGATAATATGTTCAACCGTTTCATTTGCATAAGCACAAAATCTGCTTGTTTCACTGTCCACAGAGAGGGTTCCTCAGGAAAGTGTAGTGTGAGAAATCCTGCGATTATTCTGAATTCATGTTTATGAAGCTCTAAAAATTATTTAGAGTAGCGCAGTGAAGGATATATTAACATTTTTGCTTGTCTTTGGTGGAGTGTTTTTAAGGTAGGCTTCTTTTTCACAATTCTGAGATACCACAGAAGAGTTAAGGTCCAATAAAAGAAGTATTAGCTCCTCAACTACATGAGGTTAAAATATATTCTGAGAAAATCCCTATTGATTTATTGTTGCTAATACGAACAATTAACAAACTAGTGGCATTTCTGTTTATAGTACCTAAGTCTTTTATCGTTTTGACAAAAGATAAATGCTGTAAAAATTTTTACTTTTAGTTTTTTATATAGAGTGTGAATGTTTATACTTTATACTCCAGTTTGTTCTTTTCAATAACACTTAAAGTGTATTTACTGGTTCATCTCGGTAAAATGTGCCGTAATTTTCTCTTATATTTTTATATATATAGGTAAAGAAAATTTTATTGACTTTTTTGACATAAAGCAATCCTTATGCTTATCTGGAACCCAAAAAAAGTTATATACAACTAGCAGCCCGCCCCGGCTTTGCACGGGGATTAAAGAAAAATAACAAAAGCCATAAAATTTATTGGGTCAACGCTTTCCTGTAAACAATATTACATGTTGTTTTATTTTCTGGCAGCAAAATATATTGATTTTCAGGTGCTCCAACCCGCCTTAGGCGGTTGGCCATGAGGAAAACCGATCCCTACTAATTAGAAGGTTTGACCTTGTAAAAGCGAAAGATGTTTTGATAGGAAATTGAAACGATTTAAATGGATTTGCTAGATCAGTTGGGATCATCGGTATCCTCAGAAAATGTAAAAAAAAAATCGAATTATTTTTATAATTTTAATAGGTATATCATGTTTAAGTCAAATTAAATTTTCTACACAAAATTTGTTACGACCTGTTTCAAAATTTTGCCACGTTTTCGAGATATATTAAGAAAACTAAAAAGGCGCATTTTCACTCCTACATCTAACTTACTCCCCTCTTATTTAATGGCACTCTACGTTTTTTTTTTCGATTCGTAAAATAAAACCCTTTGGACGGCTCAATTCTTTTTAATTTGACATTTTCAACATCCTAGATTATTATTAGTTATTTGAAATGAATCTATTTACTCCTCTACTAAAGTTGAAATAAGATATTTCGGGTGAATATTTTCCTAAGTTCATTAATTTATTGTTTTTTAGAGATAACTGCATTGTTAGTCAAGGGTAATATAACAAGACCTTGATTATAGTCAGCTTTTTTTGTGGTATCTAGATTTCGAGAATATTTTATAGTATCAATTTGTTGAGACATAATTTGACGTTAATAATCTGATTAAAGCCCGTGAGCTTTAGCTCGAGGGTTTTAATCTTTGATTATTAATGTCAAATTATGTCGAAACAAATTGTACAATGTTCGAGAAATTTAGCAACAACAAAAATAACAAACTTTTAATCAAGGTTGTGTTATATTTAGGAAGATTATTTCCTGAGAACAGCTTTTTCGATGGCATTAGAATCTAATGCACCAAATCTTTCCATTGTGGAAAATTATAACAATAATGATTAATGTCGTTGTTAAACTGACAAATATTTGACATTTATATTTGACGTGACTATTTCTCTAGTGCAATAGTCGCTGATATTGAATTCTGATTGGTCCAATTTCAAAAAATTATGACATTCTATTGGTTAATTTGAATCGAAGGAAATAATCTAAAATATTGATTAATTATATTCAAGACATTTTTTGTTTCTATTTATTTATTTATTTATTTATTTATTTATTTATTTAACGGATAAACCAATTTATAATAATATATCAATAAACAATTCTTAACATTCCTAATTACATTCATATCGAAAAAATTACATATACAAACTAAATATCAAATTTAAAAAAAAGTTGTAAAAAATTTTAAAAGTCTAAAAACTAATGGCCCTGACTTGACTTTTAAATCGTGACAAAGCTGAGTCGAAAATATCGAGATTATGTTGGTACTTGTTAGCAGTCCTCAACAGTCTAGTTATAGGTTCATTCCTGCCATAGTTTGTCTGGTGAAATGGAATATGAAACAATTCAGTATTACGGGTTCTTCTATCATTTACGTTAAATTCAATTAAAGCCAGTAAGTCGGGACAATTAATGTGACCACTAAGTAGTTTGTGTAAAAAACACAAATCAAGTTCTATTCTCCGGTTTTTTAAGGACTGAAGATTTAAACGACTTAGCAATTCATCGATGTGAAAATCATTTATCTGAATTCCCAATTTAAAGGCAAACTGTCTTAAAAATTTATTTTGGACCCTTTCTATTAAAAGTGTGTCAGTGTTAAAATGTGGAAACCAAACTACTGAGTTATACTCTAAGATGCTACGAACTAATGAACAGTATATAATTTTAAAACCTCTACTGAAAAATGTCGAGATGTTCTAATAATAAAGCCCAGAGTTTTATTTGCTTTAGATGTAATTTCTGATATGTGTTGTTTAAATGACAATTTGGAATCAAACCTAACACCAAGATCTCTCATATTATTGGTTACAGTAATATTTTTATTTTTTATGCTGTAATTAAATGCATGGAAGTTGGAGTTTCTAGAGAAAGTAATTTGGTAGCATTTGTTTTGGTTTAATTCCAGCAAATTAATATCACACCAATGAACCAATTTATTGAGATCTTGCTGTAACATAATGGCGTCATCTAAATCTTTGATTTTTTTAAACATCTTGAGATCATCCGCAAATATCAAGCAACAGCTGTCCGATAAGACTTCCACCACATCATTAATAAACAAATTGAATAAAATCGGTCCAAGATGTGATCCCTGTGGAACACCTGATGTCACATTTATCACCGATGAAATGGAGCCAGCATATCTAACACATTGCGATCTGTTCGACAGATAACTCTGTAGCCAAGAAAATACACTCCCTCTTATACCTACCGCGAATAATTTTGATAGTAACAATTCCTGATTAACTCTATCGAAAGCTTTTTTAAAATCTGTATATATAGAATCAACCTGAAATTTATTTTCAAAAGCTGTCAGAATGTAATTTTCATAACATAGTAAATTTGAGGTAGTAGATTTTCCAGATGTGAAACCATGTTGTTGTGAATTAATTATATGCCGTGTGTCCCAAGACAGTTTTTTAGAGATAAGGGAGTCTAGAAGTTTTGGTACTTCAGATTGTAGGCACACAGCACGATAATTTGTGATATCATTTCTCATACCCGATTTGTAGATAGGCGCAAGAAAACTTTGTTTCCAAAAATCTGGAAACATGCCCTGCTCTAAACTTAATTTAAAAAGACTATGAATGGCTTTAGCAAGAGTAAAAACGCATTTTTTTAATACATAAATTGGTATGCCATCAGGACCATAAGAAAGTTTCCCTGGAGCTCTCATAATGGCTTCTATTATTTCGTTAACAGTAACAGTGTAACGACTAACATTTACGCTATCCCGCATATATGAATATTCCGGAATTTGATTAACTTGTTTAGTAGAATAAACAGTTGAAAAGTACTCTGCGAAAAGATTTACTATACTATTGTTATCATTCCCTAAGTTATCATTATAAACCATAGATGAAGGTAATTTATAAGAGTTTTTTTCATTATTGACATGTTTCCAAAAGAAAGTCGGGTTTGAGAAGATACTGTTCTCAGTTTTTAAGATAAAATCATTAAAGCAATCATTTCTTAGTCTTGAACACTCTTCCCGAAGATGTGCAAAATGATAGTAATATCTAAGGTCACCTGAGGATTTGTACAGTTTATGTATTTTCTTTTTTTCAGTAATTAAATACTTAAGTTGTGAATTAAACCAGTGTGGAAAGTTTGATGGTTTATACTTTTTGATTGGAATAAATGTATTTATACCCTCATAAAGGATGCTGTAAAAATGATCGACCGCCTCATTTACGTTTATATTATTTAATAATAAATTCCAGTTTACTTGGGCTAAGTAATCATTTAGTCCTATATAGTTGCCTTGTTTGAAATCATAAAAATATTCCTCATATGTTAGACTGAGTTCATTCTTTATTTTCAGATTAAAGGAAATAGCAGTGTGGTGCATACTGTTATTAAAAAGAGGGTCTATAGGTTCTGAAACTTTTATATTGCGAAAACTGGAAAATATAAGATCAAGATAGACTTTCCTACTGTTTGCTATCGTATTAATCTGAAATAAATTATAGAATTCCATACCATTTGATAATATCAGTGCTTTAGAATTATCAGGGCAGTTTACTTTCAAGCCAAACTCATCATTAGACCACGTGGCTTCAGGCAAATTATAATCACCACAAATGATAAGCTTACTGTTCTTATAACTATCACAAATATATTCACTAACACCAATGTGTTCCATATATTTATTCTCACCAGACAAGGGAGGCAAATAAACTCCTCCAATAATGACATTTTGGTTATTAATATTAAAAGTGATGAAAAGATGTTCAATAGAACTTGGAATTATTGTGACTGCTTTCGCGAATAACTTACTTTTGACAGCTATTAAAATACCACCACCTCTCGACTTGCCTGTCTCCAAGACGTCCCTATCTAATCTAAAAATGTCAAAGTCATGTAAATGTAATTCAGAATCTCTGAAATCTTCATTTAACCATGTTTCAACAATTATTATAACATCATATACAGAACATAGTGCCGTTTGACTAAAGTTTAATATTTTTGTTCTAAGACCACCCACATTATGATAATACACTGAAATAGAGTTCGAAATATCATTTAGTTTTTTGACTTACATGAAATTTGAGGAATTCCACGAACATATTTAATAAAAACTTCTTCACCTTTTTCTCTTCTCTCATTTAATTCTTCTTTCACTTTCTTCATACTTTTCATCTGCATGCTTGTCATATCTAAGTCTATGAAGACTTTCCTTTCCTTTTTAATGTGTTTCCTGTTTCTCATAATTGTCATTACTTCATCTGAATTCTGAAGAATAACCTTTAGTGGACGAGCTCCATTTTTGTTTTTCTTTCCCACTCGTAAAGTTTTTATTATTTTGATTTCTTCATTTGTCATTTCAGTAACTATCTCCTTTACTTTTTCAGCATCTCTTACATTGTTATTCTCTAATACATTATAGAACATAATATTCTTAGCCCTTCTTTGACGTTCATGAATTTCTGTTATGACATTTTCTTCAGACAGTGTTTTTTGCAAGTGAGTTTTTAAATTACTAATTTCATCATGCATTTGATCAATTTTTTTTAGCAATCTTGGAATCATTTTTACCCCACTTTGGCAATCTTCACAGTAATATCTTAGTATCCTTTTTCCTTTCAAATCCATTACTTTTAACTCTGATGCATTAAGATCTGAACAATTTCTATGTACAACCCTTTCACAGCTGTCACATGCAATAGAGTTACTCCCTTCCTCAATTGGATGATTACAATTAGCACACTTCATTTCTTTATTATTGTTACCTTAAAATATTTTTGACTACACCACTGGTATACACTGGTATACAGATGGGAAACCAATTTTGTTTATCTCACTTTAATATTAATATTGTCTGTACGACTTTTCATGTAAACATTTCTACATATCTCGTTATTAATAAGAAAATAATAATTAAAGCGCATTTTTCTTTTAATTAGAACTTTAATTAAATCAAATTGATTGACAGAAATTGACAGAAAGTAAGTGTGTGGTTATCATTATTCGCAAAAGTTTTAATCAAAGAGATATTTCCTAAATTTCAGTTTTTCCTTGTTTCAGAAGCGCCTTGTATAACCATATATTTTCTAAATTCCATTAATTTTTGTCATTTAAATAAACTCAACTTTAAAATTACTACTTTTCATTTTTTGTCATTTTCAGTTCAAAATGCAAAAAACACCGCACAAACAGCCGGTTTCTGTCGATAATTCGCATTTTTAGTCGATATTTCCATTTTTAGTTATTTTCAGTTAAAAATGTAAAACACACCACACAAACAGCCGGTTTCTATCGATATTTCGCATTTTCAGTTCAAAATGCAAAAAACACAGCATAAATAGCCGGTTTCTGTCAATATTTCGCATTTTTAGTCGATATTTCGAATTTTTAGTCGATATTTCGCATTTTAGTCGATATTTCGCATTTTTAGTCATTTTCATTTTCATGAAGTTTTTTTATCTGGGATCTCTCGATAATAGCATGTTACTTTTTTCATATAGGACAAGAAATGTTTTTAATATTTCTTATAAATACAACCCTGGCAATTTTGAGCATGAATTCCTATGCCGTTCTTCAGAAATATACCGACTAGTTTAACAGTACAAAATCGTTGAATAATAATAGCAGTCATTTCAATTTTTAAATGTTTTAAAGTTTTAAATGGACTGTGACAACTGGTTAAATTTTACTTTCGTTCAGCCAACTCAGCCGTGTTTTGAATAAATCTAACTCATTGAAGATTGAGACCCGATGCGAATATGTTCACCATTGAGATTTCTGTTGATTCACTTTTTTTCAGTCTATTCACCTTTTGGATATCAATATAAAAAATATTTAAATTTGCAAATAAATTTCCAGTTTTATTTGTTTTCGTGATGGAGTTTAAAACTTCTTTTATAAACTTTTTATTCTGTGGTAAATTTGTTTCATTCTAACTAACAAAAGTGTTTAATCCATAAAGTTAGTCAACATATGCCACTTTTAACCGTTAACTATTTATTTATGTCTGTTTGTTTGACCTAAATTAACATTGACCCATTTGAAAATAATGCGTTAATATGACGTGCTTCAAGTAATATACAAGATAAGATTTTAATCGTTAAATTTCCTGCATTGCAAATTAACATATGAATAAATCACTAATTTTATACGGTAAACTATAATTCTATAGAGATAATAAACTGTTTATTACATTTATACCATTAATATTTTTGTACTATAAAACATTTTTTAAAACACATCGTTAAATCAAGTGTAAGACAAAACTTTTTAAAAAACCATATAATTTCTGCCCATAAATTTCCATATAAAATAGAAATTTCAATTGTTCATTGATAAAGCCAAGACGTGATCTGAAATAAATTCATTGATGGAATTTTAACGGTTGTCCTTCAAGAAACAGCTGACTTAATAAATTGTATTGACAAGGAAGTGACTGATAAGAAGTTTTGTATTCGATATTCGATAGGGAAATACTATTCAAATAAAGATTTAAAATCGTTTGTTAGCCTATAGAATTCCAGGATCCAAGTCAACATTAGTTTTCTTAAAACTATGTAGATATATAAATACACTTTTAGTTTTAGTATACACACAAGATTTACGGTATAACAATATAATTCTCTCTATATAAACGAATATTTAAATATTTTATTGAGAGATAATTGATTTCAGTACATTTTTATGTAGGAGACTATGATAAAAAATAGTTTCCGACTAAAAAAACCTTACATAATCTAATTTTAATAATCTGGCCCATAACTTCGCTGGAATAGACTATAATCTCGAACCGAGAATTCGAGTATAATCCTACCTCCGAACTCTCGGCAAGTATAAGCGAGACCAAGCGAGAACGAAAGTGTGATTGTGCGCTCGCCTCGTCTTGGTCGTCCTTACGTAGTCTAGGCATGTCATGTCTCCAGTTTTAGTCGGTTTTTTAGTCGAGCATAGTGTATACATACTCTCGTTTTTATTATCTGCCATTATATTTTACGTCATTCTGTCGTTGTACGACTTTTGCGAATGTATTTACTGTTTTTAAATCAGTTTTGTTTACTTGAAAGTGGATATTTTATAAGACTGCTTTATCATCTACTATTCGTACTGAATGCCGAAATTGTGTGCTCGTTTCCGCTCCATCGTCTCGCAGAATGTATCGCTAAGACACTCAGCGAGAGATCTCGACGAGAGTGTGGAGGTAGCATAATAGTATTTATACTTTTTTTGCTACTACTACAGATATACCATGTAAATTTAAACATTATATATTTAGTTATGGCTTATTATTATAGCCCTCGATACTAAACTTATTCTAAAGCAAAACAAATAAAGTATATTTGATTGACCAGATTGAAGTTGGCTTTAAACGAAAATTTACTATTATATCAATATTTCATACTTTTAGTTTTAATTTCTTGAGATTCCTATAACTAGCGCCAATATGTATAGGATTTATTTAAAGAGATATGAGGTCGTTCGCCTGAAAGGTAAACCTGCTCCTCTAGTCTTCAGCATAAATAATTCAAGGGCGGACCCGTAAACATAATATAATATCTTGGGATCATGAAATATACAAATATTTAATTAAGCTTTTTCTACCAATGATCAACTTTTAAAATACTTTAACGATATGTTTTACTTTAATCTTTCCGTTATTCCGATTTCTACCCTTTTTGGATCTAAACTCTTGCAGAATTAATTTAGATTAAATACCTGTAGTACTATAATAAGAATCAATTATATCCAATCTTTTTAGGGATAATTTTTACAAAATGAATTTTTTTAGAATATTAATAATAGCATAATTATAATGAGATTAAATGGACATATTATTAAAAACATCAAGTTTATGACATCAATGTTTAGAAACAAGTACCTATGCAAACCATAATCTTGTATCACTAACTTTTTTTATTAACTACTGAATTTGATTTATACTAGTAATTTAAATATTTATGAAAACTACTAAATTTTATACAACACATAATCTGAACTGAACTTTAACAGTATCGTGAGAAAGAACCGAAAGTTAATGATGAACATAGTGATTAGGAAACCACAAATTTTTGTTAAGGCAAGATAAGAAGATATCTAAATGCAACCATAAAATTAGTTCTAAATATTTAATTTTTTAAAATATCTAATTTTTTTGCTTATTATACTCATAGTCAACTTAATGTTGTTTTTTCTATACTTCTATACTAATATTATAAAGAGGAAAAGTTTGATTTTTTGTTTGTTTGTTTGTTTGTTTGTTTGTTTGAAATGAATAGGCTCCGAAACTACTGGACCGATTTCAAAAATTCTTTCACCGTTGGCAAGCTACACTATTCCCGAGTGACATAGGTTATGTTTCATTTAAAAAAAATAGGGATCCTTACTAAAATGCCATTAATGTAACCAAAAATGACCTTAAAATCCTTACATCGCGTGCGCTGAGAATACTATTGATTATAGAATAAAATAATGTACTACGATTTTGAAGAATATATAAATATCTACAAAAAATGCCGCGACAGCATATGTCTAACTGTTATAGTTACGTCACAATAACTATTTTTTAATTTTTTAAAAGTTTTTATCTTGGTATTATTCCTTATCAAAATAACTTAGGTATTTCATAATCACGACAGATATCACAAATTTAACATGTGCAATGGGACGAGGCTACTTATAAAGGAATTAAAGGACAATTAAGTTGTAGCAACCAATATAACTGAACCACCAGCTGCTCAACTAGCTCATACACTCAGGATACTGATGATCCCAACTGATATACCAAATCCATTTAAACCGCTTCAATTTCCTATCAAAACATCTTTCGCTTCTACTAATAATAAGTCTCAAGGTCAAACCTTCCAAATAGTAGGGATCGGTTTTCCTCATGGCCAACCGCCTAAGCACCTGAAAATCAATTTATTTTGCTGCCACAAAATAAAACAACATGTAATATTGTTTACAGGGAAGCGTTGACCCAATAAATTTAATGGCTTTTGTTATTTTTCTTTAATCCCTGTGCAAAGCCGGGGTGGGCTGCTAGTTAGATAATATTTATCATTTTCATATTAAATTAGAATGTACACATATTCCCACATTTTTCTATATTTTTGATCAAATATGGTCAATATCTATTTTTTTTTTAATTTACATACGAGTTCGAAGAATAGGAAGTTATGTATTATATCACCCTTAGCGTCTGTATCCATACCCTATAGACTATAGATACACTTTCGCGCGTGGCAAACGGTGGTAGAAAAACTTTTTGATTACACAAAATAGCTTCCCATGGACGTTAACATCTGAATTTTTCAGTTTTTTCAAATAAATTAGAAAAACTTTTTTTCACAAATCAATCTGAAATAGATTGAAAAATGAAACGGTTATTAAATGACAGAAAAAATAATAGAAAAATGAAATACATGACATTGAAAAGTAGATAAACATAAAAGCATTTTATTTATCTTGACTTTGTTTACCTTTTTCACACCAAGCAATAAAGTGTTAAAAATGTTTGCACGTCTAAAATTACTTAAATATTGTTATAAAAGTATGGAATTTAAACTAACTATTTATCTTTAAACTGGTTTTATAAACAGTATTTACACACGAAATCATCACTTCTAAAGATCTTTATCTTGTAATATATTTTGATTGTATTTAGCTGTAACGAGAATAGATTTTGGTTTGTGAGTTTAAAATACGTTAAAAACGATAAATTTAGCGCGCGAAAGATTGCACTCAGTGTGTGGCCACCTAAAAAATGCACATTTGCCGCGCTGCATCATAGATCGCACACCGGCTCCTTGCGAGATCCCTGCACCAGAAATTAGGGGATAAGAAAACGAAAACGGCAAATAGCCAAATCACAGCTGTACTTGTATATGAACATTGCAAGGGCGGTTTATTCTTAGACTTCACATCTGCTACGAAAAGTATATTAACTTATTGATTTTACTAACATACTTATTAAATATTTCTTCAAATTCAGTTTGATCAAATGATAGAGTATTTATAATAACTTATCAATTATGAAGCGTAAAAACAGGAAGAATAGAAATTGTTCTGAAAAAAATGACACCGACTAAATTATTCTGTAAAAACAAACAAAACATAATTTCAAAAAAAAATATTTGACATCTTATATAATCCGGTCAATCTGGACATTCCGTGATACAGAAATTTACAACAAGCTGAAAATCAGTAAAATTGTTCAAAATATAATTATAAATAAAATTTAGAAACTCCTCAGCATTTCATTGCATGGAAAAAATGTATTCAAGTCAAAGGTCAAAAAAATGAGTTTTTTGCGATTTTCAGGAAAACGGTTTTATCGGAAAAATATTTCAAAAAAAATTATAGATCATAAAATTATCTACAAAAACCGTATTAATGATTTTTTTTTCATACGAGCCACCATTTTTGAGATATTACGATCCAAAAAATTGTAAAAGTTTTAAGCGTCATAATATGAACACGTTTTCACGCCACCTATGAGGTAGTGTACTTAGCGCGTTTTTTTAGAAAGTTTTTATATTTTCGCCATGTTCTTTGTCTCTTTGTCAGTCTCTTTGTTATTCCGTGGAATTTTGTAACCGAATTTAAACCTATTTCCCGACTACCTAGAGCTCTGAAATTTTCAGGATAGCTAAGAACTGGATGACAATGCATGTATCAAGTGTGCTTAGGCATATACATTAATTTCGAAATTTATACTCAATTGATATTAAATATGATAAAGTTGTGTATAGATATTATCATTTTGAAAGTTTTTAAATAAGTCGTTCGTAGCCTATTTGAATAAGCGTCGGATATGAGTCTAGGTGACAGTTCTGTTATGTTATCATAAAGGGATCGATTACGCGAGAGAGAAGTTTTTTTTTGTTCTACATGTGAAAACAGTAATTATTATTTTAACTGTTAATAAAATAAACTAATTTAGAAAATTTTTAGAAAGTTTTTTAGACTGTACTGTGGACTATGCCGTAATCTATCTCGGTAAAGCGCTATTTGCCAAGGGACAGGTTGCATTTAGTAATAATTTAAAATAATTTAATGATAGTAATATGACTTATAAATCACCAAAAAAAAACTTTCTACTATAAAAAGTTCTTTTTATAAATTGTGATTATTTTAATAATAATAAATTCTTTATTTCTTTATTTTTAACGTGGTTTCCCCAGTAGACCTATTCCACGAGCAAATTATGATCCTGTTTAATTTGTAAAAACTGAAAAATAACTGAAATTAACGAAAATTGAAAAAATAAAAGCGATGTCAATGAAATAAAAGTAATGAAGCTTATTAATCTGATTTAAACTCTTGTTGTTTTCTGGTTCTTCTTCTTCCTCTTCTTCTTCATCATCTTCATTTTGAGAACAAGTAAATTGCGTTAATAGCGACGTATCGCATGTCATCTCGTCCAATGTTAACGACCGGCCTTGTCAATATGTACACGCCAGAGAACAAAATAGTCCAACTTTTTTGCAACCACATTTAGCGTTGCATCCGTTTTTGCAGTTGCAAAAGATTGTGTTCAGTAGTTTTTCCGATGCAGGTAGGAGTATAGCTTGGACTGGCTCTAGTATATTGTTAACCAACTTCCAACCCCACTTTGTAGGGTCTAGCTGATAACCAAGCCACACTTGAACTTGATAATATACCCGAAAAAGATGTTGATGAGCAGCAGCTGTGGTTGGAGGAAGACAATTAAACTTGTTTTTTATTTTTAGTATTTTTAACGAAACATGCATATCTAAGCAAGTAATTTTTTAGGAGCTCCATACATAGAAAGAAGAAAGTGAATGCCGTTGATGATGATTTCTTGTTGAGTTGAGTTACTGTTTTTAAAAACTTGAGCACATTGAGCTAAATCTTGTTTTTCAAACATTTTAAAGACTGATATTTTGCCTCTTCTGTAAAATGCAGATGTCGTATCACAGCAAGTTATTGCGTGTAAAAATAGCACATGATTTTAATTCTTTGCGAAAGTAGATAAACTTTTAGAAGAATACATTTTCGATTGATGTTGAGCTTTTCCTGGTTTTGAGAAGTAAATAGTTTTTGCAGTTGGAGTTCTAGCAGTGAGTAATACGAGTAGGTCATCTTTACCAACAACAACAGTTATATTTACCATATTAGATTACTTTATTGCTATTTCAATGATGAATACATCAGCATCATTATTAGCTTGTTTTGAAATGAACCGAGAAATGTATGTACTAATTCATATTATGACGATTAGGTACAAGATTTACATCTTTTTGGATCGTGATATCTCAAAAATGGTGGCACGTATGAAAAAAATTTTTGTAGATAATTTTATGATCTACAGTTTTTGTCTGAAATATTTTTCCGATAAAACTTACCGTTTTCCTGAAATTCACGAAAAACTCATTTTTTGACCTTTGACCTTGAATAAAATTTTTTCCTTGCAAGGAAATGCTGAGGAATTTCTAAATTTTATTGATAATTATATTTTGAACAATTTTACTGATTTTCAGCTTGTCGTAAATTTCTGTATTGCTTTTTTTATTATTTGGTCTAATTTGATATTCATTATAACAATACTGTGAACAGAGGATAACAACTGTCCGAAAAAAAAATTGAAATAGCGACTAGCGGAGATCTTAACTCAGTAGCTATTTCCCGAATTAATTATACCTACTAATTTACAAAAAAAAGAAAGCTTATTTTTAAAATGTAATCGTCCACAAACAAGTACGGCGAAAAATGATAAATATCGTTGATATAGGAAGTACCATTCTATTTGAATATTAAAAAAAAACACTTATAATGAATCTGTTATGTAAGAGAATATAAAACCGATTCCGAAGTGGCAGCAAGATAACGATATTAAAAGTTTAAAATAACGCTGTGAAGCATTTTCAAGGGCGATTATTGTGTTATTTTGATAGTTAGACGTTAGAAGGTGAAATAAAAAGAAAAAAATCAGGTTTCTAGGTACGGGCCGAACCGTTGACGATGCGATGTATAGGCCTTTATAAAACAAGTGTTTAAAAATAGTCGAATAACTCGTCTACGAACAAATAGATCTGGTCTAGGGCACTATATTTTTTATATATAAGTATTTTTAACCATGATACTCCGTTTGTAACGTTCGGAATATGGGGCAAATTTCAATCATTTATTTTGTTATAAGAAAATTGGTTCTATTTTATCAAATCGATTTGTACCAATAGAGAACTTTTAAGGTGAAGCCACTAAAAATGGCAAAGGACTTGAAAAAAGCAGCCGAAGTAATACCACAACGTGTAGGGGGTATTGCAATAACTCCATTATTACCTCCAAAGCGTGATGTAACTAGTTTTTTTAACTTCCCGCTAAAAAAATTAAAAATTTTTTAAAAACGGGAAGTTATTGGTTTCACCCCGTTTTTCGAAAATCGAGTTTTCATCGGATCTCAACGTTTGAAGGTCTTTGGAACCTCCCCTGACTATTTTTACGAGGGTTTCTGTATGTATATGTGGATGTGTGTGTGTCTGTGGATTTATATAAACCTCTTATAACTTTTGAACGGCTTAACCGATCATAATGAACTAAAGAGCGTTTCAAAAAGTTGAATCTAACTTAGATCTCCTGTAAGTTTGAACCGATTCTGAACGGTAGATTTGGAGAAATTTTCAAAAAAAAAACAAAAAAAAAGAATTGTAAAAACGTTGTTTTTTAAGCATATCTTTTTGGCTATTGCATCGATCAATTTCATAACTTAATCAGCTCTCAAGCTTAAAAAACCACGTCGAATGCTGTTTTGCAAATTAAAATTGATTGATTCGTTTGTGAGATATCGTTGTCGAAAAATTTCATAATAAGTGTTTTTTTAATGACATTTCGACTAATCGATTTTGCACTTAGAATAACATTTTTAGAGCTCAAAAAACTGCGGCGAATGCCGTCTTGAACATCAAAATCGAATAACGCGTTAAAAAGTTATGGCTTTTTAAGCAATTCCAAATAGTTTTTTTTTAAATAACCTGATATTTTAAAATCTCTCCAGAATAACATTTTCAAAATAAAATTCTTATTAGTTCGTTAAATTAGTATTTTAAAATAGAATAAAACAACTTAAAATCAACCAATTTTTATAAAAAATCAGTTTGTTTAGTGCACACTGGACTTTTAGGCCCGAAGAGCTCAAAAACGTTAAAATACGCCACGTTACTATAGCTTTGCGGTTAAAATTAGCGGGAAGTTGCAAGGATGGTCTTTAAGGTCAACCTTTTTTCGAATTTTTACTTAAGTTTTAAACTTCTGCTTGTCTTTTAAATTTAACTGTGTTAAATCATGTTTCTATTAATAGTATAATTCTTGATCTACTGATATTTGACTGATCTATAATCTTTTTTCGTCAAATGGATTTAAAATGTTATTGCTTTATTCTCCGGATTAATTGGAGATAATTAATGTATGTATTATAACATTACCAACATCACCATTGCTCGCGATTTTCCTTTCCTTCTGCGAAATAATTACTAAGCATTTATAGCTTAGTTGTTAGAGGGTTGCTGCGTAGAGGCAAAAGTTGTGGGTTCGAGTCCTGTTGGATGCGACATTTTTTCTCCTTAATGTCATTTAATATATTCTTGTTTGTATAATTTCTAAAATTTTAAAAATCTGAGAGATATCTCAAAACAATCGCATACTAAAAATTCACGGTTCCGGTCTCCTAACCGAATTAAAAATATAAGACAGGTTACAAAAAAGTGAGTTAGATGTTTCAATTGTCGATTTGACAAAATCTCTCTCTATAGCGTCGTGCATTATGTTCTTAAGGAGAGAGTAAGTAAGTATCACATGTGACATGAGTTGAATTTAACAACTAAAAACATAAAATAATTACTAAGCATTCTAGGCTGCGGCCTCATTAGCGGGATTTCAAGCTGCGTTTCGTTCACGCAGCGTGAATTCCCGCCATTATAAAAATAATAGGCCACACTAGCATTTTTTTCACGCGCGTGAAAACCAGCTCATCCCTTGACACACACGTCGGTTTTCAGTCTTCGCGTGTCAGGAAGCTGAGCGATTACAAAAATGAACAAAAGTATTCTTAACGAAAATCACGCCGCGTGAAATCAAACCCGTGTGTCAACCCAAGACAGCGTGAAAAGACGCTCTAAAATGGAACCATTCCTATTCATGAGCGGGAGACCTTGAAGACGCGTCTTTCGGGCGGGAATTCACGCCGTGTTTGGCCGGCCCAACTAACAACAGTATAGCGGCTATACTATAGCCTATTTTTTTGGCGTGTTTTCACGTCAAAACGCAGCGTGAAATCCCGCTAATGTGGCCATAGCCTTAGCCTAAATTTTAGAGCGTTGCGGCGTACTTTTTATCTCAAATGATCGTTTATTAGTGACTGATGATTAAGTAATCATACTTTCACTGTATACTTATACATTCCAAGATTTAATCTTCAAAGGGTAAAAACCATAGGAATAAAATCAAATCTCAATAAAAATTAAATGCTGAAAATTTTAAATTGTATTATTTTACATCTATCAATTTAACAACAAATACTTCAAACAAGTCTTAATTGAACAATATTTAAAAAAATATTTTGTTATATGAATAGGAATTAGCAGTACCATTCAAGGAAGCTGATGAAGTTTTTAATAAATAGTGTCAGGAATTACAATTCACTTTTGAATAAAGAATAAGGTAACAACATACAGCCATTTCTTGATATGATTGTCCATCAAACTAAGAAAGTATTCTACAAACTGAATCGTTTCGAAAACCAATATGTTTACAATAACAGGTTTATTAAGTACCATTTCAAACATACACCAAAGTGTAAATTAATTTAAATGCAGTTGAACAAAAGGATTTAAAAAATTAAATAAGCTAACACAAACTTCATCAATGGTAGTAAACAACCAAGCTTCGTTACCTATATTTAAATTTGCTAGATATCCTCAAGAAACAATAAATACTTTTACTTAAACATTCTTGTTCACTTCTATATATATATTTTTTGAAGTTATACTTCTTATCATGGACTTGATTTGTGTGGGGTTAAATCGGAAAAATCATTACATATGTAATGGTGTGAGTAAGAGAGAGACAGAAACACATATAAGGTATCAGTACATTGAAATGAGATAGATATACAAAAAACAGTCTGAGCTAATGTTTTGGAATGTCATAGTGACGTATTACATTGTGTTTGACAGATTATTTTATAATTCTGTCACGTAAGTAAACATATAAAGTTTAGTATTTTATATTAATAATATTAATAATAATATTCAGTAATGAGTATTGTATTGTAGTCCATACTACCGTCACATGGTTGCATTATATTTTGCACTATGGGGTTTTGTAAACACTTTTTTTGTACATTGATCGTTTTACTGTTTAGTTTTCGTGTTTGAAGTAAGGACACACATCAACTGGTCTTATTTTTCTAAGTATTTATTTAATTGAATACAGTTAATTTTTTAAAAAAATTATTTCTACTTGCCTGTGTTTGTAGTTATTAAGTTTTATTAGTTAACAGTGCATAGAAGTATAACTTCTGCCAGCAGTCCCACTGACTGCCACACCCTTTTTTTTTTTTAAAGAAAAACTTTCAAAATTGTGCAAAAACATTAAAAAATGTCAAAACGATAGACAAATCTGACTTAAAACTGTGGAAAGTTCGAATAAAGTTTATAAAATTCCTTGCCCAAACTGTGACCCAGTTTATGTTGGGAAAAATCTCGAATTATATATATATATATATATATGTATATTTATATGTATAATACATATTCATATATGTATAATACATATTCATATATATATATATATATATATATATATATATATATATAGCAGAAATATTTCATACAAAAACAATATACATTTTGTACACCTGCCAATTATGCATTAAAATGTAAATTTGAACTTAATTTCAATGAAACCATTATTTTGGAAATAAAACAATGAACATGAAAGGTTATTTTTAAAATAACGCTTATTAAAAAAAAATGTGAAAACAGAAAATGTTAGTAATATTTGTGTTTATATACTGTAACAGTAAAACAGAGTTCTTGATGCATTACAGAGAAGAGCAGTTCGACTAATAAACGACACCAGCATCACCAAAAACCAAGCCCCATTGTCCCATCGAAGATCAGTGTCTGATCCTTCACTGTTTTACCGATACTTAAACGGAGTTTGCTCAGAAGAACTCCGCTCTATAATGGCTCCAATTGTCAGACCAGCCAGAGCAACGCGACGTGCCAACTCCATGTACCCTTATACTGTTCAGTGCCAGACATAGAGAAAAATTCGATTCGATCAGTACTTCATTCACAAGGTCTCCAGATATCCTTGCCTTCTCACTTCTTCCCCACTCTTCCTAAATTGCAGTCTTTTAAGTCCCAAATTAATATATTGCCTCTTCTGTCCCAATAGATGTTCTCGGTACATTTGTATTTAGGTCTATACCTTAAATAAAAAAAAGGTCACAAAATATAGCAAAATAAATAAGATCTAATACTAAGATTTTGTTCTTAGATATGTTATAATATGTTTAATCTTGAATATGTTTAGGGTGAGCAACTTTAAGCAGCTTATATAGCAATCATCCAATCACATCACTAATAAGGTCAAACAATATTGAAATGTATATAAATTTTAATGTTTTTTCACATTGTTATGACAGATGATTTGAAAAAAGCTGTGTGGCACTTGGGTAGTGCCCACAGAAGTGAAACTTGTGATGTTATGGTTTGTTACTTTCGGTATAACTGTCCTCAGTACTCTTATAAGACGTGAGTATCTCCAGTATGGCGGAATATGTTCGAACGCTTTTGAAATGCTTAGAAATAAATTCAATTCACTTTCCATAAATTCGAGTTTATATATACATATATAGGCTATAAAACGTAACTAAGTTTTGCCACCAAAAAAAATACTGCTGAAGTGAAACAGCTTATATGGTAAACCGACATTCATAAATCACAAGCTTTGAAAAGAAAAGGAAGCAAAACTGAAAAATAAATTTTACTACCAATCACTGATGTAAAGTAAAAAATCACGGAAATAGGTAATCAATATGATTTAGTAGAAAAACAAAATCTTTGCAGTCTGATATCCTATTCGAATTGTTTTCTTTGTTAAAAATAGTTTAATATGGCGCTTATTGATCTTGAAAAGACAGTTCCCACATCAGTAAACGTAAACAGTAAAGTGAATGATTCTAAATAACAGGTTCTCTTTTGTAGGAGTAAGAAGAACCCAAAGAAACAGGTTAAGGAATTTAGGCGCGCGTTTTCAACGAGAAAAAATCACAATAGTTATAGACAGCGGCGGCTAAGGGAATTGGATAGGTAATAAGAAAAATATCTGAGGGTTTCTTTGAAATGGAACCTTTACCTTCCATTATTTTCTTATAAATGGTATTTTAACAGCGATAGAAAGGTTAAAAATGGAAAGTTTTCTAGAAAATATCTAAATCCGTACACATTTTAATCTGAGATCATGATATTAACAAATGTTTTAGGTTCAAAAGTTATGTTAATAAGCATTATTTATTGTTATGAAAATACGTCATTATTAAATTAACAAGTAAACTTATTAAGCAGGTTTTTTCTTTTATTTCTTAATTGATGATTTGCTGTTATAAGGTTTTTTATATGGCTCCACAGGGACGCTTATTATATTGGTACAATCCAATGAAAGTTTTTGCGATAAAAGTAAACAAAAACGGAAAATAATCAAGTATCTGTATGTAGCTTTAAAATTTTGTATCATACAATGTGTTCAATATTAAAATAATTCTACCATAGTTTAAATGACTAATATTGTACTTGCAAGGATAAATCATGAAACTCCATGGTGTTTTTTTGTTTAACAACTTTATTTCAGGTACAACAAGACAACAGTTGAAATATGCCCATCGAACTAAAAAGGTCATGGAAAGACATTTGGTATTTAGTATTTATTTATTATTCACTAAAGATGAAGAAGATGTGTTAATGTGAGTACAAATTGCTGCATACATAATAAATGGTCAAATCTAACAAAATGAAATTATATGAAATAAAAGATCTAACAAAATGAAATTTTATGTAGTAAAAGATAGTAAATATAAATAAAAATATTTTATTACTAATCATTTACACATCATTCACTTGTTATTCTCTTTTTTTTGAGATAGAAATTTGGATTGTTAATAGGGACAGAAAATGTTCGTATTCGATATATATTTTAACTTAAAAACTAACAACCATTGAATTTCCAAAGAAAAGTAAGAGAACTACAGGATATTTATAGTTTTTTGCTGTTATATCATATTTTCTAAAAATAAATAGTGATTCGAGTTACGCCACTGGGAAGCAAATTCGTCTGGACTACCCAAGACGACCCGATGTTGGTGTTTGATTAGAAAGAAACGAGGATGTTGTAAAGGAGGATTTCGGTCCTTTTAAAAATTTCTAAGAAATCAGCTGAGAGCCATAGCGTATAAACCTGTTAAAAGTTGCCGTAAATATAATCCGAAACTAAATCGCATCACCCACATCACACGCATGTATTTTTCTTTGTTGTTTACGTATTATATCACTTTTATTGTCAATTTCTTACAATTTTTCGGGATGTTATATTATAAAGGAACAAAAATGATACAGGTGATTTGATTTTCTACAGTATAGGTACAAGTGACTTTATCTCAAAAAAACCTTTACTGTTTATAAAATCCATATGACTGTTGGAAACAGATTTAGATATGTCTCTAATGTTTTTCAGACGCCCCACGGATTATGGTTATTGATAATTGTACAAAACAGAAAAGTATTCCTTAAATACGGTAAATAAATTTATAAAAGCAATTAAAAGAAAGGGTTTAGTTATAGGTTATACTTGTTTAAATACGTATATCTGATCTAAAGGCGCTATCACACACTAAGCTTCCGTATTCTTAGGCGGCTCGCACACCGGAGCAATATGCAACTAGCAACATGCAATAAGCAACAGGCAACATATTTTGATGTACTTCGCACACCAAAGCAATAAAAAATCACTTGTTGAAAATGTCGTCTGATGAAGACGAAGTGATAATTTGGCAAATTTTAAGGAGAAAGAAAAGAAAAAGGAGACGATATTGGATTCAGCCAGCATTTGAAGCGTTGAGTAAACATGGAGCCAGTATATGTGCTCAAGAATTAAAGACGCAGTTTCAAAACTGTTACCGAATGAGTCCGAGTACTTTTAAAACGTTAGTTCAGATGATAGCACCTCATATTACTTAACAAGACACCAATTACAGATATGCGATCAGCCCACAGTAACAACTATTAATCACATTAAGGTAAGATAAATAAATAAAACATACATAAAAAAGTATTTTATTGAAAAAACTAAAAAATATAAAAAAATTATATTATTGTTCTGTTAAAGACGAATTCCTATTGTCATCAACTGACATGTTGGGTGAAAAATAAAAACCCTTAATGATCTAACACTGCTTGATGAACGAAATATTGGCAAATTATGGGCGATATAGTTGCTTTTCAACAGGCACGTCGTGTTGCTAGCAACATATGTTGCTCTAGAAAGGCGATAGCGATATCGTATTGCGTCGGTGTGCGAGTTCAACAAAAATGTCATGGAAAAACGCATTGGCGATAATATTGCGTATTGCATGTTGCTAGTTGCTAGTTGCATATTGCTCCGGTGTGCTTATGTACACAATTATAACTAATAAAAACGTTACTATATATATGTAAAATTATTTATTAACTCCAATCTTTTTAGAAAGTTTTTTTATATTTTCACCGTGGTCTTTGTCTCTGTATCATTCCGCGGAATTTTGTAATCGAATTTAAACCTATTTCCCGACTACCTAGAGCTCTGAAATTTTCAGGATAGCTAAGAACTGGATGACAATGCATGTTTCAAGTGTGTTTAGGCATATACATAAATTTCGAAATTTATACTGAATTGATATGAAATATGATATAAATTGTGTATACATGTTATTATTTTGAAAGTTTTTAAATATGTCGTTCGTAGCCTAGTTGATATGAATCGGATATGAATCAAGGTGACAGTTCTATTATGTTATCATAATGGGATCGACTACGCGAGAGAGAAGTTTTTTTTTTGTTCTACATATGACAACAGTAATTATTATTTTAACTGTTAATAAAAAAATAAACTAATTTAGAAAATTTTAAAAAATTTTTTAGACTATACTGTGGACTATGCCGTAATCTATCCGGTAAAGCGCTATTTGCCAAGGGAGTAATAATTTAATAATAGTAATATGACTTATAAATCACCAAAAAAAAACTTTCTACTATAAAAAATTCTATTTATAAATTGTGATTATTTTAATATATAAATGGCTCACTTATCATCCATCTACACCTAGTATAAAAGAATAATTATAAACAATATTTAATAATGGGAGCATTAAATTTTCTTGAGATTGTTTTACATGTTTTGGTTCGGACCAGCAGTTCTTGAGAACTCAAAAAAATAGTAATTTAAGAAAGGTAAGTTTTGTTATTCTACTGGTACGTTTATTCCATTCTCATCTTCGTATAACCGCAATATAACGAACACAACATTCCAAAGAGAAAGACGATGCTGAGTTTCAGTGTACGACTTAAGAAGAAAGAGATGGTATAGGTGTCTGTGTTGCCAAACTGTATTTTTTAGATAGATCCTTAATTTAATTCATTTATTAAGTAAATGCCATTTAAAGTTACTTTAAATTATTTTATTTAAGCTAGTTCAGTGTGTATTAATTGCTTTAATAACTGGTACTGTGAAATTTGAGCTTTTTGTATACAAAAATATAATTCGTAAAGTATAGTTTTTATTTTCTAAACCCGTCAAGAAAGGACCTAAGTCGTTAAAACCAGATGGGTAAAACATTCTGGAAAATGTTAAGAAGGGTAGACTTCTTTATAGCAGTTAGGTTAATTTAAGTATTTATAAGATACCTTCTAAGTGCAGAGATAAAATAAAGTTTAAATACTAAACCTTATTATCGCTGTTTTTTATTTCACAATAAAAACCTATTTCCCATCAGGTTAACTAACATCTTTAATTTAGATATCTAAGTCTAATAGTTATTTAAATGACCGAAGTCAACTTTTAAGTGATCATTTTTGTTGATGCTGATTAAATTAGGCTTTTGTAACAGTTTTAATTGATACAATGATCATTTGCTTTGGTGGTATATCTAAAATAATCATTAACTGCACCAGACTATATTTTTGAAAAATCCTAAATAAATTTTTAGTAATTGATTAATTTGAAACATGGAATTTTTAAAATTCAGAATTTGAAATGCCATAAAGGAAAAATTGGATAAGAATATAGGCCAGAGCACAAGAAACGTGACTTAGTGTATGATGTTTGAATTGTTGATTTGATAAATAATCTCTTTCTCTTTCATTAATCTCATATATGCGCTTAAAGAGGAATTGAGTTATTCAATCGAGGTATTGCGAAAATAAGCCGATTAACCACTAGGATCATCAGTGGCCAAATGGGTGATGGTGCTATAGGCGATCACAGGTTCCACTCCTGTCAGATGTAACAGTTTTTTCAATTTCTCCTTATTCTGATTAGTTCTTAGCTATCCTAAAAATTTCAGAGCTCTAGGTGAACGGGAAATAGGCTCAAACTCGATTACAAAGTTCCACCCGGAATGACAAAGAGACAAAGAACACGACGAAAATAAAAAAATTCTATTTTCTAATATAAAATTTAGAATTTCTTGAAATTGTGTCAAAATCTCTATGTATATGCCTAAGCAGACCTGAAACATGCATTGTCATACAGTTCTTAGTTATCCTGAAAATTTCAAAGCTCTATGTGGTCGGGAAATAGGTTTAAATTCGGTTACAAAATTCCACCAGGAATGACAAAGAGACAAATAACACGACAAAAATAAAAAAACAAAACTAATATAAGAAAGAGCACAAAAAATGACTTGGGGTTTAATGTTTTAATTGTCGATTTGACAAATAAACTCTTTCCCATAAACGTCATATATGTGCTTAAATAATCTCTTGTATCATTAAAGTAATATATGTGTTTAAGTAGATATTGGTTAGATGCCATAAACGACATAAGTTGAATCAAGATAAAAAAAATCACTTACTACAAGGATCATCCGTGGCCAAACGGTTTAGTGTGCTGTAGATAGAAACCGCAAGTTCGAGAATTGCCGGATGTGACATTTTTTCAGTCTTTCCTTAACGTAATTTCGTGTTTGTCCAATTTTTAAATATATGTGCTTAAGGAGAAATTAAGTAAGTGTCCTATTCAAAAGTTGAATCAAGATATATGACAAAAAAATCGACTAAACGCTAGATAGAGATTACAGGTCCGAGTCATGTCGGATTTACTATGGAAACCTGTGTTTTGGATTTCTAAATAGAAAAACAAAACAACCTACCATAACACTGGAAATTTTAATACAAACAAAAAAGCGAAACTTAAAAAAACGTTATACTTCACGCATTGTATAACTTGTATGTTGTTCAAATACCCGTATTACATCTACAATTTTATCGTGAACATTTTCACGAATAAATTGAATTTCATATCGTTTCGTCCAACTTTTCATCCAACTTTTCGAATTAGCACTTGTTCTAATTTTCGTCAAATTTTATCGTCAACTTTCACAAAAAACAACAAAAACAAATTTTATCTACTCTACCCCATATTATGTATCAATTTTTAGTTCGTGAAAACTGTCATTATAGACAGCAGTGCGTGAAGGATTGAAAGTGTGCGTGAAGTAACAATGTATTTTAAATGGGATTTACTTTTGATGTGAAACATCTATAGCCGCACGTGAATCAGATTTCTCGCGTGGCGACGGTGACGTATGATTCGTATGACGTAAAAAACCTAACGCATCGATAATATATAATAAATACCTTATATGAAATTGGTCTCATGTTTTGAGCGACGCCGACGGTGGCGCGCCAACAATAGGGGAAGAAGCTCATCGATTCAAAAATTTGGCGGGACAGGGTATGAATTGTTTCATAAAAACCTAACTCGATTCCGCCTACTATCTATTCTATATATATAAAAATGTTTGTTTGTATAGGCAACATAATATACCTACATATTTTGCTGACCTGTAAAATTGACAGCTTGTTAATCAAAATAGATTGTTGGTGAATGGTCCCTGTAAAATTTGTGTATAAAGTGTTTGTTTTAAATATGAATAACAAAGTGTTAATAAAGAAAGTGATGAAAAAATATTGAATAAAAATGAGTGAGTACCTACCTACCTACTCTATATACATTAGGGTGTCCGTTATTTCCCAAATTTGGTTTTGTTCTCCAAACACCCATCAAATTTTTAGATTATGACCTAACAAAAATTATCAGAGCCAAACCAGCCCTTAATATTCACATTAACCCGTGCCTAAATCATAATACATTTCCCATTTAAATACCGTTTAAAAGTTATTCAACGATAAAGTTGTATTCATAGTTAAATTCATCATTTTCCTATTTTTTATTTACTATCGCTTTTTGTTTGTACTAAAATTGTGAAGTAACTACAATTATATTAATATAGTAACGTACTTCTATATAAATTTGTGTTTTAATAATTTCCTTTTTTAAGATTATTGAATTTAAGGTAATTAAATAAAAAGCTAAACGAAATCACGTTTTAAATTTATTTTCGTTCTGTAATCTATCGACATCTGTGAGCAATCTGAGAAAACGTACAATAAATATTGTGATAGTGATACCATTGTGATACTATTATTTATAAGCGATAATATACTTTATTTTGTATCCAAATTTTGTATTTGTTAATTTTATTACCTATATATATGTATTTAGTTTGATATAAATAAAAATTATGGTGAAAATTACAAAAAAAAATCGTGAATTTAACTCTGATGACAAATTTATTGCAAATTTCCTACCAGAAATAGATATTTAATTATTTTTAGCTACATTTGTTTCAGTAAAAAAATTAACGACAAAAAGTGCAAAAATGCCATGTTATTTAAATTGGCAATGTCTTATGATTTAGGCACGGGTTAATGTCAATGTTTCACATCTGCCAGGCGTCCCGTGACGGCTCACATTTTTTTTTCGCACTGTTTTTGACACACCTTCATATAATCAAATATCCTTAGCATTCGCGTTGTCATGGTGTTGCTATGAGAGCATTAAATTTCAACAAAAGTTATCCTGACAGTGCTGTAGCTTAAATTTTTAAATTTGAATTTGTAATTATTTTTTATTTGTTTATCGTAGATAAAATATTGTATGAAACTGTGCGTGAAGTGCTTTTTGCGCACTTACGCGATATATAGCACTCGCTTCGCTCGTGCTCTAAACATCGCGTGCGTGCGCAAAAAGCATACTTCACGAACTGTTTCATAAATAACTATTGTTACACGGATGTCTTTAGTGGTTGATTTATTAATAGTTTATTGTTATTCGAAGTTGGATGTAACTTTTTATTTCAGGGAATAACCAATGCTATTCTCAATAAACTTCTCATCTGAACAAAAAAAATATTAAAATCTTTAAAGGTTGGTCAACCTGCTTCATCAAACATTTTCATGAATTTTCGTCAACTTTTTCACGATAAAATTGTAAATGTAATACCGGCATAAGAGTCATTTGCAAACCTAATTCTATAATTGAATTAAAACTCCACAGTCGTTTAATTTTGAATACGATCGAGTGTATAAATTAAAACGTTATATATAGATCTTTTCGTTTTTCCTAACTTTATTACTATTTTAAAATCAATTTATTTTCCCATATATGTGTGTTTGTAGCAAGTTTTTAATTTCCTCTTACACAGTGGTCAAGTTAGTTTACTATAAAAGTGGTTCTGAAACATTAATCCAATGCTTCAAATACAGGCAACGTTGCTTTGTAAGAAAGTAATTTAAATCTTCATTGAACCAAGGGCGGTTCTAGGCGGTAAGTTGTGGCGGGATAATACTCTTACAGGATGTTTCGTTAAATTGTTAATAATGCGAGTCAGCAGTCAGAATGAAAGAATACATTTTATGGTCAGTAAATTTGATAATTTAGCCAGTTTACAGAAATACTCAAATAAATATTTCCTTTAAGGTACCTGTTTTTTAACTTTTATTTTATTTTAATACTCTTTTCATTAAAAATACAGAGTAAGAATATGTCCTCCATGTATTATTTTGTTTCCGTTACGAGTATTAAATGTACAATTTTAACCTGAAGAAATTTACGATTTTATATGCAGTTTTGTGTTTTCGTCCAACTTTGTACCTATCTAAGTTTCGAAAATATAACCGTTTATATCTACAATTTTATCGTGAAGACGTTTTATTTATTTATTCAAGGTCTCTATTTCTTATGCAATTTCGTGTTTTGAAATTGGAACATGATATAATTTTCATCAAATATTATCACGAATACAGTTTTAGTATAGGTAGGAGTATGACCAACTTACTCTACCATTTTTTTATGCTTAGACACCGAAGTGGCATGCTGTCCATTAAATGACGAATTGTTTGTGAGGTATTCTTCAAGCAAAGCATCTGTAAGCTGTTATAGGTTATTATAGGTCTATCGGCCGAAATGTATCGATTTGCTTTCAAAGTACCACCCTGAATTAAAACAAGCTCTGTTTTCCGATTGGAACTTACCTCTCTCCATATTAAGACTGATCCTCTATGTCTTGTACTATATCGTCTTGGAATCTTTCACTCAGTTTTCTGTAAACTTGAACACACAATCGAAAACAAGACTGGTCTGAGAATAAAACTCAATACCAATCTTGTTCAGTTCAGTTTTCATGTTCGTGGCAAAATACCTACTAAACGAATTCTTGTCTTGTTAATTCTGACACTCTTGCTGACCGTCTAGATCTTAATCTCAGTTTTCTTAATCGAATTCTTATTGTTTAGGTTAAAATAGGTTTGGTTATATGTTGTTGCAGTAGATTTACATGATATTGAGCCGTGAGAGTTGGATGTTGGTTTGGATTCGTATTCATATACTATCCTAGCAAGGAGTTGTAATGCGTGCTTGGGGTCCATATGGCCTTCTACCTACATCACTCGATTCTTAAAACCTATTCCAAGTTCTTGAAATCACAGATTAATACCCAACCAAAGTTCGGCGGAAATTTGGCTGCTTTAAATGTATTCCAATGTCTTCTAGGCATAATTCTGTAGTAATTAGTAATACTAAATAACTTGAAAATAAAAATGTTTATCGTATTTTAGTTATTAATTTTAAGAATGGGATTAAACTATATTTTATCAAAATTCGATGTTTATTTGGGTCTACAACACTATTGTAATAAAAATAATTAGTTTATTATCAGCGAAAAATATATTTTTGTTAATCTCAATTTAAAGCCAAATGTAGAAAATTTTTAGCTGATCCTTAATTCATTTTGCATTGTATTGAATAAAGAGCCAAAGTTGTCAAATAAAAAAGGTACCTATTTTCTGTTAAACAATTTGTTGAATTTTAGTACAGGTGTAGTACGAACTGTATCGTTAAGAAGAACTTGAATAAATTCATAAATTTGTTCGTCGAACTTATTTACGGTAGATGTAGATGTAATGTAGATGTAATACCGGTATGATATGATTGGATGACTATATTTCTTTTCTGTATTGAGTATTGAGACATTTTATGTTGAATGATATTAGAGGATGACATTAACGCTACCGAAACCACATACCTACTTAGTAAAATCATTCAGGAATTTAACACACATTTATTATACCTGTTGTGGCAAGTGTGTGAATGGAGTAATTCTAATATTCTTTAAAAGCAGGTTCATTTTGTTGAAACTCAAATAAATTTCAATGAAGATTATAGAAATAGTTTCAGTCGGTCTATTTGTGCATAAAGGAATTTCTTGTATCTAGGTATCAAGTGGAGAGGCACGAATTTCTGAAAATCAGCTGATTTTAAAAGACCTCTTACAAAAGGCCCTTTAAATTTTTTCCCATCGGCAGGTAGGCAGGATACCATTAGAGTTCGAACAATAATGTCTAAAAATTTGGCGGGCAAACAAGTGGCGTTAACTATTATTTTTATTGTATCTTCGAGTGGTCAAACAAATTGGCACTTATTTATAAATTGTAAATAAATAAATCAAGCTCAATAGCTACAATTTGTTTAAGAGTTAGGAATTAAAAAAAAAATAATTGCAAATAGAAGGTTTTATTAGTTACAGAACTAATTTTAATATAGTTGTTAAATAACAAAACCAAATAATTCTGTATCTGCAGGGTTTTAGTTCTCCGAAGGTACTCATTGAGATAGAATAAAAGACGGTAAGTACGAAAGAAAACATTGCTGAGAGAAAGTTCACTGAACGTTCTGACGGTTATACTCAATCTATACAGGGTTTCCCAATTACTATATGGATATTTTAGTTCATAACTAGTTATAGTTAAACAGGTAACATCCAATCTAAAAAAATAATTCCAACTGTAACTTAAATGTTAACTAAATATTCATCTGATCATTAGAAAAAAGATAAAATCGACATTATATATTGTAGGTATACTTTGGACGCCTATGTGGATAATTCCACTTGTTCGCCCGCCAAATTTTTGTAAACCATTATTCAATTTTCCAACCTATCCTATCCTACCTGTTGTTAGAAAAGATTTAAGTTTATTGTGAGCTACAATATAGGTCTTCTCAAATCAGCTGATCAATACAAACAGTTTTTAAAATGTGAACTGTAAAATATTTGACATCAAGATAATAAACAAAATAAGTTTAGTGGAATTTTTTTTCTAATTTTGGATTTTTGTTATTGTATATATAAAGTCTATATAGTTTTAGGGTATATGTTATTGGTAAAATTAATAGACTAATATTACCTATTAACCACACATACTCAAATGCTATATTAAGCTGTAATTGTATTGTACAACTTTTAATAGTTTCATAGTTTCTAGGTTATTTTTAAAATTTAGAAAGTAGACAAATAAGAAATGATATTAATGAGAATTTGGAAAAATTTCACATCCGGCAAGACTCAAACCTGCGATCTCTGTCGAGGCCAGTGGAGCCTTTAACCAATTCAACCACAGATGCTTTAGTAGCTAGTCGACGTTTTTGATCATATTTTGATTCATCTTATGTCACATATAATACTTACCTACTCAATTCGTTCTTAAATCATAAAGGCCCGTAATTTGTACTTAAACAAAATCGATAAAGGACGTTAAGAAGAAAAGTTCATTGTTTATCTTGATGAAATTTGGTACGACACTCACGACATTTTGAAAAAAGGATGGAGCGAACAATCTTTTAAATGCTCTGTATAAGCTCCATCAAACAGAGGAAAACGCAAGATTCTTTTACATGACGTAAATGAGGATGCTTGTGTCAAATTGTTTGCTGCTTTTGCCCAAAAATATTTCATATTCCTCAGCAGATTATCATCCAGACATGACATCTACCTTATTCAAAAAATGGTTTGGAGAGCAATAAAATTTAGTCATAGTGGTGGACAATGCTCCTTACCATTCACAGCAAACAGGAGAAATTCCGAAAGCTACATCTTAAAAAAATGTTACTTCTTCGGTAGCTTATTCGGGTAGCTTATTCCTGAACATCTTTAAAAAAGGAATTTGTTTTTTATATAAAAATCTTTAAATGTTAAACCAAGTTATGTTGTCGATGGCATGACTGAGCAATAATGAGTTGATTTGGAGCCACTTTAAAAAAGAAAAATGTGACCCCAACTTTAGGAGGACGTTTGATTGACACTATAAGGGAAGTTGTTGCAGATATTTCGAATGAACTATGGTATAACTGCCTTAGCCATGTTCATGAAATTGAAAATACTTACTTATAGAGCACTTCCGGTTCATTCCTGTATTATCGATTTGAATGACATATCTGGTGAGGATGATAATTCTGACGAGGATTAGTTTTTTTTTTTATTTTCTTTATGATTTAGAATCTAAATATGTATCATTTGATACTCATTTTCGTTGTAGGTTTTTAACCTTTTTTCTTTTTCGACAGATCTAACCTTGACGTGGGGAGAAAGCTTGATTGAGTGCTTTAATAATTATAATTTAAAGTCAGACTAATACACCTAAGATTATAATCGTCTCAAATATTTGTAAAATCGTAAATATCGAGTATCTAAATAATACAAGCGAAGTCCAATTCTGCACCAGGCAGTTGTGCGAATTGTTTGTTGTTGGCGAAAAGCAAAAGTTATCTTTGAACGAAACTATACTAGCTTTTTTTTATCAGCTATCTCGTTTCCGAAAATCCCTTTATGCCCTGGCCTGGCACCCACAGCAAAGTTGCTTTGATGTATTTAGCCAGTTACTTAAGAAACTGTTTGCAGTTCAAGGCTGTTTTGGACTCTAACATGACATATTGTAGAGCCTTTAAAGCAACTTGGCTATCGGAGAAAATAAATTCTCTGGCTGAATAGAAGCGTTGTACACTCTTGAGAATAGAAGTTTATTGCTAATAGCTAAACTTGTAAGATCGTAAGAGTGTTTTCAAGGGCTATTGAAAGATTTAACATTAGAACCTGTAACCCCTATAATTATATCTTTTTGAAAATTCTGTGTTAACTCACCCTCGTTATTGCTATAACATTTAGAGTGAATTCGAAATCTTCTTTTGGAGACAAGAAAGAGAGATAGAGTGGGTACCGCGGGTACATCGATATAGAACCCATAAAAGTGGTTAATTTTTTTCGCACGTCTGTGTGTCTATCTACCTATATGGTTGGTTGTGCGCGCATCACATGAAAACTACTGATCCGATTCGAATGCGGTTTTCACAGATGTATTTGTCTTCTTTTAACTTAACGGGGTGAGTGGAGAAATTTTTATACAACAATGAACACGCCACGCGAACGACGTCGCGGTTACACCTAGTATATATATACGCTGTGGCTGAATGATTAGAGCTTCGAGCTATAGGTAGAGATCGCAGGTTCGAGTCCTACCGAATGTGACATTCTTTCAATTTCTCCTAATGTCATTTTTGTTTGTCGAATGTCTAAATTTCAAAAATCTCGTTTATAGTTTCTATGTTTCTGATTAAATTTCTTAAGAAACCAAAATTATTTTTTAATAATAACTATTAACTATTATATCGTTAAGAACTCTATAGGTATCCACAAGGATCAAATAGTAAAAAGCGCGGTTCTTTTATTACATTTCTCTACCCATCACACCACAGGTAGTTTCTTACATTTAAATGGTTGGGATCATTTTTACTAATAAATGGTTATAAAGTATGGAATTCCTATTTTTTTATTCTGATATACGTATTAATAAAATAATTAGCCATTCATATTCTATGTGTCTAAATTTCATTCACAATGAGAAAACCTTATTTTTAAATTATTTTCTATAGGATTCTGTCTATAATAAATTTAATTTACAGAAAAAAACGAAATAGTAACAATTAAAATAACGTTTTTCTATATCTCTATTTTGTTAAGATTCTACCATTTCACATTATGTACACCAGATGCGTTACAAGTATGTGAGACCGTTAAAATCACATCTGGAGGAAATCAAATGATGTCGTGTAAAAGATTCTGTATCGTGCTATTTCTCGACATTTAGAAATACCCATATGTAAGGGTGTGTTCTAAATGCAAAACCAAGACATAGGAAAATAAATCTTTAGTCAAATGTGTCGCTGAAGATTAAAGTAAAACACTTAAAAGAATCGAAATGTGTTTATCGAAATTATATATCTAAAGTTTGTTTGTAAAGAAATGCTTTTTCAAATAAAAACCAAATTTAGATCCAGATATAAAAAAAAATCAATAATAATCCAGAAAATATGTGTTTTATAACAAAACAAAGTTTTTCTATATTTTGCCCTTTTTGTTTATTATAAGCATAAATTCTAAATCAAATAATTTAAATTTTGAGTATAAACGGTAGATAAAACGTATTACAACTATGTATAATTGGTTGCCTATGTGAAAATCATTTGAAATCGAAATTCACATAAAATTAATTCTCACATTTTTAATATTTTAATAAGGTAAAAGTTTTAGGGATGTTGACTAATTTTCGGATCTGCTTTTATTTTATAGATTAACCCTTAATAACCACGAAAAAAATATTTTCATAATAAAAATGGTATTAGTTTAAAGAAAAAATTGATAAATTAGAATAGATTTAAAATTTCCCGCTGAAACGCCCAAGACTTTGATTACTTTGACTTTGATTACGTCACGAACCGATAAACAATGCTCGCGATCTGTCAAACTCTAAGGAACTTGAAAGTTTTCTTGAGAAATAATTATTTTTAGGCTTTAATACTAGTTAATAATAAATACAAAGTGTGTGTGTATGTAGATGTACATGTAAAAAATGAAGATTTTAATATTCAAAGAGCCCACAGTATTTCTTACCACAATGAAGCTATAAATAGGTATACCTGTTTTTAAAGTTTTTAAAGTTAACGAACGACATGAGTTCTATTTATTTAATTTTAGTCAAAAATATGACGGATTGATTGGTATTGATTTATTAAAACAATTAAAAGCAACTGTAAATTTAGAGAAAAAACTCCTTATACAGAAATACCAATAATATACGAATTAGAAGAATTAACACAACTAAAAAAGAAACTTAACGTAAAAAATTATTCTTTTAATAGTCCCGCTAGGACATCCCAAATCGTAAAATTACCCGTTGACATAGAAAGCGGAACAGGACTTGTAAATTATATTAATTTTGGCAATCAAATAGAATCACCCTGTGCAGTTGTAAACGTAAATAAATTTTTTGCAACAACCACCATTACTAATTCAAGAGAAGAACCAATAAAAATTAATATTAATAAACCTTTTAAAATTGAAAAATTAGATATCGCAGATATAAATTTTGTTGAAAAAATGGAAACCGATTCTGAATTAAACAAATACACCGATAATATTTTAAAATCTAATCTAAAAAATATACGAGTTGAACATTGTAATTACGAAGAAAAACAGGCCATAAAAAATGTATGTTAAGTTCCGCTGCACAAAAATCTTTGTAGTAAAGAAATTCGCCACCATCAAACAATCGATTCTCGGCAAGTTAGAACTGTTTCCTTTGATGAATCCAGTCTTCATAATGTAAACACAATTCGGTTTATGATAACAAGTGAGTTACAAATACTAATAGCGAGTAATTAGCAAGAGAAATCAAAGAAATAACTCGTTCACACAGTGACACCAAGCGACGCTAAGTTGTTTATCGGTTCATGACGTCATGCGCTGTGATTGGCGTTCACAGTCACGTGATAATGTGTATTAAATAAAGTTTTTTGAATTAATTTTAATTAATAAAATATTATTAATTATGTTTAATAAATATGATTTTAGGTATTTAAATATTACCACTAATCATTTAAATTTAACTTTACATCGATTTACAACTACTGTCAACATGCCTATTAATTTGATTTGTTAATTTTAATCGATTTCCAATATTAAGATATATTTTATTTTTAACCGACTTCTAAAAAGGAGAAGGGTTTCAATTCGACCATTTTTTTTCTCTCTTTTTTTGTATATTACCGAATAGTCGCGTCAAAGTAGGCCTAAAAACCCAAAAACTTAAAACTTTGGTCGGAAAGGTCCGATCGAGCTCATTTTTTTTAAATGTTCATTGAGACCTCAGAGTCAAAGTTGTATAAAATCTGGATGCCGCTGCCCCCCCCCCCAAATCGACCCAAGTTGGGGGGTTTTCAAGATGGTATATACATGATGAGACTGCCCTCCCAACCCGGCCAAATGTTCCACTCGGGGGTTTTGAAGTCCCCTCCATCCATTTCTTCGGTCACGTCGCCTTTTCGACCTTCCCAGGGGCGTCTAGAAGGGCCTCCAAGGGTCCAAAATATAAGATATCTACATAAATGTGCTCGGCCTGCCATACTGGGTCAGGGGGATTCCGACGGGCGAGATTCTCATTTCTGTCAAAAATTAAGGCTTTTTAACCCATTAGGGCCGTATAAAAAGGGGCCCATGGGGTCTCAAAATTATGATTACGCGGGATTGAATTTCAGTGTAAAGAATTGATACGATTAAGTATTATAAGGCTACCAACCCTTTATTTGAGCAGTCTGCGATTCTGTGACCCATCCAGGGGTGGACAAAAGGGGTGCCGGGGCCCAAAAAATGTGATTTGATTGGATTCGATACCAACGTGAAAAGTTGATATAATCTGCCTAGCGGGTAGTCTCCTTAGCC
The DNA here is from genome assembly GCA_964028335.1 of Altica lythri. Taxonomy (NCBI): domain Eukaryota; kingdom Metazoa; phylum Arthropoda; class Insecta; order Coleoptera; family Chrysomelidae; genus Altica; species Altica lythri. The sequence continues at coordinate 62,515,621 of OZ034800.1, read as the reverse complement.
TTTTTGAGACCATGTCATACCCTGTACCAGCCAGGTATGGGCGGGCGGGGTTTCAAAGGCCACAAGTTTAGATTCTCGTGAAATTCCCATTTCTTGTAAGGATGTAATTTCGTGTTGCCCTGGCATGGAACCATCCCTCCAGGGATGTCTATGCCAGACACCTTAGTAACGGATCTGTCATAATTTTGTCACTGAAATATTACGTATTGTCAATATGAAACGTGAAATAATCACGAACATTTCTGAACCAAATTTTTAATCCTATTCCACTTGATTGTTTTTTCCAAATCTATCTCTGTTCCCATTTATGTTTTGATTGAAAATTTAAGAAGCCTCTAGATTAGCTCCGTTTTTGGTTTATAAAAATGTTACCTAAAAGTGGTTGCGAAATTTTTACGTACTCGGCTGCATTCCGTTAACTGATTTTAGGTAACTTATCAAACATCTCTAAAAGTTTATTTTTCTTAGGAGATAAATCAATACGTTCATATAGTTCATCTGCCACTATATCTTGGATTATTTATAATCTTTTAACTCAAATTTTCATTTCGAAAGATTTCAAAATAAATTAAATAGACCACAACAGTATAATCACATCCACAACTATACACCACTATTTCCTGTTTTGTTTTATAATTACTCGAATATTAAACACTGAACTACTAGGAAAAACCCTAATAAAGCATTATTTATGTCCTAAGAATGGATTTAGGTATTGGTCTCTTATCAGGTATAAACTTTTCTAAAAATAAATAACATTGAACTTTTTATTTTGGAATTACCTAATAAACTGTATATCTGATGTATCCTAGACTATATTTTTATTAAAAATAACAGAAAACAATAACCAAAACTTGATCAGAATATGTGGATTGTTTTTGTATAGATATTGTATGCAGATTATGGAACTGACTGATTATAATAACAATAAACGGTTGATCAGTGTTTAATTAATGTCAACTGTTATATTTAAAACCCAAAAGGAAAATAAAACGTATTTCACTAGTATTTAATAATAATAATCCCAATAATCCATTTCATTATGGAATATTTAAAAAACGTTTTTAAACACAAAATTGTAAATTATAGCATTATAGGTACAAAGCACCCTTGAGTAAACTGATGTCGGTTATCCAGATTATATTATTCGTGTCAAGTTTCTGCGGACTGACCTATCTTATAGACTTATAGAGTGTGGTTATTGTATTGTATTACATGGTTTTGATCTTTACAGGTTTCGGTTTGATATTTACATGGATTCACAAATTCTAGTATTCTCCTAGTATTGTCGTCAACCGGAGCTTTCGAAAATTTTCTTTTATTTGGTGTTGATATTTACTTTTCTTCATATGTTATTTTAATTATTATTGTTATGTTTTATACTTACTGGTATTTTATATTATTCAGAAAAAGAATTGAACAGAAATGTCGGCACCTGCTGGTATATTGTAGATCCTATTACAGCCCTGAGCTTTAAAGTGTCGGCTTAGGTGGCTGTTAAGAAAAGTCAGTCCTCACGAAATTGGAACAAATTATACTGTTAAACGTATTGATTATTGATGCGTATACCTGATTCTTAATCTTCTCTCTTTTCTTTCTTTCTCTCTCACATTCCTTCGCTCCGTTCTTTTTACAGTTAAATGGAACAGTTCCCACATAAGCAGAGCAGTGAGGCAGCAGCGCAGCACGTCAACATCCAACGCCTTCGAGAGCGTTGTATGCTGCTCTGTGCCGCGTCGTGCTGCCAAGTGGGTAATTAGGAAGCAGCAAACACTGCTGAGGTTGATGTAATTTGGTTAATATTTGCCATAAACTACAGAAAGCGAAATAAATAAAAAATAATTTTTATGAATGATCCCTAAGAAAACAACTAGATGGATTGGAACAAATAACGACACCTTTTATAGATTTCTGTAGAATAGAGACAGATTCTATATTTGTTTAGTGTTAATATTATTAAGTAGATGTCGTTAATTTATTAGAATATTCGTTCGGTATTTCACATAGTCAACATTTATTAGATATTTCCTTTTTTGTGCAAGGGTGCGGTTTTATTTTTTGTTGTTGGATATTGAGTAGTTCATTTTTAGTTTTTATTGGAAAATAAACCTAGTACATATATACGTATAAAGGGTACATACAGGTACGTGATCTAACAACATCAAATCGAATGTTGATATATTGATTTTGTCCTTTGTTTAGTTAGATATTGTTGGTAAAAACAGAAGATGGAAGGCAAAATTGAGAGCTTGATTTTATTAGTCAGTGAGAGGCCAGAAATCTTCGATCTAGGTAATAAACATACAGTAATAATACAGTAATTTAATAAAGAAAGAAAACATCTGGAATGAAATAAATAGTCTGAACAGTACTGGGACAAATGCTTCGCAACCGTTACGCTCGTGATTCTGCTGCTGCTGCACTGCTTAGGTGGGAATGCCTTCATGGTTTTTGCATCGCGGCGGAGCTGTGAAGCGCTGCTGCCGCGCTGCTGCGGCGCTGCTATGTGAGAATCGGCCTTAGATGAAAAAGTAGCGTGACATGAGATTAATTTACTCCTGTATTGAACAATAGTAGTACTAGTAGTAGTCACTTCAGAAATCAGTTAATAAATTTATTTTGAGTTGTAGAATTTGATTTAGAGTTGTTTTTTTAAATAAATTTGATAAAGTTAAAAAGAAATCAGAAAATAACACTAAGTATATTTGGACTTGTATGTTGAATCCGGAAAATAGAAATAAATGGACGACATAAGCAACATTTTATTGTTGTCTTTGATTACCTTTTGTTCTACTATTTTGCTCTCTCAGTTACTCTTATAGGGGTATTGGCGCACTTGCGGACGGAGCATTATGCGTTTCCTGATAGAAACAAAATGTGTTCTTTTACTTCTGTTGCTACATTGCTGACCGGTTTTCTCTTTGAGACATAGCCAACTCACTACATCTTCTTTGTTTGTCCGGTGTTTTCTGTACTGATATCCATCTGGAATTGCAGAACTTTTTGTTGTTTATATAAATATGAATTTAGACATATTAATCGTTATTTCCAAATAGACAAAAAGAATATTTGACAAGGTTGTTTGTTATACAAATACAACGGTTGTCTGGTTGTCTGACCCAAAACTCATAAGTATTTTACCTGGATTTATAAAGTGAAAAAAAAATGATGGAAGTATAATAATCATAATAATATATTACCAGAAACGCAGTCTGGTTTTCGAGATGGATACAGTTGTACTATGGTGTTCACACACAAAACGGTTTATAGATGCTGGTGATGATGGCAAATGTATGGAAATAATTTTACTAGATTATACTAAAGCGTTTAATACCTATAATTAATTATGAAGATCTATTTGCGATATTGCAATCTTGTGGTTTAAAGAATGAGAGCATTCAGTTGTTTAAATTTTAAATCATATTTTCTTAACCGAGTTCAGTGTGTGAAATTAAAGGTTTGTTCCAACAGACCAAAAAACCATTCTAGAACCGTCAGGGAACTGCAGAGTAGATGAAATCTCGATACCTTTATTGTACTGAGTTGTTTCGTAACGGATTTAGAACGGTTTTTTGGTCTGTTGGAACAGACCTTAAAGAACAAAATTTCAAATATTAGGCAAAGGTTCTATCCTTTGACCGTTACTTTTTACATTGTAGGTATACTCTAAACACCTCGATTATTGTACGTATCATGCTTGTGCCGATGATACACAGTTGTATTATTCTTTCCAAGGTAGTGACTAGCCTATAGCGGAATTCCATATCAATAGATATTCACCTAGATACTTTATCTAAATTTTCGGAAAAACGTTTCCTTAGCTTAAATCCTAATAGGTGTTGTGGTATAATTTTTGGAAAGGACAGATGGTTAAACATACTCCCGCGTCACCCCTTACCTGAGCCCAGTAGGGTGCTAATAAAAGAGCAATAAAAGAGACCTTTTCGCCTACCCTCACCGCATGTGGTTGTATGAATTCACGATCTTACAATCTATTGTTTATATTTAACAAATATATGTGTTTAATTTTTTATAAATAAAAATAAATAAATATCAGAAACGTAAAGATATTTTTTTTCTGATTTCAACCATATATAATACTTACGCAAAATTTTATAGTTTACAGTTATGTCACCAAAATATTCTAAATTACACTGAGAAACAAACAAGAGATAATCTCATAATGTGGTACAAAAATACCCAATGATTATTAAATTTAAATCCAAAACAGCAAGGGATAATCTCATAATAATGTTTTGAAAATAATATATAAGTAATAGAATACCTTAATACTACAAAAATGCTTAATTGTCAAATTTAAATCCAAAACAGCAAGGGATAATCTCATAATGAGGTGTTGAAAATAGATAAACTTTAACAATTCCAATAACAATCAGATTGAAAGAGATTTACCCTAATTAAAATGCTATTGCATTACAAAACATCCTAATGTTTTTTTAATATCAATTTGTATTGTTCGGTTATAACAAAAAATATATAAAATGTTAGCCATTATTCACAAACAATTATTTGTGTCTTGTTTTACGCACGGTACCTATACATCATCCTATTGATTGTTCGGTAGTGATAAAAAATATATGTGTTTGTGTATGATGGAATTCCTCCGCAGTTCTACAGCTTTTAAGAATCACATAAAGGAATTGGGTTTGGTAAATTTTTTGATAGTACATGGATTTGTTTCACGTTCCAGGACATGTGTGTGTGGGAATAGAATCCAACTTGGCCAACAAAAAAGGCAAGGAAGAGAACCAAGTTATCGGTGTCGCAGACGGAACTGTTGTACTGAAACGTCCTGTAGGACAAATTCATTTCTAGATTTTTCGACACTTCCTATAGTTCAGCTGCTGATTATTTTAGTACTGTGGATTAATGAGTATCCAGTCACAGTAATAGCAGCGGAAACTGGAGTTTCCACGAAATCTGTGAGTCGCTGCCTTCAACATTTCAGAAACCTTCTTTTTCACTGGATGCTGGAAATCGATGAGCAAATAGGCGGTCCTGGACACATAGTGGAAATTGATGAAAGTGCTTACGGAAAACGAAAGTATCATCGCGGACGTCTGCAAAGGACACGGTGGGTGGTTGGAGGAATAGACCGACAAACAAAGAGAATTTTTCTTACGTTTGTGCCTAACAGAAACGCTATTACATTACAGCGTGTTATTCAGGAAAATGTTTTGCCTGGATCCATTGTAATGACTGACTCGTGGAGAGGATATACTGGTTTAAACCACCTTGGATACCATCACTATCAAGTCAATCACCAACGAAATTTTGTGGATCCAAACAATCGACTTATTCACACCCAAAATATCGAAAGTAAATGGTCTGTCATTAAGAGGAATCTTCGTCGACGATTGGGAAGGATGTGCACAACTAGATTTGAAACATATTTGGTAGAGTATGTTTGGCGTAGTCGATGCACCACACATGAAGAGCAATGGACGGATATTACCAATGCGATACAACATTTTCACCCACTGATGAACTAATCACTTTTTTACATTGACAAGTAAGTACTACTATTACATACATTTGCCAGAGGTATTTTTTTGCATGTTGGTGAGGGGTATATTTATTACTATTAATATTTAGATATGCATTTTTGGGGTATTTAAGGTTCTTTTCTATTTTGATTTCTTTTTGCATGTTGGTGATAGGTATATTTATGACTATTAATAGTATTAATATTAATTGACAAGTCCTGTTAGATACAGGCGCTAAAGGTATTTTATGTTATATTGGGTGTTGTTTGTTTCTCAGTGTAATTTAGAATATTTTGGTGTCATATCTGTAAACTACAAAATTTTGCGTAAGTATTATATATGGTTGAAATCAGAAAAAAATATCTTTACGTTTCTGATATTTATTTATTTTTATTTATAAAAAATTAAACACATATTTGTTAAATATAAACAATAGATTGTAAAATCGTGAATTCATACAACCACATGCGGTGAGGGTAGGCGAAAAGGTCTCTTTTATTGCTCTTTTATTAGCACCCTACTGGGCTCAGGTAAGGGGTGACGCGGGAGTATGTTTAACCGGACAGATTATATGGAAACAATAATTAAACTATTAAAATAAACAAAAGTCAGTTGACTACTAGTAATACGTAAAAAATCTAAAAATCTAGGAGTGTTGGTTAATTACATGTTTAGTTTCCGAGAACATATATGTCTAATTTCATGCAAGGCCTTAAAAGTTAAGAAAGTTGTTGATATTAATACTAAAAAAAGTTATGTGAAGCTTTAGTTTTGTCACAGTTTTCCTACGGTGTAGATTGAATTTGAAGGATCGATTTGAAGTCATCACATTAATTTTTTCCCATAGAATTGTAAATTCCAATGTCCCTAAATATTTCCACAATAAAATTAAATTTTGTACAGATATTCATGATCGAAATCTTCGATTTAGACAAAACGTTACTTCACCCCGGCACAGTACTAAATTATATGAAAGATGTTTTCAGTTCAACTTATATAAAATGTACAACCCCATTCCTCAGCAATATGAAGTTTTAAACAATACTAGGTTGAAAATATCATTAAAGAACTTTATTTAGTGCAATTTCCATTAAAATCGTTAACATTTATGCAATTGGTTCCTTTTTTCTTCTCATGTAAACTTTTTTATTTTTTATATCAACAAGAGTTGAACTCCCCCTTGAGGTTTCTGGACATTAACCTTTTACTTAAGTTATTTTTCATACCACATGCATAGAAACAGCTTGTTTTGATCCCTGTTTTGTCAGTCGAAACAAGACAATTTCAGACCAATACAACTGTCAGTCAGAAACTGACAGTTTTTTCTGCCATAGGGGAGAAAAAACGTTATTTCTTCCCGGCTCATTCATTTATTTATTATTTATGTCTTTATTTCAATCGCATTTGTAATAAAAAAGTGAATAAAATCATAATCGTCTGACAGCAGTCGTCAAATCGTTGTCAGGATATTAGTACGCTATTTGTCTGAAATAGTCTTACTTCAACTGGCTACAGAGATCAAAACTCGCTGTTTCAATGCATGTGATATGAAAAATATAGTGTGTGGCACGGGATGAAACAAAGACGATTTCTGACCGGGCGAAGACAGCCCTCGCTTCGCTCGGGCAGTCAATTCTCGCCTTATTAAAAATCGTCTTGTTTCACCCCTTGCCACACAATATACTATTTGATATTATATGTATTGTTCAAAAATATAGGCATTTATTATTATTATTATATTCTAATTATATCCACTAGAGTAACCAACCACAACCCAGAATTTTCGAATATTCCCCACTTTCTTATCAGGTAATAAACATTCTTCTGTATCTTTCAAATTCATGGAATTGGTTATTATGTCCTTACAATATGTAGGTATTTATTTAACCTTAAGTAACCTGTGAAATTCGTGAATATATTTTTAAAATCTATTTCAGGAAATTATGTTCCATATATGTATATAACTAAAAAAAATGGACCGACAATGTTTGTTAGATAACTCACTGAAGGAAGTTCATTCTCACGATTGTTTTACTTCTTTTGTTGTTATTTACTGATTTTTGCAGTTAAAAACTTTGTACGCAAATGCCTCTATTTCTGAACAATTTATTTTCCTAAAATCTAATATTTCATCTTGTCTGCAAGTGCCCCTCAAAATTGACTTGTCCGCAAATGCTCCATCCGCAAGGGCCCCATTTTCTCATATAGCTGTGTGCTGTTTCAATATCTTGATAAATTTTTGCAAACTTCCCGCTAAAAAAATTATTTTTTTTTTAAATCGGGAAGTTCTTGGTTTTATCCCGTTTTTCGAAAATCGAGTTTTGATCGGATCTCAACGTTTTGAGGTTTTTGGAGCCTCCCTGACTATTTTTACGAGGGTGTCTGTATGTATGTATGTATGTGTGTGTGTGTGTGTGTGTGTGTGTGTGTGTGTGTGTGTGTGTGTGTGTGTGTGTGTGTGTGTGTGTGTGTGTGTGTGTGTGCGTGTGCTTGCGCGTGTGTGTGCGTGCGCGCGCGAGTGTGTGTGTGTGTGTGTGTGTGTATAAATTTTGAACGGCTTGACCGATCGGAATGAACTAAAAAGCGTTCCACAGAGTTCCATCTAACTTAGATTCCCTGCAAGTTTGAACCGATTCGGACCGGTTGTTTTCGAGAAATTGTTTTTTTTTTGAAATTTTTGAGATTTTTTTACTAATAATTGATTTTGCACTTCATATAACATTTTTATGTCTCAAAAAACTGCGTCGAATGCTGTCTTGAACATCAATCGAATGACGGGTTAAAAAGTTATGACTTCTTAAACATTTCAAAAAAACTCAAAAACGTCAAAATATCTTTGCGGTTAAAATTAGCGGGAAGTTTCAAGTATGGCCTTTAAGGTCAACCTCTTTTCGAATTTTTTTATTATGATAAGCAAATTATCATTAAGTTTAATTTTTGGGGTCAAGAGTAGGTAATTTAGATATATTATCCAACTCCAAATTTATTTATTTTATATAATATTGATTTAATTAAAAGCTTAAACGTACTCTTCTAATAATAAACGCAAATATTTAGCTGATTAGTAAATTAAACAATCTTAAATAATCTTATTTATAAATATTTTCTTTTTTATTCCATTGTCGATTTTTTAATCGGACATTGTATCCAAATTTTGGCCTCATGGATATATCAGTACGTAATTGTAAATCAGGTACCTTTCCATCAGCTTCTACTTCATACTTTTGTAAAAAATTTGCTAAGAACATTTTAATATGTATATTTGCTAAGGTTTTCCCTAAAACAAAATATTTGTCGCTTTTGACACTGACCAAAAAGGATACTTCCAAAATAAAAGTAAACTTTACCTATGCAGCCTCTTGGTCCAGCACTAAATGGTAAATAGGTGTATGGGTGTCGTTTTCGTACAAAATCAGGTAAAAAATGATCAGGATAAAAATGTTCCGGTTTTTCCCAATATATTGGGTCTCTGTGTAAGAAATATATTGGAATAGCGATAGCAGCTCCTGCTGGAATTACCCATTTTTCTACAAAGTATACAAATTGTTTTATAATGAAACTACATGTATATATAATTAGCACGTATTATTAGGTTTTTTTAAAATTAGAGCTAATATTAATAATGCTTATTTAATAATTTAATTAATTTACAATATTTCATGTCTTTTGTGATTTCTAAACATTGTGTTGATTAACAAGAAAATTAATTTTCAAGAACTGTGTTTAGATTTGAAAAAGATATTTTACCTAAATGATAATCCTCTAGAGTTTTTCTTAATATATAAGGAGCTATAGGGAAAAGTCTCATTACATCTTTAACACACATATCTAAATAATTTAATTTATAAATATCATCCAAAGATATGTCTCTACATTCCTCCCCAATAACTGTTCTTACTTCTTCGGCGGCCTTTTCCTATAAAATAATATAATCGGATAACGATACTGGAAACTTTATGTAGCTACGAGGGTTGTCTTTTTAGTTTTGCATGTAACCATAAAGACAAAAAATATATAGACTTAAAGTACTTTATTGCTTTTCAAAATATGTCCCTCTAAGATCAATACACTTTTGCATACGTCCAAACCACTTGGTAAAACAGTTATTACATTCTTCAGTTGACAACTGCAAAATCGCTGTTTTAAAGGCATCGATGGCTTCTTCTGGCGACTGGAATCGCTGTCCACGCATTGAATTCTTGATCTTTGGGAACGTGAAGAACTCTTTGGGGCTTAGGTCGTGACTATACGGTGGATGGTCTAACAATTCGATGCTTTGAAGCTCCAAATACTCCATTATCTTCTGGGCAGTGTGAGCACTTGTATTGTCCTGATGTAAGATGAATCGTCGTTGTGTGTTGCTTTGTCGGAGTTTCGCGATAACTTATGTGAAACAAACGTTTATATACTAATCTAAGGTAACCGTTCTTCGATCTTCTAAAGCAGCACATGACCAGATTTTGACACAAAAGTTGTGACCATTTTCGTTCACACACTTCGAGAACGGATAACTTTTGTTTGTTTTTCCTCATCGTGAAACACACACAGCGTTTATTTTCCGGTTCGTAGAAGTAAATCCAAGATTCATCGCCACTAACAATACTATAAACGTTTTTTGAGCTTCCTTTGTTGAACCCTTCCAATTTTTTCGAGAACCGCTTTTTGCTCTTCTGTGACCAAATGAGGGATCCCAAGGAAAACCAACTTCGTAACACCCAGTTCTTTATGTAGGATCTTTTGGATCGAGGACTTTAAAATGCCCAAGATGCCTCTATCTCCCGGTCTGTTATACGTCGGTCATCCTTTATTAGCTCTCGAACCGCATCAATGTTTTGCAGTGTTACTGCGGTTTTGGGTGGACCTAGCCTTGATTCGTCGCTGAGACTGGAGCCAACACGTTAAAATAGCGGGAAATAGTTGATGGGTGTGGTGTTTCATTCCAAAACACAGAAACCATTTCAGCGACACATTGCTGTTAGGATAATCCTCTCCGAAAATTGTAAAAAATTATTGCTCGAAAATGTTCTCGCCCAAGATTCATTTTTCGACCGACTTGTTAATTTCAAAAATTCACTGTACCTACCTACATGACTTGTTGTATGGCAATGAAACTCTGGATTTATGTCAGCAAAAGATTGAGGTTAGATTTGTGTCTGAAGGTTATTGTGGTGGCGCCTTCTAAGCGGCTGTATGCAAAACTGAAAAGACAACCCTCGTATATACTTACTTGATACTCTGGATACATTCCAAAACACATAATTGCAAATGAAGTTATTATAGCAAAAGGATCTTCAAACTAAAAATAAAAAACAAATAAACTTATAAAGATATGTAAACTACACAAGAATGGATATTACCGCGCTTATTAATGTAATTAAATGATTAATCAAATCTTCTTGATTGATTACATTCGGATTAATTTCAACAAAGTCTGCTAATTTATCTATAATAGGAGTAAATTTAGTATCTTCTTGAGTTAATTTTCTTCGAATCCATGCATCTATGAGAGACTGGAATAAAAAAAATTATTATATGCAGAAAATTCATGATTTTGAGTATTTCAGATTTACAGGTTTTTCATTTAAAAAATTCGACATTAAAACACTTATATCAATAAGTATTTAGGCATGAAAATTAATGGAAATGATTTTTTAGAGAAGTTTTAAAGCACAAATAAAATTTAAACATACTTCGTTAACAAAATTATGCAAAGTTGCCAATGTTTCATTTTCTTCCTTTTTAAGTGGATGCCAGTTATAAACAAAATCTGGGTGTAACCATAGTTTTATCATTCTTGTAAAACCAATATTCAGTATCCTGTCAATCATAAAATTAAAAATTAAAACACATTGAGACGAGTACAGCTGCAAGATGCGGATTTTTGCTTTGTAAGGACACATGAAAAAAACTTTAAACATAATAAAATCAAATAATATTGTTAGAAAAGGGCGCATTTCTATATATGGTGCTCTTTTTTTTATAAGATAAAGCAATATTTCTTTAAGAAATAAGCCATTTTTCAACTGCACACATACTATAAGGGTGTTTTTATAGGACAGCCGTTTGAAAAATAATTATCGGTCTAATTAGGCTTATTGTACTGTTCCATTGGTTCACACCAGGATCTTGGTATCTTGTTCTAATGTATACAAGACTAAACAATGGAGTTACTCTAAAGTTTCCAAAAATTGACCACCTGTGATCCAGTGTTTTAAAATGACACAGAATCTGCCGCTAGAGTCTCCATTAAACAGACCCATGACAGCAGGTGTATGCCCAGTAAAAAATGCTATGATGACTTGTAGCTCGTTTCTGTTTGTTTTACAAATTGTAAACAAAAAGGCTCTGTGGAGAATTATGGCAAAGATTAAGATTACCCCAAAATTTATAGCCATGTATAACAGCCTTCAGACGCCAGTGTTCTCCATAACGGAAAAGTAACCAGCCCCTTCCATACTTACACTGGCGTTCGACAGGGTTGTGTGATAGCCTCTCTCTTTTTTTTAATATATATAGGACTACCCTTTCCATGATTGTCGATAGAAGGTTGGATGAGAGAGGACTGGGTATCAGATACAGACATGATGGCGGTCTCTTCAATTTGGCACGGTTGAAGGCAAAAACGAAAACTAGAAACTGCTACATAACAGAAGTTATGTATGCAAACGACTTTGCATTAATAGCCCGATCTCCAAACCAACTTTACAAAATAATTGACGTTTACGCGGAAGCTTATCAAGCTCTTGGTCTTGAATTGAATTCATCTAAAACTAAGATTCTGTCAGTGGCTCAGGTCTTCAGCGATGTGCAAATCTTTTTGCAAGGACAACAACTAGAAGATGTCAATTCATTTAATTATCTTGGCAGCATTCTAAATACCAAAGCAAATATGGACAAAGAAATACATAACAGAGTCTGTGCTGCATCATAGGCTTTCTGGAGGTTGCGCCGCAGAGTTTTTGATACCACGATCTAACACTTGAAACAAAACTGGCTGTATACCAAGCAGCTGTCCTGCCTACTCTACTATACGCATGCGAGGCCTGGGTTCCATATACAAGACATATTAAAACTCTTGAGCGCACACAACAAAGACATTTACGTCAAATGATGCGCGCGCGCTCGTACCATCGAATATCCAATCAAGAGATCCTTAGAAGAGCTAAGTGTCTGCCTATAGAGACTCTGATCTCCCGTGCTTGTCTACGTTGGGCAGGTCATGTCTATCAATTGGATGACAATCGGCTTGAAAAATGTGTACTTTTTGGAGAACAAGGCCAGGAAAAACGTTATAAAGACGTTTTTCACCAAACACTGAAAACTGGGAACGCTATGCAACTAATAGGAGCAAATGGTGTCGAACTTATCACTTTAGGGTTCTAAGTTCCTAATAACTGGCTGGTTATCTGTGCAAGTATTGATCCGCTTAGTTTTATATTAAAACTGAAAGTATTGTTGGCTTTGTCTTGATCAAGAATGAAGTCGTCAAAACATACTTAAACAGTCATACTTTTTAGAGTAATATTAGTATATCTGAAAAAATCGCTAAAAGAGTTTCAGATAGCAGTACATCATGTTTCATACGAAGCAAACAATATGCATCTATATATATATATATATATATATATATATATATATATATATATATATATATATATATATATATAAAACGAACAGAGCGTTTTGTGACAGTCTAAAAATGTCCAAAGATGATACATAAAGTATCTAATGCCGTACTGTCAATAGTAATAATTTCAGTTGAATGATATTTATATCTATTTATATGGCAGCATCCAAGGTGTCATTTAAAGTGTTAGAAATTTCTAACCGACACCATTTCAGTTCAAAACTGAAATTATTACTATTGACAGTACGGCATTAGATACTTTATGTATCATCTTTGGATATATATATATATATATATATATATATATATATATATATATATATATATATATAAGAGATGATATAAGACTGTCACAAACGCTCTATATTCCTACTTACTTAATAACAGCTTGGCAAAATTGAGTGTATCCAGCATCTTGTAAGTGTAATTTTTGACCCATTAAAACCTCTGTAATTGTTTTTATCACTTTTTATATAAATACACTTTTAACAAACTTACCAGCCATGGTATCCATGGAGCAAGGACCAATTACTTTAACAACATTAAATGATTCTTTATTAACAAACTGAGATAATTTTTCCATGCATATATAATTTTTTTGTTGTATAATCGGAATAGCAGTATTAACAAACTTTAAATCAAATAGAGGTTGAATAATTCTTCTATGGATTTTGTATTTAGGATTTAAACCTGGAAAACAAGTAACTAATTAACAAGTTCGTTTAATTTTTGGAAAGGATCTACTTAAAATAGTTTTTATACACTAAGTACACAAAATAATGTTTTATTACTCTATTATTGTGTAATAAATGTTAATGAGTTTGTTAATACTGGTTACTATCTAGTCACGTATTGGTTGGTGTTGGAATCTGAGCTGATTTTTATTACAAAAATTCTCTGCTTTATTGTCTAAACGCGTCCAAAACAAAAGTATTTCATATGAACAGATTGTTTATTGTATACCTACGTACAAGAAAATACCTAAATGGAGGAGTAATGGTAGGTTGAAAAGTTTTTAAAGCAACACTATTAACCAGTAGAGAAATTAAAATTTATCCGCTATTATAATATTTCATCTTCCATTTGAATACACAAAAAATTTTATTTTGATTTGTCAATTCATTCTTTGTTTATAAGCCATTTGAAGTTGACGTGTAAGTGTATTTTGTTATAATGGAAAAAACTGAATAACGTGCAGTGATAAAATTCTTTGTTTTGGAAGGTTTATTAGCAACAGAAATTCATACAAAAAGTTTCAAGGAATTTGTTCCTTCATTTTCAACTGTGCATCGATGGGTTTTAGAGTTTAAACGTTGTCGTACAAGCGTTGAAGAGAACAACTTAGTTTTATAACTATGGATAAGATTTGGATCTACTATTATGATTCTAAACTGAAACAAGAACGTTTAAAGTACACTGTTGGTTCTTCAGCTCCAAAACAGGTGAAGTCAGAACGATCGACAAAAAACGATATGGAATCAGATTCAAAAGGGATTTTGTTGATTGATTTTCTCAAAAAATAGTAAAACAATTAACTCTGAATATTATTTAAACCTTTTTGACTAGTTAGATAAAAAAAATTCGTAAAAAAAAGAACCGGTTTACAGAGAAAAACAATCATTTTTCAACAAGACAACGCACGTGTTTACATACGTTTGTTGACAATGGCTAAATTAAATTAATTAAAATACGTATTCACCAGATTTGACTACCTCCGACTATTCCCTTCTCAGAAACTTGAAACAATTCCTTCGTGGAAAGAGTTTTTGGTCGAATAAAGAAGCTATTTCTGCCTTGGAACAATATTTAGCAAAGCTTGAGGAAAATTATTAAAAAGATGGTATAAAATTACTGGAGGATCATTCGAATAACCGTCTCCAAGCTGAAGAAGATTGTATTGAATAAAAAAAAACAGTTCATTAAAAAATACACATTCTTCCATTTTTGCTTTCAAAATTTTTCAACCAAGCTGTATATTCTGTAAAATGTAAAGAGGCTTAGATTTGTATTTAGTTGTATAGTCAGTATTTCGCTGCAAGTATAGGTACACACCTTTAAGTGCAGAGATAAAGTTTAAATATTAAAAACTTATTATCGCTGAATTTTTATTTCTCGATAAGGCCGATTCCGATTAATTTGTTTCAACGAATAATAGGTAGTTTAGTAAATGAGTAAATTTTAAGTAAAGTCTGTTTTAAGACAAATCAGGAAGAATAAATACATGCATCTACTCTAATTATAAAATTAAAATTAATTATGCATTTTACCTGAAGCACTAATAAGTCCATCCCCAGCTAACTTTTCTAAAAAGATATAAAGATCGTGTTTGTATGAAAATTTTTGCGATGACATTATTTTCTAAAAGAAAATCATAAGAATTATTGATAGTAAATTTATATATATATAAAACTCAAAGGTGACTGACTCACTGACTGATATAGTGATCTATCAACGCAGAGCCCAAACCGCTGGACGGATGGGGCTGAAATTTAGCATGCAGGTAGATGTTATAACGTAGGCATCCGCTAAGAAAGGATTTTGATTAATTCCACCCCCAACGGGATAAAATAGGGGATGAAAGTTTGTATGATCTATCAACGCACAGCTCAAACCGCTGGAAGGATGGGGCTGAAATTTGGCATGGAGGTGGATGTTATGACGTAGGCATTCGCTAAGAAAGGATTTTGATTAATTCCACCCCAAGGACATAAAATAGGGGATGAAAGTTTGTATAAAACTTTGTCAATTTTAAACCGTTCGGGCTGAAACTTTGCATGCATATAGTTACTATGACTAAGGCATCCCCTAAAAAAGGATTTTGATTAATTCTAGCCCTAAGGGGATAAAATAGGGGATGAAATTTTTTATGAAACTCTGTCAATTTTAAACCCATCGGGCTAAGATTTTGCATGCATATAGCTACTATAACGTAGGCATCCCCTAAAAAAAGATTTTGATAAATTCCACCCCAAGGCGATAAAATAGGGGATGAAAGTTTGTATGAAACTTTGTCAATTTTAAACCGATCAGGCTGAGATTTTGCATGCATATAGCAACTATGACGTAGGCATCACTTAAGAAAGAATTTTGATAATTTCTACCCCTAAGGGGATAAACAAGGGAATGAAAGTTTGTATGAAACTTTGTCAATTTTTAACCGATCGGGCTGAGATTTTGCATGAATGTAGCTATTATGACGTAGGCATCCCTTAAGAAAGGATTTTGATAAATACCACCCACAAGGGGATAAAATAGGGGATGAAAGTTGTTATGAAACTGTGTCAGTTTTAAACCAATCGGCCTGAGATTTTGCATGCATATAGCTACTATGACATAGGCATCCCCTAAGAAAGGATTTTGATAAACTCCACCCCTAAGGGATAAAATAGGGATTAAAGTTTGTATGAAACTTTGTCAATTTCATACCGATCGGGCTGAGATTTTGCATGCATATAGGTAGCATGCAAGTTTTTAAAGTTTTAAGATAATAATAGTCTAATACCACTCGCGCTTTACTGAGCGGGGTGTGTGGAGCGGTGAGACGGTAGCACGCTGCTGCTGGCCGACATGTCGATAGACGCGTATAGTCTTGAAAATTCGAGAATAAATTTGTTTTATTACGTAGTGGTGTACTAAGAAATTACTTTTTTAAATTCCATCCCTTAGGATTTAAAATGGGGTTTGCAAATTTGTATGAAACTCGGTGGCAAAAATCTAAAGTCCACGCGGATGAAGTCGCGGGCGGCCGCTAGTAATCTATATAATCATGCTTCTCATTGGAATATAATTACTAATTACATTATACGCAAAGAACTGCACTGATTCTAATTGCAAATGAAATTTTATGAAAAGTATCAGTAAGCACATGGCATATAATATAAATAGTTTGAAGAGTTTATCGGTACCTACCTCTAAGTGAACTGGATTTTTTAGGGCAATCAGTAAATGTGGTCCTAACCAAAATCTAAGCGGTTCATCCCTTACTTGTTCAAACACAAGTTTTATCTTATCATGAACATCTAAAATTTAAACTTGTTACTTATGCATATCTAATAATATATATTAGAGTGATAGAGTGTTATCCGGTTATGCCAAAACAGGCATTACTTTTATTCATATCGCGCATCAAGTTTAAATATTTTAAAATTAACTTATTTTACCGTACGAGTGTACTGCAATTTTAAAAATTATAAATCATGTGTGTTTCAGAGTTTCAGTGAAATATAAGAATTAAACAAATTGAACGATAGAAAAGTGTTTTTAATCAGAAAATTTGAACATAAGCTTAGAAAAAAAGATATAAACCTCACTTTCATATGGTCTTAAAATCTTGTTTGGTTTCTTTAGGCATACGTTTTCGACTTCAAATTTTGTTTGAATCAGAGATTTCCTGGATTTTTTATCACACAGCTATAAAGATGCTTCTGTGACAGTTTTCACTAACCGCTTCATAACTTGTGTGTGGCAGGGAAGTTGCAGAAATAGGAATTTGTCATCACCTCTAGACTCCCCAAAAGACAAAATAGTTTCACTTGAAACGTTTCTGAGAATTGTAGGTAGGTTGAAAATATCTTTGCTGTCAGTCGATTAAGTCAATGTAAGACCAAGTATTAAGATTCGTCTTCCAGAGAGTTCTCTTACGTGTTTCTGCTCATCTGATAACATGGATAGTAAAAGGTTTTCAGGATGTACAAAAAATGCTTGCGCTTCAGTACAGGATCGATTACATTTTTTAGCTCGGGTGGAAGGTATCTGGACCAAGATATTAATCTCCAAAAATATCTCGCACAATCTTTGCATGTTGGATGTCCCTTAGTTTCGAACCAAACCGGGGAGTAAACTTTAGCCATATATGTATCAGTTTTTCACTTGGTTTATTAGTTAAGATATATAAGCGCAAAACTTGGTTGGCTTTGGTTCATTTTGTCTGGGTTTCGATAAGCCAAATCAGAAGGACATTTTCCTCTTAATAACTGTTAATAACAAACAGATAGCGTTGGTCTGAGCTGAGATCTTTCACTTCTGATATATCTGGTAAAATGCACTTAATCTTTTCAAATGGCACAATATTTTGCTTTTCACAGTCATCCCATGACTTTCCACTATCTCCATAATAAGTGAAAGGTCCAGTGGTGTACTATCGAGTTTCGAAATCAGATGTCTCAACGACAGCTCATTCATGTGTAACAGACAGACGATCCACTAAAAATTAAAATTTTTTTCTAACAGCTGAGTAATCCCACCATATTTTCCCATGTTATGATGGCTTGTTAATGTCTCATGGATTGCAAACGTTAATCCTTTAGCAGGTCCTTGACTTGGAACGGCATAACCGATAAAAGTTGAGCCTGGTTCCTTGAGAATAGATATATCTTTTTCAACTACCGTTACTTGTAACTATTGCTACCTCTCCCCTGAACCCCGCACTTTGTGGTCGAGCCATTTTTACTTAAAGTAATCGTTAGTAGTTGCTGTTACGGTAATTAGAAGTCATTAAAAAAATTGTAAATATAATGAATTCTATCTAATATCATCAAAGTAACGAGGTAATATTATAGGTAATTTTCTTAACATTAAAACGAATAGCGAGGAAAATTAACTACAACAAAAAATAAAAAAAAATAGGCTACGATATTGGTTTCGTGTCGGGTCACGATTTTCGCACTATTAAAAAACCAAAACAAAAAAAATTTCGACCATAAATATATTCATACCTTCTGAATTGCAGAAAAAGGATAAAGCATTGCCAATGAATGGCAATCCTTTAGGACCTCGAAATTTAGCAGCAGCTGCATAAAGATGTCTTCTTGACCAGTAAAAATTGATCGTAATAATAATTGTGATTAACGAGATTATCACAAGTAAAATCCTAAAAAAATATATTTTTTTAATAAAAAAATATTTTAAGAACTAGTAGATTTACTTACATTATGCTTTGAAAGTTTGTAGGACACTAGGTAATACATAAACGGTAACGAGATACTTATGTGAAGAATTAATTCTTTTTAATACCATAAACAGAAAGTTCAAGTGAAGTCAGTAATAGTTGACTTTTTATATTTATGTTTTTGCAAATAACCATAAAAAATATACGTAATAGATTGGATACTAAATATATTGTCACTATAATTAACACAACTAGCATTAAGGTTGTGAAGAAAAAAAGAAAAAGAAAAAAAAAAAAAAATAAGATCACTACAACATGAAAAGAAAAGAGAGCTACAACATTCTTTTTTATCATCTTTTTATAGTGAGCAATGAATTACTAACAAAGTCAATATGATTTGATAATTGATGGGCTAAACGTAACATTCTTGTTAAAGGAGAGTAAAATCCATCATAAGTACTATGAAATTGAATATCAAATATCTTAAATGAACGTGTTCTTCTACTAGTGTTAAATGAAATATTTCAAAGAAGTAAGGAGCAATCAATTTTACCGCAAAGAAGTCTGAAAAGAAAGCAAACATCACCAATTACACGCCCGTTTTCAAGAGTTTGCAGATTAAATTCAAGTCGAATGTCACTGTAATGGTAGTCGCCTATTAACAATCCCATTCTAAAAGCCATAACACAAAGAAACTTATTCTGAATACTCTC
This sequence comes from Altica lythri, assembly GCA_964028335.1. NCBI lineage: Eukaryota > Metazoa > Arthropoda > Insecta > Coleoptera > Chrysomelidae > Altica > Altica lythri. The sequence goes on along the minus strand of OZ034800.1, from coordinate 62,495,887 downwards.
AATGTTCTTAATGTGAGTATTATAGTAGGGACACCAACCAACCAAAGAATACTCCAAAATTGACCGAACTAAAGAACAATATAATAATTTTGTTGTACCTATTAGGAGAAAAGTTTGATAAAGATCGATAAACAAAACCCAAAATTTTAAAAGCATTCAAAACAACATTATTGATATAAGTTTTAAATGACATTTTTTCACCTAATATGACTCCAACGTCACGTATTTCACTAACTCTATCAATAGAAACAACTAACAATTTTATATTTTATAAAAACTGTAAGAACGTTTACCGAACATGTTTTATAAAACATCTTTTATGGTAAGAACATTGTATAAACGTTTATACAACCCTTATAAAGCCCAAAATGGCGCAGGTTTATAAAATATTTTTGTTGCTTAACAAGTTTTATAATGTTTGCGCTAGCTGCAATACAATAGTTATATAAACGTTTATACAGCTTTTAAAAAACTACTATAAAATCACTATAAAACAGTTTCATATATGCTTCATAATGCTTTCATGCTTTTATTTTATAAGACAAGTTTAGTGATACAGAAACGTCCAGACGAACCAAAATATTTTTTAACTGTTTCGAAAAGAACTATTTGATTCTGAAAACAGAAAAAGCTTGGACGAGGACATGAATAATTTTATTCAAATACATTTTAAAATACTAAACAGTTTAAACTTTAGAGTATTATTTAGTGGACACTTGGTATCAATTTTTGATACGCAGAGAACTTTACTGAAATAGTATATTGTACTACAAGTGTTACAATGACAGGTTTCGTAGTACGAGTGAAGTTTGTGAAACGAACCGCGAAGCGGTGAGTTTCGCAAAGGACGAGTACTACAAACCGTCATTGTAATTCGAGTTTTACATACTATTTTTTATAATGAACTTTTAAAAGTATAAACAAATAAATAAAATGAGAGTTTTTCGAAATATTTATTTATGTTGGCGATCTTGACTCTTTTGACATTTGACAGTTTTAATGATTTTAAATTTGAATGTTTGTCAAATTTGAATAAAATATTCTGAAGTTCGCAATATCGCTGATAATGTAGTTAATACAACATAATTCTTGATTTACTACCTGAACTCTTTCATCTTTCGTTGATAATCAGTGCAGTGCAACCAATTGTGTAAAACAAAAAGTTACCAAAAACAGTGTTACAATGAATCTATTTCGATACTGTTTTTAGTGTCGAAATAGAAACTTTGTGAACGTGAATTATAAAAAAATAAATATAGTTTAAAAAAACTAAAAAACACGCTTTTATAGCATTTGAAACTAACAAGTAAAAAAATAAATGTAATTAAGGAAAACTAAAAAGCATGTTTCTGAAAAACATCGAACTAAAAAGTTAAAAATAATTTTCAAAATAAAATTAAAACAAAAATAAGTGAAAAATACTAGTATTATTGTGAAAAAAGCGTGGGCGCTTGACATTCTAAAAATATGGTATGCATTCCTTAGAATTTTCAAGAAGTTTAGAGCATTGGAAAAATATTGCAATTGGTATTTTAATTTATGTATTTTTTCCATAACTTCCATCTCATTGACCTATATCTTCTTTTAGACTTCACTTGGTTGCGCTACTCTAATAAGCAACATATTGTTCATGTATTTGACTTCAGTTGATGGTACATTTATCAAACCGAATTTTAAATTGATATATTAATGAAAATATGAAATAAACGCAAATCTATTTTTTCCAAAAATTTTACACACTTATCTATCTTAGCCATTGGACTTAGTTCATTTGGCCCAACAAATTTATGAATCTATTCAAGGTCTTTTTCACGATATGGATGGAAATCCTCGTAGGTATAGACCTAAAGACAAATGTACTGAAACATCTATTGGGGCAAAAGAGACAATTTATTAATTTGGGATTTAAAGGACTGCAAGTTAGGAAGAGTAGGGAAGAGGTGGGAAGGTAAGGAGTTTTTGGGGACATCAAGAACGATCGAATCGATCCGTTCTTGATGTCTCGCATTGAACAGTATAAGGGTGCATGGAGTTGGCACGTCGCGTTTCTCTGGCTGGTCTGGCACGTGGGGGCACTCTATAGTCAAGTTCTTCTGTGCAAAATTCGTATCGGTAAACAGGAAAAGGTCAGACACTGCTCTTCGGTGGGACAATGGGGCTAGGTTTTTGATGATACTGGTGTCGTTTATTTGTCGAACTGCTTTTCTCTATTTTGCATCAAGAAATCTGAGCTTTGACGTAGCCGCGGATCACCATGAATGCGAGCAGTATTCGAGATTAGGCCTTATTTGGGCTTTGTAAAGAATAATTAAGTTGGATGGAGAGAAATATTTCCGTGCTCTAAATAGAAAGCCTAACTTCTTTTCTGCTGCAGTTGCTATGGATGCAATATGTTCGTTCCAGAGTAAGTCCTGGGAGATCGTTATACCAACCATAAAATATTAACTTAATCAACAGCAAAACTTACACACACATGATTTACAAAATGCCAATAAAATATAAATAAAAAATTTAGACAAATGTGAAACACAAATTGATAATAACTTTACTTTTCTTTGTAATCCTTTAATAATTCCCTATAATATGTAATGAGGGCTAAAACATGTTCTAATTTCAAAAGTTGGATGAAAACACGAAATTGCATATAAAATACTTAGATTGAATAAATTTATGAAGTTCTTCACGATAAAATTGTGGATGCAATACCGGTTTTAGAAACTCAACAAAGAAAAATATACGTAAAAATCCTCGTAATTAATAGGGATCAAATTACTAAATGTATTTAGTTAATTAGATAAATAGAAAATTTATACAATGTTTCTTTTGGATTAAGTTTCTTTGCAAATATTAAATAAGAAACTACAAAAAAAACTATAAATTATCATTTAAAAACAATTACATTATTTGATACTGATCGGTACAAGAATCATAACAGAATAATCAACAAAAACAAATTATAGTAAAAAACAATTACATTATTTTATACTTATCGGTACAAGAAACATAACAGAATAATCAACAACAAAAATTATAGTAAAAATTAATGTATGATATAGTTGATGTCAACTGTGCATTATTTCCTAATGCTAAAACGTGTTTATTTACATATAATGTACTAGCGGCCGCCCACGACTTCCCTAGCAGCACACTGAGATGGGGGCCATATAGTTTACGAATATGGTTCCAATGTGGTAATGTAACGCTTTTATTTATGGTTCCAATATGGGTTTTCTATCTAGTTCCAACATGGTTGCCCAATCAGGTTCCAATATGGTTTGACAACCAGGTTCCAATATTGTTTTCCAATCAGATTTCAATATAGCTTTTAGTAGATTACGAACGTGGGAGCCATCTGGTTTTCAAATATGGTTTTGATATTGGAATGTATCAGTTTTATTTATAGTTTCAATATGGGTTTTAAATAAGGTTTTAATGTGGTTCTACAACCTAATTCCAATAAAGTTTTAAAACTGTGTTTTAATAATTATTGGTTTTAGATCAAACTTCGGGATTAAATTAAAAGTTAAAAATTTTTAAATTATTATTAAATTTAATAAAAACAAATTAAAATATTTACAAAAACAAATTATAACTATATCTACCTAACCTAATTTACATTAAAAAGTCATAAGTATTCGTATACATCAGTATGCCGCTGCTAAAGTTGGCACTTTATGGAAAACTTATTAATTGTACCAAAATAAGTTATTCTTCATAAAAAGTTTTGCATGGTCTAAAACCCAAATTACAGAAATTAAAATTTATTATTCTTGTACGAGGTATATCACAAAGTATGAATTTACTTTATTTCTGGAAATATGGAAAAAATGTTTTAAAAAAACTTATTTGTAATGATATTTTACGACACTTTCGTAAAATGAATAATAAAAAAGTTGCCAACATTTCGTTACAACTTTAGCAAACATACTGTATAATTTTATTTTGAAATTCTGTCCTTCGTAGTGGCCAGGAATAGTGATTTTCTTATGTCTATATCTGTGGTATTTGGAAATCTTCGCCGGGTAGCATCTGGAATCAAAGGGAAATAGATTATAGTTAGACAGAAACAATCATTATATTTATTCTTAAAGTACGTTTCACAATAATTCGTTGACTCGGTACCTTACCTGAGGGGATTAGTAATGAAAGGTTATAAATTTCTCACTGTACAGTAAATATTAACAGATCCGTAATCCGGTTTTCAAAATAGATTTAAATAAAACTCAGTAACATTTACTTCGTTGGAGTATCATGGGTGTCATACCATGTCTCGTCGAGGTAGATAATTGAAAGGTTTTCACTTCTATATTTTTGAATAGCTTGTAAGTAATGACAACGCCACATTCGTAAACGATATGACTCCATTATCACTTGTCTTTTATTAATGGTACAATATTTAAATCCCATTTGAGAAATAATTCTCCACAAACTTGTACGGCTACAAATAATTCCCGTGTCGTCTTTAAGTAACCGTTTTTTTATACAATCTAGGGTTGGTATCATTTGTTCTTGGTATAGGACATATATATCGTTCGTCGGATTATATCTTTTTGTATTTCATCAACACATTTGGTATTATTAACGTCACTTCGTTTTTTTCGTTTACTTATTGGCTTATTGATAATATCTTTTACTGTGGATATTGGGGTTTTGGTTAACTTACATGTTTCTTCTGCTGCATCGGTTACACTATAAACTCGATTATTCAATGTTTCAAACACATTTTTCACAATTTGTTTCGCATCCGGCGATAAATGCACTTTTTTGCCCAAGGACGCCACATACTTAGTTATAAACACAAGATTACTTTCAGAGTATAATGTTTAGTACAAACTAAAATTCTAGGAGAGAATTTTAAAAACAAATTACCCCGAAACTCCCACTTTCTCTTCCAAGATAATTAAGAAAATCAAAAATCATTTACTAATGATTTACTATTGATGGTCAGTAATAATAATTTAAAATTTTACCTGAAAAATAAAAAATCCAAAATATATCTTCCTGGACAAAAATAAATAATACCTTTCTGTAAATAGTTCACCGGTTTACGGCCAAAGTTCGAAGAAATATTAACCACCTTTTATTAGTAATCCCTTAAGAGCAGTTAAGACCAGTACCAAGTCAACGAAATATTGTGAAATGAACTTTACCTACTATTACTTTGTACAATTTTATTGCACAAAAAGCACGTTTTTGCTTTTTGCCCAGTCCCGAATAATGTTGGGATGCTTCCGGGGTTAAGGTGATATCAGACGGTTCACTCGAATGATTGTTCACTCGAGTGAAGGCTTCATTTTTTTTTCATTCTATGTTCACACGGCTTCAGACGAAATGATACAGAAATGAACATTCATTGTTCTTTCTTTTAAATATGTCATCGAATGAAGTCGTACGTCTTGGAATAAGTTTAATTTGTGATCATTTAATCAAAGAGTTGACAAAAAAGAAGCAAAGAAAACGTCGACGGTGGTGGATGCGACCATGGATTGCAAGAAGAAATTTATTAGGAGCTTCCAATACATTGTTGAGAGAACTAGCCGTTGAAGATCCTGATTCATATTGTAATCATCTTCGAATGGATGAAAATAAATTTGAAGAACTTCTACTTCTTGTTGCTCCGTTAATAACGAAAGAAAACACTTTAATGAGAGATAGCATACCTACCCGGATAAAACTTCAAATTGTACTGAGATACCTGGCTACAGGTGATAGTTTTGGAAGTTTAGAGTTTTTGTACAGAGTACCTCGAAATACAATATCCTACTTTTTTCAAGAAGTATGTGAAGCCATTTGGACAGCCCTTGGAAAGGTTATTAAGGTCAGTTATATCTATTTAATAAAATATTAAGTTATTTTCTTGAAACATTTTAATTTAGACAATCAACATTTACATAATACTTTGTAGAGCTTGTGAGAGTATGTTTTCTTGCTCTTGGGTGGATGTTTGGACAATTGTGACTTGATTGGTCTCTTGTGGTGAACTCACGGGTACAGGCACTGGTTGTGGTTGCGTATAAACTTGTTTGGTGACAAGGTAGTTACTATAATTATACTCCGGTGTTGTATTTTGGTAAGGAGGCGACTGGTTGATAGTAAATGGGGATGGAGTGCTGGAATCCGAGTAAATTACTTCAGAAAATGATTGTGACATCTGTGTTAACCGTTCCTGAGTCATCACAGATTGAAGTTTTTCCTGACATGTCAAAGCCCTGTTCAAGGGCATTTTCTTGAGTTGTACTGCCAAACTTTTGCAAAACAAATCAAATTCATCTTCAGTTTGGACTTTGGCTTGCTCGCTTATAGTTTTTAATTCTTTAATTGCTCTATCAATCGGTATATCAATCTTCCTTTTCTTGTTTGTTGGCTTTCGAGAATATGAAGGAGTCATCAGTTCACTACTTCCATTCCCACTAATCTCAGAATTTGGCGTCTTCTGTTCCTCACTGCCAGCTTGAGTCTGCTCAGATTCAGCAGAGTCTTCATTTTGAGTCTGTGGTGCATCCTGCAATTAAAATGTTGACATTTTTATTATTACAGGTTCCTGGAAGTCAACATGAATGGAATAACATAATGGAAGACTACTATAGATTATGGAACTTTCCAAACTGTTGTGGTGCAATGGATGGAAAATTGGTGAATATAAGATGCCCAGGAAGATCAGGCTCTGAATATTTCGACTACAAAAAGAATTTTAGTATTCATCTATTTGCAGTAGTAGATGCGAATTATAATTTTATTTATATAGATGTTGGGACAAACGGAAGGGCAAATGATGCATCCGTCTTTAATAAATCAACACTGAATGAAGCTTTGTTGTCGAATCTTCTAAATTTCCCAAAGGAAGGCGTAATCGTCGCAGATGATGCCTTTCCTTTGCGGACGGATGTTTTGAAACCATATAATACTAGAGGAGAGTTTGGCGATAAACAAAAAATATTTAACTATCGGCTATCAAGAGCTCGACGAGTGGTCGAAAACTCTTTTGGAATATTAGTATCAAAATTTCGAATTTATGAAAAGGCGATTCCATTGTCAGTGCAAAAAGTTGAACAACTTGTTAAAACGACGTGTGCATTACATAATTGGATCAGAAAAACTACAGTGGACTACGTGCAACAACGATCACTGGAAACTGAGGATTGGGTCACAGGGTCCATTGTACCTGGAGAATGGCGAGAAGTACCATCTTTAGCATTAAGCGATTTACCACCAACCAATGCAAGAAATCATAGTGAAAATGCCCGCCGCGTGCGTGACGTATATGCAGAAAAGTTCGTCACTTCATGCACTGTACCATGGCAATGGAACATGATAAGAAGAATATGATGTAATAATACTGAATAAACCTATACAATTCATATACTAATAATACTGAATAAACCTATACAATTCATATACGTTGTTTTTGTTTGAGTATAAGTATTAAGTAGGTACCTACCTAGCTTCTGTTCACGTAGTGGTCGCTTATCGAACAAACAGACAGAGTTACTAGGATATGGATTAATATTATGGATATGGATTAGTATGGATTGATAAAAGATTCTACTTACGAGACTTGATGTACTCTGCCGTGGGACGCATACACTGCTTAAAAATTCTGCATGTTTAAACCAGTACAGGGTCGGTACATAGACATCGTCAGAAGAGCAACCGCTTTTAGTAGACTGCTTTATTTTGGTTAATTCTGTTGTATACCGGGTCCTTATCGTTTTTATTTTATGTTTAATATCTTCTTCAGTAATCTCTAAGTTTAAATCACTGATTAGAGATTTTATACAGTTTGCCCGCATTGTTCGGTCTTTGTATTCATCAATTTTGTGGTTCCAAAGGCATTGATAATTTTTAAAGTTCTCCAAAAAAAGTAATGTATTTTGATCGTTCCACTTGAACACCATTTTGCCGCATGAAAACAATATAATAACACACAGAAAAAAATATAACTACGTCGACAACGTCCGTCGGCTACAGGACTCGAAACAAAATGACCGAATCCGAATGAACGTTCTCTCAGTGTTCAGACCGTTCATTTCTCGTTCATTCGGAGTGGGAATGAAAGATACCGGATGCCAATATCCAACACTGTTGGATCGGTTCACTAATGAATTCATTCGGCACTCGTGTTTCATTTTTTGTTCAGACATTTCATTTCGAGTGAAATGTACCGAATGAAATGTGAAAATGAACAAAAAATGAACCGTCTGATATCACCTTTACTAATTTCTTCATAATCATATAAATAGATTTCTGGAGATCATCCCCTCCACTTAAAAATAAAGTGTCCTCCTGCAACAAAAATTTGGATTAAAACTATTAATTTTACAAAAAAAAAAAAATTAAGTATATCGTTTATTATAAAATGTATAATGCCTAAGTATAGATAGAATATAAATATTTACCAAACCGTTTTTAATAGCAGCTTCGCTTGTGATATGGTTCTCTAAAATTTCTACGTCCACTACCGATTTGCAGGGAATAAGGCTATTCAGCAAGTTTCTTGCATCAGGATTTTTTTGAATGGAACATTTACCGTCATTGTCGACAATGTATTTTAAAAGTGTTTCGATGTTGTCCAATTTCTTTATCATCTGTTTCTGTTCAAACTCAATACTAAGTAGTAGTCTTTCTAAAAAATGTTAGATATGTGTATTACAAAATAAATATAATACATATACAGTGTGTCATATTTAAGATGAAAAATGTAAGATGTATATTAGTTATTTGAAGGAATTCAGATTTGAAATTTTGCACTGTCATTCAGGGTGATGGGCCCCATTTTTAAAGATAATTTACAATTTTAAATATATACCCGGTCTACTACGACTTGACAAATAGGGCAAATTCTCAATATTTTTCCTTAAAAATGGGGCCCATTACCCTGTATGACTGTGCAAAATTTAAAATTTTATTATATTATTATTTATATTTAAAACTTGATGGGAATTTAAATGATTTGTGTTACTCGAACTAGAAGCATTTAATTCATTTAAGTGGAAGTCTGGTATGACGATACAATTCGGACCTTTTTTCTCAAGTAATGATATTGCTTCTTTATTTTTTATAGCAAAATTAAAATAATACAATATAATATATTTATTAATATCTAATATAAATAATACTTACTTTATTTTGAAATATTTAATCACAGTACACACTCTTTACTTCGCTTCGCTAGGTATAACCACTTTAATTTTTTTTTACAATCACACTTCACAAAAACACAAATTCGAATGAAAATCCAGAGTAGAACTTTAATTAAAACTAAGAAATATTGCAATATTTTTTCAGACACATAGTTAGTTCAAATAATTCTATCTTTATCTACTCCACCAGATGGTTACTACCTACACAAACAAGTCGGGCCCTGTCATAAAACATCTGTAGCTACCTAGAGACAAATTTTTGAAAAAACCCAAATTGTTATCACTTATATTTTAGGAAAGAAAGTATTGTTATAACTGGGATAAAGTTTATAACAAACCGGACGCATTCTACACTAATTCGTATACTTTTCATACCTGCTAATGGTCCCCAAAATATTGTATTTTAAGTAATTATTTATCTAATACTGGATTTTCCAAAGTAGGATACTTGTAGATGTAAGCCGATAATCGGAAACCCTTTATAATATTAAAATTTTAGTTTCATTTAGAGATTTAATGTTAGTTTATAAACTAAATTATAATTTATAATTTAAATTATTTTATTAACAGATTTAACAGTATTAAAAACAATTATGAGAAACTAATTTTAAAGCCATATTCCATAAAAAATATTGAATTTTGACTGGCTTTTAATCTGTTTTCAATATCAAAAAAACCAATAGTAGGAAACCAGTTTCTAAACCATATTTCATTAAAAATGATTGGATTGAAAATGGTTTTTAATCTGGTTCCAATATAGGAAACCTACAAAAAATTGATGAAGGAATAACAATCTTATCTAAACCATATTCCATCAGAGTTCCTTGGATTAAGGATGGTTTCTAATCTGGTTTCAATACGGGGAACCCGCAAAATACCAATGAAGAAAAACCAATCTTAAAACCAGATAAATGCCATCAGGTTTTTCAAATATTGTCTGATCGTGGGAATACCATATGGTTCCGAGATCGGTTCTGTAAGGCCCATATTGGCCAACATTACCATATTAGAACCAGATTGTAACAACATGAATCCAATGAAGTGTGCTACTAGGGTTCGTCCGCGTAGACTTAAGTTTTTTGCCACCGAGTTTCATACAAACTTGCAACCCCTATGTTAAACCCTTAGGCGTGGGATTTAAAAAAATCATTTCTTAGTACACCACTACGTAATAAAACAAATTAATCCTCCAATTTTTAAGACTCTACTTGTCTATCAACAGTGTCATGTCGGCCAGCAGCAGCGTGCTACCGCCTCACCGCTATACACACCCCGCACATTAATGCGCGCGTGGTATTAGAGTTATTAGACCAGTATTATTTTAAAACTATAAAAACTCCTTACCTACATATTGGTTGAACTCAAATACTGCAAAGGGTAATTTTGTTCAAAAAGAAGTGCCTGTGATTAATAACTTATTTATTTGAATAATGATTAAGAAGAAAGTTAAGAAGTATTATTATTAATTAGGTATAGGTTTTGCGGCTTTACTTTTATTTAGCGTGTGTAAAAAATTAGGGACTACAAAACTTCTTTGTACACAATATTCTTAACTAATCTGTCATTAGACGCTAAAACTGGGTGAACTTACTCGTGAGTAAGCAACATAAAACTGTTCTTAAGAGAAGTAATGTTGTCTTAAGTCAATACCCGCTAATTTGAGGATTTGCCCCTAAGACTTGTTTATTGTCATTCAGTACCTATTAATGGGATTCGTGGTATAAATACAGTTACAAAGTACGCGCGTGGTATAAGTAGCATTTTTCGCAAAACATTCGTCAGGTGTTAAGTAGTTATAACCATTCCTGTCGTGGGTCATAATTGAAAACTTGCTCCAGTCATTAACCACATATCTGACAATTTCTGAACGCATCTCCATCACTCTATCTTGTGTTCCGTACATTAAATAAGAGAGAGCACGAAACAAACATGTACCGTCACCAACAATAAGGACGACAGTACATAGTACATTCTTCAAATTCTTCATTAACATTTTCTTTAGTTTCTTTAGCCATTTTAAAAAAGTCTAACCGACAAAACCTATACTTACCTAAACCAAACGAAAACAAAACAAATGCCAGATACAAAGCAGAGTCTATAACCAAAACTACAAAACCGAAACAAAGCAAACGCAATCCAAAATATGGCAAGAAAAGAACAGCCAAAATCGTCAAATATAATCCGCTAGAAATATTGAGGGATACTATAAGATACGGCGGCCACTAATCATCGGGTATATGTAACTCAGTGAAAACACAATGATAATTCGTTTTAAAATACTACTTAGACCATCTATTGTCAACATTTAGAACTAAAAATTGATTTGTTCATCTTAATTTATTCGTTCTATTAGGTACTTATAGGTTTAAACTAATACATTTACATCCTCCATCATCCCTTATTTTATCCCAATGGAGTTGAATTTATCAGAATCCTATTTAAGCAGACGTCTTTATTATAGTAGCTCCAATCTTTAATGTCAGTTTAATCTTTTATTCCCTTAGAGGTGGAATTTATCAAAATCCTTTCTTAGGGGATGCCTCGGTCATGGTAGCTATAAACATGCAAAATCTCAGCCCGATCGGTTTAAACTTATCCAAGTTCTATACAAACTTTTATCCCCTTGGGGGTAGAATTTATCAAAATCCTTTCTTAGCGGATGCCTACGTCATCACATGTACCTGCATGCCAAATTTCAGCCTGATCCTTCCAGTGATTTGGGCTCTGCGTTGATAGATCACTATGTCAGTGAGTCACCTTTGAGTTTTATATATTTAGATACCGTCCAGATAAATTTGGGTTTATCGTTTATGGCCAACAACAGCCTGGTTACAACCGCCACAATTAGGCTGGGGTAAGGGGTACTTCTCGTTTAATATAAGGGGCTTTGGACTCCAATGGGTGTGAACTGTATTCGGGTGAAACGGGATTACTTCAGTTACTTATAAAGAGATCAAATTTTTTGGGATTGCTACTGTGACTTTATGTTATACTTGCTCACCCTGCGAACTTCGTATCGCCTAACAATTTACGATTTTTTCTTGTTTTGCTTTTCGATTAATTTCCATAATTTTATTACTGTTTTTGTCGAGTTTATCTTATTTCTTGTCAATTTACAGTTTTTTTTTCGTTCTATTAAGTAATTTTTACGCTTTTGTCCTTTTTTAGTTGTTTTTTATTTTAATTTATTACATTTTTTTTTATTTACAATTCTTGTTATTTTGTTCGGGTTTTTCTTTTTTCTGTTTTTTCAACTTTCATCAATTTTACATTTTTACCTATTTCTTTATTATTTTGTTTTGTTTAGTTTTTCAATATTTGCTAGTTTTCTGTTTTTTTAATTTTTTTCGATTTTTTCCATTTTTTTATATCTACAAGTTTTTTTTAATTTAACCACTTTTTTTCTACCATTATTCACGATTTCCAATATTTTTTTAGGATATTCAATATTATTTCATGGTTTTAATTTTTTTTTTGGGTTTTCATTAAATTTTTAAGATTGTGAAGAATTTCTTACAATTTTTTACAAATTTTCACGATTTTTAAGATTTCTGTATCATTTTTGTCCTTTTTTTAACCATTTTCAATTATTAGAAATTTCTTTTAATCTTCCACAATTTTTTACTTTTTTCAACATTTCTGTACAATATTCGAAATTTTTTAACATATTCAATTTTTCAAGAGGTCAATAATTTTTTATCATTTTCATCAACTTAAAGTTTTCAACGTGTTTTCAAGATTTTTCAACATAATTTGTTACGATTTTTAACATTATATATAAGAATCATTTAAAAATTTTTCATAGTTTTCAGCAATTTTTTTTATATTACTTTAACGAATCTTATGAATTTCAACGTTTTTTCACGACTTCTAACAAACTTTCTGGATTTTTAACATTTTCTCAAGATTTTCGTCAATATTTCAATTTTTTTACACTTTTCAACATTTTTTTAATTATTTTTGATAGTTTTTAAATTGTTTTAACAATTTTTCAGGAGTGTTAAGAAATTCTTGCAATTATTCACATTTTTCAAGATTTCTTTATAATCGTCTACATTTGTTACCCTATTTCCAAACATGTTTTAAATATGTTGAACTTTTTTTAGATGCCGACTTAAAGATGTTTCGATAGAAACTTTCAACCCCTCACCCCACCCCGTTAAAGGGGTGTGGTGAGAAATTTTTATACACCAGATGTTAAGTTGAAAGAAGACAAATACATCTGTGAAAACTGCATTCAAATCCGATCATTAGTTTTCATGTGATGCGCGCACAAACAGACAAAAAAAATCTAACCACATTTTTGGGTTCTATATCGATGTAGTAACACCCCCCGCTAATTCTTGTTTAAATATCTTTAATGTACAAAATTTTTATTTCTATAGTTTTATTATATGTATAGATAGATTATTCAAAACAATTGTCAGACTTTTAGTTTTCCTTGGATACTAAAGGTAATGATTAGTTCTCGTGTTTAGTCTCTAAGGGGTGTAAAACCAAAAGTTGGATACTAATGAGATAATTGGATACTAGAGAGCGTTTCGCGAACACACCAAACAGTTGATATTCGTGCTCGGTGCTTGGTGCAATGTTTGTTTCAACTTTAAATTAAGTCAGATGATGTACAACAATTTACATATATCAACGCCAATTTACAATAAAAACAACAAAATTCACGAAACGTGTAAATATATGGTTTCACTTTAATGTTCATAAAAATAGTTAATAGGCGTATTAACAATCACTTTTTTTATTACTTACTCCTTTGACCTGTATGTAGGTATGTATGAGCAAATTAGGGATAACAGATACACCTGCGACCTATAAGATCTATTGTGTACCTACCCCTTTTCTTGCTATACTTCTGATGATTTCTCAAACTTATCGCAGCTCTTCTAGTCCTATCTTCCTTACACAGTTTAGGATATCATTGGGTTTTAAGTTAGGTAAATCTTCCTTTTCTATTTCGTATAACCCTAGGTATTTGACCCTAGAATTACTTAATGCGATGCATTCCGAGAGTATGTGTATTGAGGTTTCATCCTCTACCTCACAGAATCTACAGTTTGCTTCATCTACCAATCCTAGTTTCTTAATCGACAGTGCCCGGTTAGTATTCCTGTTATAATTAGGAGGTTCTTCTTACTAAGGTTAAAACAGCTGTGAGATCTCTTCTGGTTATAGTTTCCCAGGAGAGTCTTTGATTGTCTTAGTCTTTCTAGATCATTCCAGTACTTGGATTTTTCGCTATCCATTTTTTTCATTGGTTTTTCAAAGATTGTACTACTGTATTCAGGTGCTTCAGAATTCGTGCATTAGATTTGCTTTTGGAATTAGGGGTCAGGAACATGTTTCTGCTGCCAGGAAATTGTCTGGTTGGCTGTGCATGCGTGATCGCCGTTGTCTGCATTTGGCATGTCTGTATCATGGGATTGTCATTACCAAAATTCCATCTTATTTGTACGAAAAAATTGTTTTAGGCATTCTGTCCATAATATTAACATCCGAAATCGCGATACAATTTCAATTCCTTTTCATAGGCTGGAACTTTTTAAAAGGTCATATAACTATACAATTTCTTACATTTATAATAAAGTTCCAACGCATTTAAAAGATCTTCACATTGAACGGTTTAAGCAGAGGATGAAGTGTATGTTACGTGATGGAGAAATTTACTTTTAATATTGATTTACGTGGAACCTGGATTATCCGGCTTCCCATTAACGGGCACCTCTGTTAACCGGCACCCTTTGCTGAGGCATTGAAATACGAAACTGATAGTGCCTTATGTACTTTTAGTAGTAAATCATGTCGCGATGCGTTTGATTTTCTTTCGGCAAGTGTTACTTCAATAGAATGCGGCACTGCTAACACCGCAGTGTATTTGATTTCTTTTGGCGCACGTTATTATATTGAATCATCAAATATCCAAAAGTTTATTGAATGGTACGAACAACAAGAGGATGCGAATAATACAGACGCAATGCTCCTCAGGCGAATGCGAAAATTGGCTTTGGATAAATCCGAAAAAACAGTGAAGCAAACAAAAATTACAAATTTTCTTGTTAAATTTTAGTTTTAAATAAATATTTTAATGCTTTTTTTTCAAAAAAATAATTATTATTATTTTTCTGAAAATCTCGATTATCCGGCGTTTTCGATTATCCGGCAGGCTGTTGGTCCCGTGCTTGCCGGTTAATCGAGGTTCCACTGTAATTCATTTCATTCGTGTGGGTGGGTGTCTTATACTTTATCAACAAAAGATAATGGGAGCTTTTTTTATTGTTTTATATTCTTGTCTTTTTGTATTTTATTCTTTTACTTATTACACTTTTGTTTATTACAAGTTTATTTAATTATCTTATAATATATACTTTATAGATTTTTAGTTTTAGTTTAGTTTTTAGTTTTTTTTACCTTTTAAAATTTATATAACATTTCATTATTTTATGCTTTGGGTTATAGCTTGTTAACTGGGGTTTTTGGGCTAAAGGGATTTTAGGGGAAAGGCACTTTTATTACCAGATGATCACTTGTGATCAATCTGCGCCTTTCTCCTCTTGAACTGTGTCTATTATTTTTTTAATTGCTATTATTTTGTTTTTTATTAATTTGCTATTAAGTTGTATAAATTGTAACATTTTCTTTATGATAATTTTATATGTATGGCATGGTATCAATAAATGGATTTATTATTATTATTAAGGAAGGCAGTAATGACATGTGATTTGGGAATGTCGTCTCTAAGAAGTTTTATAAATAGACGACTTAATTAGTTAGGTTATCAATGATGATAAAACAAATGCGACTATATTTTTTAATAAAGTCAACTCGTCAACCTATTTAAACGTACTTTCTATTGAAAGAGAAATTGTTTAAACCAAGAATATTACTATAGATTTCACTTTACTAAATAATATAAAGACAGTAATACTAGCAATTATTGCTTAGCACTTATATTAATGTTTAAAATTCAAATAATAAATTAATTTAAGGAGCAAAGTTTTTCGGTAATTATAAGTTGATAGTAATTTAATTGGTAAATTGTGTTAACGAAAATCTAATTAAAGCAAGATAAACTTTATTGAAACTTTAGTAATTAATTGTCAGTGAAGTTGAAAAGATGAGTGAGCAAATAATTGTTTCAACCGAAAACGGTAAAATACGCGGAAAAGTTCAAAAAGATTACCATGGTGGGACATTTTATAGTTTTAGCGGAATACCATACGCGAAACCACCAACGGGAGAATTAAGATTTAAGGTAAACATTTTATTTTTAATTCAGTTGTTTTAATTATCGGATTTAATATTTTGAATTTAATGTTTCCTCTAATTTATATTAACTTTTTAAACAAACGGATACTCGTATATTTTAATTTTTGATATCATACACAAAAATTAAATATTATTTTAATATTATTGCATGTAACTTGAACTCGGCACAGATACAGACAGATACCTTAACCTTAAACACAACCATTAGATATTATTGTTGAAACTGATATAATATATACTTCGGGTGCTAGGGGGAAGGTTGAACATGCACTTCATTGTCCCCTTAGTTTTGGGGTGTTTTCCTTCGTTTTTGGGTCGGAGAATTCAATTTTTGAAGTACCGGACGTAAATTGCGAAGCTACTTTATCGCAGTAAAAATACATTTACACATACTAATAATACATCAAATTGTTGTCTTAAATAATAAAATAATAGTTTGCAAGTTACTTTACTATAATTTGAAGATGAAGCAAGAGGTTTTTTGTCAAATAGAATTTCAGTTTGCAATTAGTTATGGAGATGTCGCTATTATCGCACTTTTTACATTTTCTTTACTAAAAATAATGTATTTGTGTGATTTCAGACATATCTCCAATCTAGTTGCTCTTAGAGCTTCTGGATGGATATCTTCCTTGTACTGATGAGACGCAATACGTCGAAACCGGTCTACAAGTGATATCCTTTCGAATTGCAAACTAAAATGGTTAGTTCTATCTTGCAGATATACTAACCCCGTTTAACTTTGAACTGTAATTCAATGTCCGTCGTGGCATATAGCCAGGGAAGTAGTTGTTGGTTCTTAGTAAACGGTCTATATGTTCTTTGATTTTCAAAGACTCATAATAGTATTAGGTATACTATTATTATCTTTGACATCTACTTTATAAACAAAATAATTTCCTATTTGGATTAAAGAAAACATATTAAAAGGATTATAACTTTGTTATAAACAAAATATTCTGAATGATATACCAATTTTGGTTGAAAGTTGGAACTTTTTCCTTCAATTCGAGCTATTATAAAGTAATTTTACATCAAATGGCGCCGAGTTATAACCAAATAGCATTATTTTAAATTTTTTTTGGAATTTAATCTACAATAGCTTTGGTTTAAATTAATATTTTTTAATAAACGTTGGATTACATTATTAGAAATAACTTAACAAATTGATTGACGTTTTTTAAACATTGATATCTATTATAGATTGTTTTCTACAATTAAATTGTTTTATAACAAATAATTTACCAGGTTTTGGGCCCGGTACCCTCGAAAATTGGATTCTCCAACCAACAAAACGTACGAAAACACCCTAAAACCACGGGGAGAATGATTAATTTACGCAGGGCACTAATGAATGAATGAATGAATTAATGTATTAGAGCGATATTGAACTACGACCTATAAGATGTATTGTGCCCTCTCCTTGCTCTATACGATTATTACTCGTTCTAAACCACTGGTTCCAGACCTGTAAATTTTTGTCATAATCCCTTTGGGTTCTTAAAAAAAATCAATCCTTTACTATATTCGCTCTTTTTGAGCTCTTCTTTAAACGCATTGTCACCTAATCCACAAAAAGGATCAAGTCCAACATGACCTGCCACCCAGAGGAGGATGACTTTGTTGGTCTCACGTCGTTTATTCAGTTTGGTTCGAGAGAGCCAAACCATTTTGGAACTGATCGTGTTGGAGCTTAACGCATTAATTACTGCCTGACTATCAGTTAGGATGGCAATGTTACGTCTCTGATGATTTCTATTTAAGTTGTACTGGATACATCTATTTGCTTGAAAGATAGTATTGTATTTTCCCAAAGAATCCGAGAATTTGGTGTTAGGGCTCCTGCTTCCTTTCGGGGTTTTTGACGCGTAGTATACCATTTTATAGTATACGGTTTCAGTTGGCAAATTTTGTATTCTCACTCCTTCTTGTTTTTTTAAGCCATATACTATCTCTAGGAAGAGAAGTTTTTTATGAAATGATTTTCCAAACTTCTTCCCATTCTCCCTTTACACAATCTAAAAAGAATCCGTCTTGCGGCATTTCTTACCAACTGGTATCATGTGTAATAACACATCCATTGCTGCCTTAAGGCAGGTTCTCAGGTGTCGTCCTATTTTGTGACTAAGACCTTTATCAGGCATTTTTTTCTTTCTGGCTCCCGTTTACTAGTCAAATAATGCGTTTTAGTGTAATACTTACCTGATTTAATCCATTTCCCTTAAAAGCAATTTTGTTCACTTTTCTTTCCTCATGTCACTCATTTATTTTAAAATAATATAAAACTAAGTAAGAAATCATAAACAATAAACGATTGCATGCTTAGTATAAATGCCGAATTTTTTAAGCAATGACCAACGTCCACTTTTTCTTTAACGACGTCTGTAACTGTACGCAAATTATTTTATCCATACTTAGTTTTCTTCCGTTTTGGGGTCATATTCAACCCAACTTGTATTGTAATAGTGTCGTAGTACGATGCTTTTTTAAAAGCTTGTGTAAGCTCGAAAATATTTTGATTTACCCTGGCAATTTTTGTATTTATTCCTTCTAAGGAGTTTGTAGTTTGGTGCTTATGGCCATAGCACACCCACATCAGTCCTAAAACATCATTGTCAAACCACTGTTTTATAAAATAATTAATAAATATTTCCAGATATGCATGATTTTCAAAATTTTCCATAATCGACAACCAACTGTCGTCCACTTTCTTAGGAGGAAGATGTGAGAATGTGCTTCCTTCCGCCATAAACATTGGTTGAAATGAAAATTGGAACCAGTAACATTTAGGTATGGGATCGTTTTTTTCAGTGCCTATAATGTAGCCACTTCAAAATCACTTTTAAAGTTTTTGGGCTTCCACAGCGGTATAGGTATGCTTTTCAATCAAAGAAAAAAACCAGGTATATGGCATTTCCTTTTTATCTGGCAGCAGAGATAAAATTATTGGAATAATATTGGTTTCAGTATCTGTGTTGCAAACATCGGCGTGGTTTGTATAAATCTGCCGAAAATGTTAACAGCAGCTTCTAAATGTTCCATTACTAAAAACATCGTTATATTCTGTCGCCATTTTAGTGAAGCGAAAACCAAAATTTTGTTCTCCTCACCATCTTAAAACAATAGAAAATTGTGAATTATCTATTTAGCAAGAACAGTTTTCTTTTTTTTTTAATGTTATGACTCCTAACGCTTCGTATCGAGCGAAGTAGGGGTAATGTTACTTCTTACTGAAATTTGGTATCTCAGTAACAAACTCCAACTCTGCGACCATAAGGTGCGCTACCTTCTCCTTAAATATCTTAAAATCCCTGTAGTTTCTTCACAGTCACCTTTTTTGCCTTGTCTAAACATACTACTACTTCATTTTTAGCGACGTTCTTGATTTTCGCATAATGTTACCCTGTAGCAGTAAAAATACCTTGTATTAGTTGAAGAAAATTTTTGAGGGTTGAAATGGAATGAACAATTGAATCACTGTTATTTTCGACTTAATTAAAAATATATCTTTATAGGTCTTATACACAATATTTTTTAAACAAAAATGTGAAGAAAATTCCGAGATATAATTTTTTACGAGTCCGTGACTACGATAATAAATATCGTTTCACGATAAAATCACTTTTATTCATATTTGTCTACGAAATAGTATATTGTAATACAAGTGTTACAATGACAGAGGTTTCTTAGTACGAGTTCAGTTTGTGAAACGAACCGCGAAGCGGTGAGTTTCGCAAAGAACGAGTACTACAAACCGTCATTGTAATTCGAGTGTTACATACTATTTTTTATAATGAACTTTTAAAAGTATAAAAAATAAATAAAATGAGAGTTTTTCGAAATATTTATTTATGTTGGCAATCTTGACAGTTTTGACACTTGTCAGTTTTAATGATTTTAAATTAGAATATTTGTCAAATTTGTATAAAATATTCCGAATTTAGCAATAACGCTGATAATGTAGTTAATAATTTACTACAACATACTTCTTGATTTACTACCTGAACTCTTTTGTTGAAAATCAGTGCAGTGCAACCAATTGTGTAAAACAAAAAGTTACCAAAAACAGTGTTACAATGAATCTATTTCGATACTGTTTTTAGTGTCGAAATAGAAACTTTGTGAACGTGAATTATAAAAAAGTATTGTAGTCTGCTCTTAATAATTGTAATTTTTTTAAATTTTAAACTTTTATTCAGTTTTGTCTACGAAAAAGTATTGTAGTCTGCTCTTAATAATTGTAAATATTTTAAATTTTGTCCTGAAGTATACCTTTTATTACTTGACACTTAAAAAATGGTTGAAATTTTTTAAATATGGATCAATATATACTTAGTTATACCTATGAAACCCTTACGGTTGCAGAACACAGTATTGAAGATCCATTAGTAAATCTAATCAATTCTTCTTTTGAACAGGGCACTGTTCCTTATGCACTAAACATATCAAACACTGTTCCTATGCCAAAAAAACTCTAACTCAAATAAGACATGTGATTTACGACCAATTCATATGTTAGTTGGAATCGATTAAAATTTTAGAAAAATGTGTATAAGATCAATTTAGAGTATATAGAGAGAAACAATATGTTAACTAAATATCAATCCGGGTTTAGAAACAAACACAGTTCTGAAACAGCAATACGATGAGTGCTTGATGAATGCAAAAAGAACTTAGATGAAGATAAAGATATAATTGTGAAAATTTAATTAAAACATTGCAAAACATTGATGTAGATGGTTGTGTTTTAGATTTTTTTAACAGATATCTTGAGAATCGATTACAAAAAAACTAAAGTAAATGAGTACATATCGGGAAATTTACCAAATGAATACCAGGTGCACCAGTGCAGTATATTAGGGCCGATCCTTTTTGTCTTATAAATAGATGATATTGTACATATTAGTTTAGAAGTCAGTAAACATCTTTTTTCTGATGATACTTTGATATTTGCAACTTCACATTGTTTAAATGATGCTGTTGAAAATATTCAAGTTGGGCTAAATAAAATATATACCTTTAAGTGTCAAACTTATTGTTCGTTCCAAGTTCGTGCGGATTGACCTTTCTTATCTTAATGAGGTTTTAAGGACGTGTGGTTATCCCTTCCATTATATTATAAAACCGGGTTTTGATCTTTACAGATTTGTACTATAATAAGTTTTTGTACAACTGTCATCAAAAGTGACACTTTTAATGATAGCAAACAATGTTAAAATTGATTGTTTACATGGCAGCGTGTTAAAAATACTTTTAACACGCTTCAGTTTACTTTCAGTTTACCCTGAGTTTTAAAGTATCGGCTTAGGCAACTGTTAGGATTAGTAAGACCGCACCAACTTGGAACGAATAATAACATCGAGATCTTTTAAATGCTGATCATAAGTTGAAAGTTGGATATAGTTTTGTAGCATTTTTAAAATCTAGATATGTAATTTCTCTTTAACACTTTCTTTTTTAAGTATAAGCCAGCCCTGTCGTTCAAAAGTTCCATCATGTTCGAAAATTGCTCCTAAGAGAGGGGGTAGCTGGAATTGGCTTACGTGATAAAAACATCCCATATTTATATCGAGAGAACTTTTTAGAAAATATCGATTTGTTTTCTAACCAATCATATCCTCTTGTTTAATCACGTGCCGCGTAAAGTCTATTTAAGGTACATACCCTATGCAATTGGCGGTATGAGGTTCTCGCCAAGGAACCCAAGTCAAACAGTTTTAGTTTCCCGCTTTTTTTAAACTTACGAAGTAATTAAGTGTTTCTAGTGCCTAGTTTCGTTTGTTCCGATTGAAGGTTTTATCTGAAGATTTCCAGATAGTGTTATCTTTAAGAATTCCTTCAAATATCTAGTAATTATGACTGCAGCTTAGTCAGATTACTGTATTTCGTTACCGTATAACTATGAAGATTAAGTTGATGGTTTATTCTCAAGCTACCAGTTAATTGAGAACAGAGAATAGTCTAGATTTAACATTACGTGCGTTAGTCCTATTTTTTATTATTTAAACAAATAATAAATATTGTTAATTTTTTAAATAGATATTTTCTTTTCCTTTCTAGAGTATAACACGTTAATTCTTCCACATTTAAATTATTGTTCAACTGTTCTGTACTTTCCGAATTCAGAATCTCCAAAATCGGACAATGCGAATGATTTTGTCTTGTAAGAGTTACAGACAAATTAAAACTATGGAGGTGTTTAATGACTTACCACCACATAACTAGTAAAGCGGTTGCTTCAGTGGAGGCTTTCAAAAAAAATTAAAGTTAAACTCATGGACAAAATTAAAGCACCACCTCTTTTTTTTGCTTTAACTTTCAAAATAGCGATCATGATTAAGGCTGCTAATTTTAATTTGTGTTGAAAGTTGAGCACATTGTCGTTACAAAAATTGTTAATTAGCAAGTGACTTCATTTGCTAGAAGGTGTTGTGTTGTTAGTAGTGGTTGTTTCAAAAGTTTTAGTCTTAGAAAATGAATCGTGACAGAGATTTATCAGTAGAGGAAGTGGTCAAGGTATCAACTTTACTGCTAGAAGGATACTCTATGTGTTATGTTGCTACATTGTTAGGAAGAAATCATTTCATTATAAATGGTGTGGTTAAACGCTTCAACCAGACAGGATCTTACAATCGCAGACCTGGACAAGGGCGCAAAAGGTCTACAGATGCAAGAGATGAGCTCTTTCTGTGTATGTCTGTTCTTCAAAACATGACAATCATTTTACGAAATGAGTTAGCTATTGCTCGTAATGTACTGATTTCGTCTCCAACTGTGAGAAGACGTTTAAATGAAGCTGGATTGAACAGTAGAAGAAGAAAAAAACATTGGTTAACCTGGAAACACAAAGTTGCAAGACTACGTAACCATAAAAACTGGACGGTTGACGATTGGAAGAGACATTTGTTTTCAGATGAGACTAGGATCAACTTAAAATCTTCGATGTTTGGCGAAGGCCTAGAGAGGGTTTTGCGAGCTGCAATATTGTTGTCAAAATTCCACATTGTGATGTTTTGAAGAAATCTGTTTTAATGGCTGCACAGAGTTGGTTTCCACCCGCAAGAGATTCATGAATGCGGATTATTATCTTAAAAATATCGTTCTTGAAATTTAATGCCGTTTGCTTCCTTCGTTGGGCCGAATTGTGTATTCATGCAAGATAATGCTCGTCTCCACTTGGCTAGGCAATTGGTTAACTACATAAATGCAATTGATCTTGATTTAATGGAATAGTCAGCCAATAGTCCGGACTTAAATCACATAAAACACTTATGGGACGTTCTTAAAAAAAGTCTACAGTCAATAGGCCCTCACCTGTTAACCATAATCAACTGTTAGGTGCAGTAATAGCAGAGTGGAAGAAAAATAGAAGTAGAGGAGGCCAAACAAGGTACTAGGCTAAGTTTACAGACTTTAATTCAATTGTTAATAAAAAATGCCGATTTCTCTTCAAAACAATTGCTTTGCTTCATTTACAAGTTTTGTGAAGCTACCAAACAGTTGAATGCAGGAAAATGGAGCTTATTTAGTTAAGTGATGCTTTAATTTTGTCCATGAGATTATTTTATTTTGGAAAATGTCAGCTATTGGACTGATGGATGGAAATTGACAGCTTGTATGTACTGATAGTACTCGTAAAATGCTTTTATAGGTATATTAAATTATATTGATCTATTAGGAATTGTATTAGATTTTAAATGATATTTTATTATTTGGCTGTTTGGTGTTATTTTAAATATTATGACTTTATATTTTTTCTTTTTGAGTTTTCCACAACTAAATAAATAAACTGTTTTCTGTTTACTCATACTTTAATGTATCGAATATCCATCTTTAAAAAGAAAACGCTTCGAAAACTATAATGGAGATTTGCATTACCTAAATAAAATTGTTTTTAAGAATTATTTCTACTTATATTATCGATTTATCTCTTTATATCTGCATTTAATATTGTTAACTTATAAACTTAAATATAAAGTATAATACATAATGTTCAAATTTCTCCGAAAAGCAACACATATTAGTGGGGATTATCATAAAAGTTTTAATCCATCTATTGAAAAGATTTTCATATCTTAATACTCTTATTGGGATTTCTTAAGCCGTTTAATAACAGGGCAACAAACTTGGAAAATTCAAAATGAACAATGAAAGATTCAGTAATTTCTTAATTGTGGTTCAATAACAATAGTCAAATATTTTGTTTTTAGATTCTTATCCCCAAGATATTTTTAAATTTTATTTACTTTCTAATCATCATTATTCCGGGAACTCATTTGGGTCTTTTAGATAACAGTCACAAATCGGAAAAAAATTTACCGCAAAAATGTCTATAGTTCAAAAGATGGAATGATCACGAGACAAATGTAGGTACTCCTTTATTTCGGCCCACAGTTTATAATATCATCTCTGCTATGAGTACAGTCTAAACTGTCCTTCGTTTATTACAGTTTAGAAAGCGTTACATCGTAAGATTAAGCCGTCCAGATGCCCATAATTCATTGATCACGCGTCCTTGAATTCCATCTTTTGAACGGCCCGACTATAGTTACAAAATAGGAGTATATCGGATCGCTGTATTTTTGTAAGGGTATTCCTTGCGGCTTGTCTATCCATTATATCTGATCACACAACTGCTTCATAGTTGATGATGGGTCATGGTATAAATCCAATGCAGTATTCTTAGGTTGCAGCCCCAGGATCTACCCGCTAGTCTTAATTAATATAACATTAAATTACAATAATAAATTAAATAGAATCGTTTAATATAATACAAACTCATACTAATCTAGAAGTTTAATCATGCGAAGCATTTAATCTTCCTCCTGCCTCTCCTTGCTTCTCTGATTCGCGTCCACTTCACGAACCATGCCTTAATTCTAACAACTTTAACGTGTATACAAACAAGAATATATTAAACTAGCAGCCCGCCCAGGCTTTGCACGGGGATTAAAGAAAAATAACAAAAGTCATTAAATTTATTGGGTCAACGCTTTCCTGTAAACAATAGTACATGTTGTTTTATTTTCTGGCAGCAAAATAAATTGATTTTCAGGTGCTCCGACCCGCCTTAGGCGGTTGGCCATGAGGAAAACCGATGCCTACTATTTGGAAGGTTTGACCTTGAGACTTATTATTAGTAAAAGCGAAAGATGTTTTGATAGGAAATTAAAGCGGTTTAAATAGATTTGATAGATCAGTTGGGATCATCGGTATCCTCAGTGTATGAGCTAGTTAACCAGCTGGTGGTTCAGTTATATTGGTTGCTACAACATAATTGTCCTTTAATTCCTTTATAAGTAGCCTCGCCCCATTGCACATGCTAAATTTGTGATATTTGTCATGATTATGAAATAAGTTATTTTGATAAGGATTAATACCAAGATAAAAACTTTTAAAAAATTAAAAATTAGTTATTGTGACGTAACTATAACAGTTAGACATATGCTGTCGCGGCATTTTTTGTAGATATTTATATATTCTTCAAAATCGTAGTACATTATTTTATTCTATAATTAATAGTATTCTGAGCGCACGCGATATAAGGATTTTAAGGTCCTTTTTGGTTACATTAATGGCATTCTAGTAAGGATCCCTATTTTTTTAGTAGATTTATATCTACTTTACAGCTGGTTCGCAGGTCACGACTTCGGGAAAATTTCACTACAGTTTTTCGTTTTGGGCCCCCCTGACCTCAAAAACACGTTCCGTTCAAAAGTTTATATATATATATATATATAATTATTAAAATCCTTATAATCCTATTTCGCAGCGTCTACCGGTGTCTTGAGTTAGGAAATCTAACCAAACACCAATCCAGTTGAAAACTGGATTTATTATTGACAGCACGGCACTAGATACTTTTGTATCATCTCTTACATATTGTTATATAAGACTGTCACAAACGCTCTGTTTGTTTTATATTGTTATATATATATATATATATATATATATATATATATATATATATATATATATATATATATTTTGAGATGATATGAGTTACTATGCTATATTAAATAAGAATGTAGAATGAAAATCTTATGGCAAATAGAGAAAGGAAAATTTTCTTATTTCGGGTCAGAGCGCAAATGCAGTAACAGTAGGATTAATTATCATCATCTTCTTCATAATTCCTAAAAAAGGAAAAAGAAAATAGAATAAGAAAGAAAAAAAATACAAATTCATTTCAAAGATTTTTTTTTTAAGATTCAAAATGGTTTAATCTACATTATATAAAGTTTCAATAATTATGAAATTGATAAATGGGAAAAGTAAATAATTAAAAGCTTATAAAGTTGTCAATATGTTAGTAATTAAACATTAATTTTTAAATGAATTAAGGGTATAATTAAATAAGAAAATTAAATTATGAAAATATCACAAATAATTAAAATAAATATTAGAATTTTTACTTACTTTTAAAATATACAAATTTATCAATTATTATATTATATTATTATTCTAATTTGTTAATAGTTCAAATTCCAAATGAAATATTCTGAAAAAGAGAAAAATATTAGTTTATAGTGCTAGTAAATTTTATAAAAATAAAAAGAATAATCATTGTTTTAAATTGTAATAAGGAATCAAGAATTAGATTTTGTTAGTAATTTTATTTAAATAAGGAATTAGTAGGCGATTAGGTGGTAAGGATGTATAGATTTAAGTTTGTTGAATTTTTCAGTTGTTTTTTTGTTGATTTGACGGAGGCTCTCTTGTTTTCCGATTCTTGAGATGTAAGTTGTATTAAAAATTGCTCCGTTGAAATTTTGAGTTTTTTTTGAAAATATCGATAAAAGAAAGTTTTAAATCAGTTTAAAGTATTAATATTATCACAAGGTAACCAGAGAAAGCAATTGGTAAGAGAAAATTACAATATTTTATGAAGAAATAGATACTTAAATTGTGGGCTGAGCAGTATATGGGTATAACTGCATTTTAATTAAGTTAATGAAGATTAAACTAATATTTAATAAGAAAGAAAGTCATAATTACACTTACCAGTGGATGTAGTAGCAGTTTATCTTTTGGTTGAAGAAGAATTTATTGTTCGATCTCTACAAAGTGTCCTGAAATCTTTGCTGTTCCGGGGAAGAAAGTAGATTGTCCTGAGAAGTGAATCCTGAATCCTGGTTTTCCAGAAGAGGAGCGAAGTTTCATTCAAATGGTAACCACTTTTCACTCGTTACAATAAAGAGTTTTTCTGTGTTTGAATTTTTTTATAACTTTGATGAACATTTGTATTTCACTGTTTTATGTGTTTAACTAAATTATTATTCACTATTTGATAAGTTTAATTTGAATTGTTTATTAACAAAAGTCAGAATATTTCATTTCATATATTTAATGCATATTTGGTTTTAACAACGGTTTCTTGAGGTTTTGTCACATTTTTGAATTAGTAAGGTTAGAAATTTATATACAATCTATGCCTAGAGAACATCATTGGTCTAGGATAGTGAGGTTTTACAGTCATTTAGTTGAAAATTTTTATATTAACTGATTTTGAATCTATTTAGTTTTTTTTTTGAATATTTGGAACTCTGACCCTGATATAAGAGAATAGCCGGTAGCATATTTAAATAATAATATTGGAAAATAATTAAATTAAGTTAATTCTTACCTATTTAATATTTATATTTAAATTCAAAATTAATTCATGGTAAGGAATATTTTATAACATAGTAATTTATATAATCAAAACAAAGTATTATTCATACAATCAGGTATATGTTATAATATATAAAAGGGGTAAATATATATATATATATATATATATATATATATATATATATATATATATATATATATATAAGCAGAGAAGAAGTCTTTGCCGACAACGTTAGATAAACAGATGTTTAAAATTATTGGGTTAGCGGCTGTGTGATTGGGTTAGCGGCTGTGTGAAATAAGTGTACTCTTACAACTATATTTCAAGCTTTCGAATAAATTTTTATTCATCTTCAGGAAAAACTACAAAAATAATGAATGCATTAATATCACCTATGAAAAATTATATAATATGTTCTTAAGGACGATAAAGAAAGTAAAAACTTACGTTGGTGAGATTGAATTTTTCTTAGGTGTTATTATTGCACGTGACATCTCAAGAAAACCATAGGACTGAACCAATATTACAAAATTAACACATAATCACAAAAGTTAAGAAAGGTCCTTCTTAATTTGTTGCAAAAAAAACTTTTGAACGATCTTAACACCACATGGTCTTCAATGACAGAAAATATTATTAGGTTAGGTACTACCAGTCAGTCTTATCAGTTGTACTTGACATTTCTAGAAGAATTTCTTCTTCTTTTTTGGAAGACCTGATACATACTGGTCACTATTTTCAAAAAAGGAAATAAGCAGGGTTGCCTAACCAAATAATTCCTTCTTTTAAATTATTAAATAAAAGCACAAAATTGACTAGTTGATACATTTCTAATTACTTTTGTCGTTTTTCAAATTTAGAACAATTATACTCTGATTGAAATAGAGATAGAGTGTTGTGAAGCTGGGGATACAAGCTCAGTGAGGCTTCCACCTCCTTGAGCCTGGCTCTCCAACTCACACAGCCCTTATAAGGAGGTGTTATGAGAAAAAACATTAATATTATTTTTATCGATGTACAAAAGATAAGAATACAAAGTACTAAGTTGATTTATGTCACTTCTCTTGTTTATAGAATTGTTTTCTTGTGATATGTAAGCCATCTCCAAAAAGAGCCTTTTTTTATAATTATGTTCCGTAGCTAAAATCCTGACACCATCATAATTCATGTTATGCCCTTCACTGTGTGCATGTTCTGCTAGAGCTGACCTCTGAGGGTCCAAATTACAATCACTCTTGTGTGAGTATATTCTACTAGAAAGAGTTCTAGATGTTTGACCAATATAAGTTTTATTACAGTCACCACAAGGGATGCAATACAACACGTCAGAGCAGTTCATCAAGGCAGGTTTGTCTTTAACTTTTGAATAAACTGATCTAATCGTTAGTGAAGTTCTATTAGCTATTTTAATGTTGCCTATTTGTTTTAACAGTCTAGTGAGTTTGGGGGTGATTTCCTTTAAGAATGGTAAGGAGGTATTAAGGCACTATAGATATAGGTATTATCGTCAGCCATTTTTTTTCCAATGTCACTTAATTCACGTGTCAGATCAAAAACAAATTAAAGAGACGTGCAATCGTATTTTGTAGTAGTGAAAATGGGAACTAAACCAGCTGGTAGGGCGAAAAGCGAAAAAGTACTTATAACGGTTTAGTGACAGAGTAAGTACTAGTGGCTTTCATTTAAAATAAACTTAAGGTACTTTAAGCATAAAAAGGGTGTAGAAGTAAAGTTTTAAACATGGTGCGCTGATGTCAGAACTTGTTGCCAACTTTATATTAGGCATCAACACATCTGTTCTATTCTCTCTGGTTTTGTGGTTAACATTGGACAAAACATGGCTGATGATAATACCTATTTTTATAGTGCCTTAGTAGTACCTAACCTAATAATATTTTCTGTCATTGAAGACCATGTGGTGTTAAGATCGTTCAAAAGTTTTTTTTGCAACAAATTAAGAAGGACCTTTCTTAACTTTTGTGATTATGTGTTAATTTTGTAATATTGGTTCAGTCCTATGGTTTTCTTGAGATGTCACGTGCAATAATAACACCTAAGAAAAAATTTTTGTAGTTTTTCCTGAAGATGAATAAAAATTTATTCGAAAGCTTGAAATATAGTTGAAAGAGTACACTTATTTCACACAGCCGCTAACCCAATAATTTTAAACATCTGTTTATATATATATATATATATATATATATATATATATATATAATTAAATAGTAATATTTGCTGAAAAATTAATTATTAGTAAAAGTGGTTATTGGGTAAACAGCAATACTTAACGTTAAATAAAACTCTTTAGAGTATTTTTAATCCAAGCTTTCGTAATTACTTTATTACATTATCAAGGAGCTACAAAATTAAGAGTGACAGAATGCAAGTAGAAATAAATTATAAATTTATACTTACATCTCTGTGAGGTTATAACGTTGTTGTTCTAAAAGAAATTAACATGAGTAAATAATAAATTATAAAATTTTAGAACAACAACGTTATAACCTCACAGAGATGTAAGTATAAATTTATAATTTATTTCTACTTGCATTCTGTCACTCTTAATTTTGTAGCTCCTTGATAATGTAATAAAGTAATTACGAAAGCTTGGATTAAAAATACTCTAAAGAGTTTTATTTAACGTTAAGTATTGCTGTTTACCCAATAACCACTTTTACTTATATATATATATATATATATATATATATATATATATATATGTATGTATGTATAGATCCGATATAACGAAATGTGGACACGATAGCGGTCGCATTTCTTAACGGATCGAAATGAAATTTGGTACAAAAATCAATCGTCCCAAAATCTCGGTCGAGTTCGTTAATGGGCCAAATCGGTACGGCTGTTTGGGCGTGACATCAAATCAAAATAGAAAAAAATTCGTAACTTTTTTACTTCACCCTGTACAAAAAAATATTAGGCGACTTTTTTGTTTGTCTTAAAGAGACCTACAACTTTTATCTAAAACATTTTTTTCTGAAACGTATACTTTTAATATATTCAATTCATATAAATCTACTGATGCGCCTGGCTTACCAAAAGGGCCATTTTTTTAAATGAAACATAGCCTAT
Organism: Altica lythri; assembly: GCA_964028335.1. Classification (NCBI taxonomy): domain Eukaryota; kingdom Metazoa; phylum Arthropoda; class Insecta; order Coleoptera; family Chrysomelidae; genus Altica; species Altica lythri. The sequence continues at coordinate 62,464,768 of OZ034800.1, read as the reverse complement.
GTCACTGGGGAAAAGTGTAGCTTGCCAACGGTGAAAGAATTTTTGAAATCGGTCCAGTAGTTTCAAAGCCTATTCATTTCAAACAAACAAACAAACAAACCTTTCCTCTTTATAATATTAGTATAGATGACATTAAGGAGAAATTGAAAAAATGTCGCACCCAGCGAGGCTCGAACTCGCAACCTTCAGCTCTATGACGTTAATGAGAGAGAGCCTTTGTCAAATCGACAATTGAAACATCAAACTCTAAGTCATTTTTTTAGTGCCCTGTCTTATATTTTTATTCGGTTAGGAGACCGGAACTATGGATTCTTTAGTAAACGATTATTTGAGATTTCTCTCATTGGATTTTTTGACAATTTTGAAATTTTGAAAATTTTAGAAAGTACCTATACAAACAAGAATATATTAAATGACATTAAGGAGAAATTGAATTTAACGACTGTTTGGCGATTTGATGGCTAAGCATTTATAGCTTAGTTGTTAGAGCGTCAGTATATAAAGACATTTTTTTAACTTCTCTTTAATGTCATTTAATATATTCTTGTTTGTATACTTTCTAAAATTTTCAAAATTTCAAAATTGTCAAAAAATCCAATGAGAGAAATCTCAAATAATCGTTTACTAAAGAATCCATAGTTCCGGTCTCCTAACCGAATAAAAATATAAGACAGGGCACTAAAAAAATGACTTAGAGTTTGATGTTTCAATCAAAAATCCAATGAGAGAAATTGCGTATGACTATTTGGAAAAGAAGTAGTTATGGTTGTACGTAATTTTGTAATTAAATTATTATTTAGTTATATTCAAGTGACAAATATTCTTAACAAAATGATTTAAAAAGAAATTTTTGCAGTTCACATCTTCACTCCAAAAATATGATTAATAAAAGCTTTGATTCCATTGGAATTCACTGAAATCCAGACGTTTTTTATAAATACAATTATTAATATTTTAAAATACATTTTAGTTAGAAAAAAACAAAAAAATTAGTATTCATTTTTGTCTATGAATATTAATGGCAGCTAGACTAGAATCGTAAATCTGAGGTACCGATTGTTGTAATTTTCTACGATTTTCAATTCTAGTCTACAAAATGCATCTTATTCTTATCTTAACTCTGATTAAGTATTCGTTGATTTTAGGCTCCTCAACCAGCTGAACCCTGGAAAGGAGTTCTAGATGGTACGAATGAACAATCTATGGTTCCTCAAATAGTATGGGGTGTGTGGATATATGCTGGTAACGAAGAGAGATGTTTAAATTTAAATGTTTATACAAAACAGGTACGAAATAGTATATTGTGTGGCAAAGGTTAAAACAAGACGATTTCTGACTAGGACGAGAGTTAACTGGTCAGAAATCGTCTTTGTTTCATCCCATGCCACACACTATATTTTTCATATCACATGCATTGAAACAGCGAGTTTTGATCTCTGTAGCCAGTCGAAGTAAGACTATTTCAGTCCAATGTAACTGTCAGTCAGAAACCTTCTGTCAGACAGGCTTGAAATAATGACATTTGTTTCTGCCCTAGGGCAGAAAAAACTGTCAGTTTCTGACTGACAGTTCCATTGGTCTGAAATTGTCTTGTTTCGACAGGCAAAACAGTGATCAAAACTAGCTGTTTCAATGCATGTGATATGAAAAATATGTTAATATTTTAGATATATTACCAATCATCTATTTTTAGATAAACAATAAAAGTGGTACAAAATTACCAGTGATGGTATATATTCATGGAGGATGTTTTACGTTTGGAAGTAACACAAGTGCAATATATGGTCCTCACTATTTACTAACAGAAGATATTGTACTTGTCAATATAAATTATAGGCTAGGAGTTTTAGGTACCATATATTACTTATAAATATTTCAATGAGAGGTAAATAGGGTTTGAGTTCTGGGATACTCGAGACGAGACACGAGTATCGAAACTGTAATGCAATCATTTTTGTCTTAATTATTTATAATACTAATGTTGATTTTTCCTAAAAATAACCTTTTTTTACTACACACAAAATTTAGGGATATATCTTTTTTTGTAAAATGGTTTAAAAGTATTTCATAGAATAACTTGTGTATACCTGATACTAGGAAAAAAGTAAATGAACGAAGATATCAAATTACTCATTTGTATTAAAAAAACTAGTGTGGCAGTCAGTGGGACTGCCGGCAGAAGTTATACTTCTATATGATATTCGTGGTAAGCGACTCCAAAAACCTCCTAGTACCGTGTGCACACTCTTTTTGTATCGAATTTGCATAAAATTCCTGGAGACGAGGTCTGTCTTAAGCACCAGGTGTTTCGAACACCATCGCTATTATTATAATCGTATTTAGCGATTCAAAAAAACCACCGAGTACCAAGTGTGCACTGATTTCGTACAGAATTTACATAAAACCCCAGGAGACGAGGTAAATACCCTAGACACCAAGTGCCGCGGAGACTATTGGAATCGTGATATTAGTGTTCAGCGACTCCAAAAACCCCGAATATATAAATTGAACTCATTTTCAGCAATACTTACCGAGTTGTAAGTTTTCTCTCTATTGTCTGAATGTACTTTTCGAATGCAGAAATGCAATTTCCATTTTTACATTATAAAATATAGCGACAAATTTCCTGATACTTTAACGAATCCAATGCAAAAAAAAACGCATTCCGATCCATCTTACGTTACAAAATTCGGAGCTTTTGGTGCTTTATGTCCTCCACTATTGGTAAAAACTCTGTTTATGTATCCAACAACCTTAAAAGCATGGAGCAAAATAGACTGCAACCATGTGACGGTATTTTAGACTACAATACAATACTCATTACTGAATATTATTATTAATATAAAATGCTAAACTTTATATGTATACTTACGTGAGCGAATTATAAAATAATCTGTCAAATAATCATGTGGTCCGTCACTATGATATTCATACATTAGTTCAGACTGTTTTTTGTATATCTATCCCTTTTCAATGTACTGAATGTTTAAACGGTATTCAAAGGACTTATAGTTATGACTAATAACATGTGGTATATATTTTATCTTTGTTTTTACCGACCAATATACCTTATAAATGTTTATGTCTCTCTCTTACTCACACCATTACATATGTAATGATTTTTCCCATTTAACTCTACACAATCTTTTTCTACAGGATGTACGAATAGAAGTATAACTTCAAAAATAAGAAAATTTATTATTCCAATTTTGGGCAGGACCGAGTTGGATGCCGTTTAATCCATACCCTGAAATCCAAAAAGGGACGGTACGAGTTGGATGCGAAATACTTTCTAAGAATTAAATTTATATTTTCACAAATATCCAGCATTGTTGCCACAATGTCCAGAAATAGAAAGAAAACATAGAAAAATATTAAATACATTTATTTACATTACATAATATTAAACATATGTATATTATGGGTACAAATTGTAAACTATATAAAAAAATAATTAAAAAATAACAAAAAACCCGCCTGCATGGATAGCTACAAATAAAAATCAACTGAAAAGACTGAAACAAGACGAAAATTCAATCACTAGGTATTTAAAAAAAATTAATGATTAGGTACTTAGAACCAGAAACATAAATTGAAACAGTACCACACCTACGTACCTACGTATTGTACAAATAGAAATATCAGCACGGTAGTCATTCAATTTTTTGCAACATTATAAACAGAATTGCAGTCGGAGGCATGAAAGTGTCTATGTTAAATTATTATCCTTTTGTGCATGCCTCCGACTGTAATTCTGTTTATAATGTTGCAAAAAATTGAATGACTACCGTGCTGATATTTCTATTTGTACAATACGTAGGTACGTAGGTGTGGTACTGTTTCAATTTATGTTTCTGGTTCTAAGTACCTAATCATTGATTTTTTTTAAATACCTAGTGATTGAATTTTCGTCTTGTTTCAGTCTTTTCAGTTGATTTTTATTTGTAGCTATCCATGCAGGCGGGTTTTTTGTTATTTTTTAATTATTTTTTTATTTATGTCTTTTTAGTTTAGAGTGCTTATTCTAAACTCGCTAAAGAGTTCATGAGAAATCATTAATTTCTGAATGGTGCTACAGGACATCTGTGTCGGATTTTTAAAATATTTATGTGTTTTTGAATCAAATATTCTAAAACAATAATGCCATAGAGTAAAATCGAGAAAAGCTTTTCACAGCGTTTTAATCATTTTGCACCGGAGCTGTGTTTCCAGATGTGAATTAACTATTATAATACTCAATTTCTTTTAATACTGCTTTTTTTTTCAACGAGATGTGCCCTCACAGTGTGCCCGTTGGGGTTGTTGTCTCTCTGACATTAACTTTGTCAACGCTCGGCTCGCATTCAAAATTGATTTTTTTTGTTTTTATGTAGAAATTTTACAATTCTCTTTTTGAAAATCAAACATCATTTTAATACCACGTGTTCTACTCATGAAACTAAACAACTTTCGCCAAGGAACTTAGATCGAAATACAAAAAAAAATCCGATTTGCTTTGCAGAAAAAATATTCATTTCTTTTTTTTATCGTTCTATTTAGTATTAAAACTAAAAGTTATATACATATTTAGAATTTGTGTTTAAAATCCTTCATTTTGATACCCCACTCGATATGCTTGGTACAATTTATTTTTTTATTACCTCACAATGTGGCGTCAAACATCCGCCATTTTAATTTTTTTTAATTGTTACCTATCTAAGAACACTTGGGCTATTAAGACAAATCTAATGATACCTCAAATTTAAAAATCCGTTTAGCGGTTCTGGAGATACAAGGTAAGGAAGAATATTACATAGATAGATAGATACAAGATACGCGCTGAAAACCTTCCGACAGTCGAGTCGGGTAAAAATACATTTAAATACATTACGTCAACGTATAAATCACAACGTATAAATCATGTAATTGGACTAAACATTGTAAATTACTTATACATGAAAATATCATTATCTTGTCATGACATTCTTTTTTTTACAAACAATTTTCATGTTTGTTCGTTTCAATGGGATTGTTTATAAAAAAATTATGAAAATCCTCAATATTTTAGAGCAAATTAGAATATACCGAAGTTCTAGCTCGGTGCAGATTTTTCCTTACTCTCTCTATGTCATATGTCGTTATCGACAACAATGAAAATGATTTGTTAAAAATTTTATAATATTTCTTAAAAACCTATTTAATCCCAACGGCATCCAACTCGGATCCTTTTAATACAGGTGTTAATAGGCCGCATCCAATTCGACTCTACCGCCAATTTTTTGTAAAAAAAATACAAGGAAACAAAGAAAAAATATTATAAAAAAAGGATGTGGCAGTCAGTGGGACATCCTTAGTTTCTATAGGATTTGCCAAATCAATTTTTCACATTCCTGCCTCAATCATCCCCACAGCCCTCAATATTTTGTTTTTGGCCAAATGACGTCGAAGCATGTTAAAACAATTTTTCAAAACACCTTTGTAGGAAAACAATTGATAAACAACTAACGAAATCTTGACTAAAATTGTAAATTATCAAAATAATTTCTTATCATAAATTCTTTTATTTTGTATTTCTTTGAAAAAACATTTTTTTATAGGAATATTCTTTGCGGATGATTTTTATTTGTATATTTACATTGATGCATATTGCTAGAATTGTGGTACACTGTCCAACAGAGCTTAATAGGTAAAATAAATAAATATTTAAAATGTTTAATATTCCTAGATTTTGAGTATGTGTTCAATACGTTTCGTCAGATATGAAGTCAATTCTTATTTTATTCTTAAGAGTCCCGAAGTCCTGGGATTTCTCGGAATTTCAATCGTAAGCTGTCTCGTGTCCCGGGACTATAAAATTGTCGAGAATTCTCAAACCATAGTGTAAATATTATTATTTACTAGGTTTTCTAAGCTTGGAGGACCCATCACTGGGTGTACCAGGTAATGCTGGATTAAAAGATCAAGTAATGGCATTGAAATGGGTACAGAACAATATTCACAACTTTGGTGGGGATCCGAATAATGTTACAGTGTTTGGACAAAGTGCTGGTGGTGTAGCTGTTCATTATTTAACTCTATCGCCACTTACAAAAGGTATTATTTAAATCACTATTTTTTTGTAAATCTTCAAATTTAAACCTTATTTTGTAGGTCTATTTCATAAAGCTATTATTGAAAGTGGAAGTACTTTGAATCTTTGGTCTAAGGGAAGAAGAAATGCTGCTGACATTGCTAAAGTGATGGGTTATGATTCGAATATGGATGAAAAAACTATTTTAAAAAAGCTTATGGGGTCTAGTGCTCGAAGTATAGTTAACGCTATGTTTAGGTCAAAAGATGTCAGTATATTTAAAAATCTTTCTAAAATTGTTAAAACTAAAAACCATAATTCGTTTAGGTTTTCTTTCCGAATTCAGTTCGAGCAGTTTGTCCAGTGATAGAATATCCCCATGAAGGAGCTTTCATAACTGAAGATCCAGAAAAAATAATCATTGAAGGTAAAAATCACCAAGTTCCAATAATGATTGGGTATTCATCAGGAGAAGGTTTATTGTATGAGATTTTTCGTCAACTACGACCAAAAGACGCAGCTGTACCACATGATCTTTTACAGGACATACCTTATGACCTAAATATTCCACCGTATAGTCAGGAAGCCGTTGAAATAACTGAAAAACTAAAGCAGTTCTATTTTACAGATGGCGATATTTCCAATTTGCACAATAGATATAAAGTAAGTCATAATCAATAAAAATTACTATATTGTTGAATTGAATTGTCACAGAGAAATATTTTTAAACTAATACAATTGGCGGTAGATTTCTAGGTAGTTAAGTCAACAAACAAATTATAAATTTTTTATAACTATTTGCTAAAGTAAAATAAAAATTGGTAAATAGTTCCAATAAAACATACAAAATTTCCACTACTATAATGGAATATTGTCATTCTGATTTTAATGCATGGAATCGATGTCATTCCCGCATACTGTGCCAGAATATTTTTTTTCTGAAATAGCTTGGAAATGTCTAGTTTCTCGGATCAAATTCGAGCCGCAAAATACCCTATTCTTATATTTTAGTCCGTTGCTGGGCAACGAACTTTCTCGAACTCTGTGCGGGAGTCTGACTGTTGTAAAATCGGTATCTTGAATAAATTTAAATTAAGCATCTGTCTATCAAATGTGGAAACTTTCACCCTAAAATTTAAAAATAAATCACCAGAAATAACAGTACGTTGATAAGGGTATTGTACCTAATAAAAATTGATTAGTGCAAATAGAAAACTCGCACAGGGCAGGGAGCTTCAAGCAATTTTCAAGTTATTAAGAAAATACGATAAACAGTTTTATTTTGAAGTTATTTAGTATTAGTAGTTGGTACAGAATTATGCCCAGAAGACATTTGAATACATTTCAAGCATCCATTGTTATCCATCGTATTAGAGATGGAGCGTCACAATGTCAGATTGCTGCCGAAATTCGGGTAAGCCCATCTGTGATTTCAAGAACTTAAAATAGGTTTCTGGAAACTGGTAATGTAGTAAAAAGGTCATATGGTCCCCGAGCACGCATTACAACACCTCGCCAGGACCGTATGTTAGT